>JAUPFN010000017.1:15942387-16542387 GCA_036924255.1 Apodemia mormo
GAGGATAATGTAACCGATAAACTTTACCATATGTCAATAAATCTTTTTCAACTGTTTTCTTTTATTTTATTTTTATCATAAGATAGCAAACAAGCAGATGGGTCTCCTGATGGAAAGAGTCAACAAAAATGTTAAAAGTTCTCTTTCTCCGCGAGACTGTTCCGCTCGTCTTCAAAATGCTTTTGGGAGAGAAGCATCTTGTTTGAGCACCGGAGGCGATGGTTTGCTGAATTTGAGAGAGGTCGAGTTTCTTTACATGACGAATTTCGTGAAGGGCGGCCTTCAACTGCCGTCAACCGGTTGCCGTTAAGTGGTTAACTGAAGAAAACCCCGGATTACCTATGAGACAATCCGAGGACTATAGGGGATTGGTATGAGCCAAATTCAGAAAATTTTACACGAAGAATTGAAAGTTCGGAAACTTTGTCGTCGTCGTTGTTTGAAAGTCGTTGGATCCCTCATGAACTGACAGCGGAGCAAAAGCGGGATCGCGTGGAATGGTGCTCATAGATGCTACTGAACGAAGTACGACCACGAACATTCTAATGCTGTTTATAACATTGTCACAGGAGACGAAACGTGGATTTATTGTTTTGAACCCGAAAAAAATCGCAAACTTGTGAATAGGGGTTTAAAAATGAGAACAGACCAACAAAAGTGAGACAGGCGAGAAATGTTGGTAAAAAAGGATCGCGTTTTTTTTCTCAGCTATCGGTCCCATCTGTACAATTCTACTTGAAGACCAAAAGAATGTTAATGCCGAGTGGTATACTAACATTTATTTACACAGGGTGTTAGAAAAAGTTCGCGAAAGACGACCCAAAAGCCGCATTCTCCTACACCATGATAACGCTTCTTCACACACGGCCAATAAAACAAAGTCATTTTTAGCTTCCGAAAAAGTACATCTCGTCACACATCCTGCGCACAGTCTCGACCTAGCATCCTGTGACTTCTGTATTTTCCCCAAAATCAAAGATTTGATGAGAGGTTTTACTTTTACTAACTCCGAAGAGGCAGTGATAGCGTTCAATCAGCACGTAGAAAACATGCCTTCAGATCTGTGGTCCTCCTGTTTAAAAAAATGGTTCGATCGCATAAAAAAATGTTTAAAATGTAAAGGAGATTATTTTGAAAAGCAATAAACATAATATTTTGGTTGTAACATGTTGTTTTTTTAAGTTACGCAAAAGTTATAGTGTGACCTACGTATCATAAGATAGCAAACAAGCAGATGGGTCTCCTGATGGAAAGAGTCAACTAACGCTTATAAACACCAAAGGTGTTAATGGTGCTTTGCTATCTTGTGGCGAGGTCTAATGCCACATGCACAAGTTTACCGGCTACCTTACCCTCCAAACCTGAACACGACAGCGACAAGCACTGACGCTTTTGCGGCAGAAATAAGCAAGGCAGTGGTACCAGACCCGGGCGAGACAATGCAGAACTCTACCACCTAGTACAATGTTATTATAATAATATTGAATGAATGAATGATAACTCTTTATTGTGCACATAATTACAGTAAAAATACATGCTTAGTACAAATACTTTAAAGACAATTTAAAGAAAGTACACAAAGGCGGTCTTATCGCCAAAGAGCGATCTCTACCAGACAACCTTTGTTGATAAGAACAACATTTTAAGGTAGAGTAGGATATCCGTAAAATACGTACTATTACACTTACAATAACTTAAGACTGTACATATATGCTATATCTATACATTACAATTCTGCTCTCACACATAAACAAAAAAAAAGCATAATAAAACAAACACATTAAAATTTAAATATATATATATATAAAGAAATGCACAGAAAAATGACCTTGAGAGAAATATATTAATCTAATCTGTAGAACAAGAATTTAAATAATGCATTTTAACTATTTTTTAAAAATATTTAACGATTTTGCAAGTCTAATGTTAGCAGGGAGTTTATTCCATAGCTTAACAGCTGAAACAGTGAAAGAGTGTTCATAAAAACGTGAATTATGCACAGGTATACGCAAAGAAAGATTTTCACTCGAACGCAGTTTCATACCATCGCTTTCGAAAAATTCAAATCTTTCCTTTAAGTAACCTGGAGTCATTGGATCAAAAAGCACACTGTATAACAAGAAGAGTATATGAGCATCACGGCGAAGTTTAATAGGAAGCCACTTGAGTTGAGAACGAATCTTGGACACATGATCATATTTGCGTCAACCAAATATGAATCTAATACCAATATTTTGGAGACGCTTAAGTTTATTTAGCTGATCTTTGGTTAGGTCAATAAAGCAAACGTCCGCATAATCTATTATTGGAAGTAGTAGAGATTCAGCAAGCGTAATTTTAGTAGGTATAGGTAGTAAACTCTTTAAACGTCTTAAAGAACTCCAGGATGCAAATATTTTTTTACTGAGTTCTTTAATGTAAATGGTCCACGAAAAGGTGCTATCAAAAAATACACCTAATTTTTTTACAAAATTAGTATATGGTATATTAATTCCATTTAGTGTAACACCTGGCAAACTATTCCAATCAACTCTATCAACGAGTTATAATAATAATATTATTATTATTATTATTTATTTATTTTTTATTATTATTATTATATTATTATAATAATATTACGTGATTTAATTTATTGATTGGTTAGTCTACCAGGGGCTAAATTCACATAACAAAACGTCAAACGCGTCGAAGCTCATAGGGCTCTTACACACATAAAAACGGTATAACGTCGCGTCAGTCTACGACGCGGACGTAGCATAATGTATAAGAAAATTGTGTGAAAAAAAAAGTGAATTAGAGAGCCGGTGAGTAACTCAGATTCGATTCCTGACATGGATAAACATTAGTGTGATAAGCATATAGATATTTGTATTTGTGAGTGTGGATGTTTATTAAATGTATTTCAGTATATAAGTGTTTTTTATATCACAAGCAAATAATTTGCTTACTTTGTAATAAAATGTAATTTGATCAATTTGTGTAATTAATATCGAACTATTTATTTATTCATTATTTATTTATATAAAATCTGGCAACCCTATAATGTACTTTATTCATTTTTTATTAGCGGATAGTTCATGGTTACCAAATACTAGTTGAGGTTAATGTAAAAACGGTTGAGCAACGATTTCTTTTACGAATTCTGTGGAGACTTTAATTTTATATTATTTTAGTAAAACTTATGATTTATGAATTATAATATTTGTAAAATAAAATATAATTTCCATGACCGTTTTTCCGCTATGGATTCTGATGCTGAACCAATCCAATAAAAATTTGTGGGAAGATCTACTGTTTGTACATGATGCCTAAATAATAGTAGTATTATTTTAATCTATGTTTATCAATAAGCATATCAAAATATATATGTAGGTAATAAAATAGATGACGTTTGGTCTAAAAGTTGCCTTAGGACAACGTTCCATATACACCAGGATCCCACACACCGGGAGCAAACTTTTTTTGATTAATAACAAGCTGATTTTTTGTAAACAGCTTCGTTTTGACGAGACAACCATTTTTTCTATCTTCGAAAAATCGCGAATCAGGTAACTTATAAAAATAGATAAAAAAGAGAATTTTAGAATGTTGGATTAAGAAAAGTTTCTACTTTACGTGTAGGACAACGTTACCCTTGAATAACAATAATAATTAACAAGCTGTTGTGAAAAAATAAGGTTGTTATTAAATTGATTAATATCAATTTAAACATCTCATAATTCCGAAACTTTAGAGTGGAGGACTCGCCAGAAAAACCATCGAATGTGTAGGACAAAAGTTTCATCGTGTTTTTCATAATACAATCAAGCGATCAAAATCAAAAAATAATTATTGTTATTAATAAATATATTTCCTTCACCGAATCAAAATTTTCAAAGCCTCTCATCTCGTCAAAACGAAGCTGTTCACAAAAAATTAGCTTGTTGTTAATCAAAAAAAAGTTTGTTCCTGGGATCCCGGTCTAATACTTTTTAACGTCCTTTTCTGATGTAGTAAAAGATAATCTCCGTCATATATTTAAACAAACAAAACGAAATGAAAAATATAAGTACTTTGTGCAGTTATAAGCTTGCGAAACACTAATTAAGATGATCTAGTTTAACTAAGATAGAGTTCAAAATTTGCGCAAAATATTACGTCATCATCTACTATCTATATATTTCTCAAACTGAAAACTTAAGCAGCACAACTGCAAAACTGTATGGGCGGTGGTTATCCCCTACCAGCAGGTGAGCCTTTTGCCTGTTTTTCCTCATAAATAAAGAAATGTTTTGATCATCACTGCGTTTAATTATTCTAATATTAAATCTGTACGCTAAAATATCAAGCCATGAAGCAAACATAGCAGGTAACAATGCTTTAAGTTACAAAATATCTAATAATTTTCTCGTAGTCTATATAATATTATGTAGAGCAAAAAGAAAAAAGATTGTTACTAAAATGTAGAGTCATCATGACACTGCTTAATACAAAATACATGTTTTAAGTACACTTACAAAAACATTAAAACATTAATTAAACTCTACTAGATGGCGCACTTACCTAGCTACCGCAACAAAAGTAGATCTACGCCGATACGAACCTAACTTTCAATTTCTAGTCGATTTGTTACGCGAAGTTGACGTAACGAACAATACAATAAGCAAATTTATAAAGTGTAAGGTGTTATTTCGCAATATTAGGCATTGATATGCTAGTTGCTGAAGTTTAATTTCGAGGAGTAGTGAACGCTGTTGCGCCGCCGTAGCCGCAACGCGGCGTTAGCGACGGCACCAACAAGCGGAACAATCATTGACCAAGCACTGTACTGAATTACTGCAACATTCTTAGCGTAAAAGTTATCGTGGATGGTTTACTCTATGTAATTTGCGAAGTTCGAATTAGTTGCGTGCCCTAACGAATAAGTGCGAACGACATAATAATGACGAATTGCCATTATACCGTGAAAGAAAAGTGAGTTATGCTACTAAAGTTTTCACGGAACTAGTGTTGGAAAATTCGCAAGGCGCAACCATTAGTAAGTAACGCTTATATTACTATAATGATACATCCCTATTCAATTGGCTTATATACTTTCTAATAATATGTATGTAAGAAAAACTTCTATAGATTTTATTAACCAAAACACGCGCAGACTTTTTTAACTTATTGCAATGTTAAAATGATAAAGTAGTATTGTAGGTATTATGAAATGCTAAATTTTCCACGGATAAGATTATAAAATGCAATAATGTTTCTTACAATAGGTAATTTTTTATCGTATTTAATAAACTATACCTCTTGATTCTTAAATGATTTCTTTTCAATTATAAATTTTTCTATACGCTGTCATTAAAAGTATACTACGTAATAGTATTTTTGCTTTTATAATATTACATATTTTTAGAATTAAAGTGCCTTATTATAATAATTGTGGCGTCAATTCACAAGATATGAAAAATGTTTGATAATAAAATATCTATACCGACTAGAGAAATATATTGTATAGATTTACGTTTGTTGCAGGTAGGTATTTAAATTTGAAAGTGTTTAAACATTTTCCCATAAATAAACAAATAGTTATCAATAAATTTCAAATACTTTTAGAGAACGTTTTGAAAAACTTGTACATATTCAAACTATTGGACTGCATATTTAGTCTGGTGGGTAGCGTGTCGGCCGCAGCTCCAAAGTTCGTTTCCAAGGACGAATGAAATGTATTTTTCCATTTTAAAAAATCCCATCAGCCTAGACTTTGGTCGTGGTTGATAACGGCTCCGGGTATTGAAAAGGCGCGCAAGCCTGATCGTCCCAAATACCGCTAACAAACGATAGTTAGCCAATGTGGCGATGAGGGTCACCCATTTCGACAGCCAATAAATTGGTAAATCGTAGTGAACCGGAGGTTTTTACTTTTTATTTTCTGCTTTTTAAAATGTCCTTTATGTAATCGTATCGAAACCAGCCAGATACAGAATAAAACCAGGGGTGATCTGGGCAGTCGCCCAGGGCAATCGCACACAGGGACGCCAAATGTCAATGTTAGGTTTTAAAGTTATCAATTCAGTGGCGCCAATTAAGTGACTCGCCCGGGCGGCTGGATGACTAGGACCAGCACTGCAGATACAAACAGGACTATCAAATAGATTTCATTCCAAACTTTTTTCTCATAAAAATGTCCACTGCTTATAATTTACTTTCTTGACTAATAAAAAAACAGGAGATTCGAAGTCGGCTGTTGTAGTTTCACTGCGTTTAAATTATAGTTAAAATTAAAGCAACAAAATATTGTAGGTAGGTAACTCAATTTCGAATGTACGTTGACCTTGAAGCAGTCAGTGATTTCAAACGTAGCTACACTAGTTCAGTAACATTATTACATAGTGAATGTAATGTAAATATTTATAAATTACTTGCCTCGTGGAAAATAGCTATTTGGCTCTAATAATAAGATCCCGGGCTCAATCCACGGTTGAAGTTTTTTTTTTTTTTATATCATAAGATAGCAAACAAGCAGACGGGACTCCTGATGGAAAGAGTCAACCGTCGCCTATAGACACCAAAGGTGTTAATGGTGCGTTGCTATCTTGTGGCGAGGTCTAATGCCACATGCGTAAGTCTACCGGCTACCTTACCCTCCAAACCGGAACACGACAGTGACAAGCACTGACGCTATTGCGGCAGGAATAGGTAAGGCGGTGGTACCAGACCCGGGCGAGACAATGCAGAACTCTACCACCTAGTAGCCACGATGTTAGTGACTTGCATAGCCAATCAGTCGCCTTTTACGACATGCCTGGCAGAACGGCAGTTGGTCTATTCTTCAAAGGAGCCCGGAACCAACAAAAAGCTCCGGTTGCTGCTGGAAATCAACTGCTGTTAATAACTTTCTATCTTCCCTTCCCGAATATCACACGAAACATGTGATGATTGTTATAAGGTTGGTAAAATGAGAATCACTACTCATATCGCCAACCGATAAACCGGTCAACTTTGAAAATCTGAAACGTCTGACTTTCGGTTCACTCTGCAAACTACACCGGAACCTGATAATACTAACTAGCCGTTTTGCGAAATGTTGATTTTAGTTTTTACACTTTCTGTTATTTTTTACACTATTTGTGGGAGGGATGCGCTATGCCGAGCTCCCGATTGCATGGATACCTACCATTATCTTGCTTGTTTCTCCCGTGAAACAACTGTGCTGAATTTCGGAGAGAAGGGCAAGATAGGCAGTGTAATTATTGGCACCGAGAATTAACATCTTAATATGTCCCACAATAAGCGTCACATAAATTGATTACCTGGGATAATTCCAGGTAAACTAGTTTGTGTTTATAGGCTACGTCCGCCACTTACAATCAGGTGGCACTCCTGCCATTTTGCCTCCAACTAACTTTCATAAAGGCAAAAGAACTAGGTGGTAGAGTGCAGCAAAATTTCTTCTACCGAAATAGCGTCGGGTCTTTTCGTTTTATAATGTATTCCGATTTGAAGGGTAAGGTAGCAGGTAAACTTTTCCACGCGCGGTCCAACCCCGACACACGTGTAGGAAAACTCACTCCATTAATCAGTATCTTAACGCCCGTATCCCCGAAGAGGTAGGCAAAGGGTACAACAAGTGCACCCACGATTAACCGAAAATAATTAATCCCACGATGTGATAGGTGGCATGCCTACTTATCTAAAGGAGAAATTTACTTTTAATATCTTTACTGAAAAAAGCCACTAAGTAGGTAGTTTCTTGCCAGTATCTTTCTAGTAGAATCAACTTTCCGAATTGGTGGTAATTTCAATATTTCGATGAATCAAAAATGCTATTTTTAACGTTCACATAAAAACCTTGCTTTTGAATTTAAATTAAGTAAACTAACATAAATAGTAGGTATTATGGAAATAGCAAATTAAATTCATCTTCATCATGTGAAAAAAAACTGTATACTAATGTCGGATTCACTTTTCAAAGTATTGCACGTAAAGATGAGGATGGGATTTGGTGAAACGCATATTAATTTTGATAAGATGTATTAAGTGCAAAAAGCTAGAATTTTTTTTTAGTAGAAGTGTATAAGCTATAGAAAGAAGGGCGCAAATGGAATACACCGCATCAATCTAGATGTGTTATTAAATTTCTTCATTATATTTTTAATTTGAATGGTTTTCTGAATTTATTGCGTAGTATATGCATTTGCATTTTTAAGGTTTTTCCAGATTCCCAAGCACGGGGTGAGTGCTATAACACAAAAATAATTAGAAATACGAAAGTACTGATCAAAATTATAAATGTGAATTTCATCTGTAACGATGAACTCATTTAACTAGTTATACGTATGTATAGCTAGCGATCAGTACAATCGACGTAATCGATCATATAGCAAAGAAGAATTTCGCCGCCTCGAGCCTGTAGACACTAGCTCAGCGGAAGAGCGTCCCGGCTTTAGAGGGAAATGGTCACAGGTTCAAATCCCGCATGTCGATATTTTTCTTTGTTGTTTTTAAGATTTTTTTCTAGTATATGCAAGTTTGTATTTATTCACATCGTCTTTCAAAAGCTATAATTGCAGTCAAATTTCACTCACCATACGATCTATAGTTTAAATGTAATTATACTATGATTAGCACACGATGTTCAACCTTACAGTGGTTAATCAATTTTTTTGGCCCTCGAAGTATACGCACGTAAGCATTCTCACACGCAAGTCCGTATGCATTATTTTTTTATATAAGTTATTGAACAACTTATAGCTACACCAAAACTCATACTCCACGCATATGCTAATATGAAGAACAACACGCATGCGTAATTCACAAACAATATCTTGAATTATAAGGTCTATGCCGCCATCAAATACTAGTATACCTAAAACAAATGAAAACTATATGTACCTACTATACTTTGAGTACACATATAAACCTTAATATATCTATGGTACGATATAACAATTTCGTGGTACTTACTGTATAATATTTAAATTTTAAATAATATATTATTTTCCCCATGTTGGCTCCGAGCTTCTTTGAAGAATAGGCCAACTGCCGTTTTGCCAGGCAGATCGTAAAAGGTGACCGATTAGTTTTACGAATCACTACCATCGTGGCTACTAGATGGTAGTTTCTGCATTGTCTTGCCCGGGTCTGGTACCACCGGCTTACCTATTCCTGCCGCAATAGCGTCAGTGCTTGTCACTGTCGTGTTCCGGTAAGGTAGCAGGTAAACTTATACGTATCTGGCGTTAGACCTCGCTACAAAATAGCAACACACCATTAACACCTTGGGTGTCTATAGGCAATGATTGATTCTTTCCCTCAGGAGACCCGTCTGCTTGTTTGTTATCTTATAATATAAAAAAATCTGAAAAACGAAAGTCATGATGTTTTGTGTGGAATATCTATAAGGCGATTTGAAAAACCCTACATGCATATGACTTCAGTTTAAGATTTCATAGGCATTTAGTTGTATATCGACATATTAATACGTGAAGCAAACACTTCGTTTGTCTTTTTTATGACAAATACGCAAACGGTGAAAATTTTAGCACAGTTTATTTTGCAATGGAGTGCTGTAAGTAGTGTGTAATATTTTTCAATAGAATGCATAAAAAATACATTAGTTATATATACATATTACTACATATAATAAAATCGTAGAAAAGTCAATGTATGTCCGGGGTAAACTCGAAAAGTACTACATGGATTTACTTCAAATTTTACATGAATATTACTAACAGGTCGGTCAACATATAAGCTATGTACATATTATCACGCTATCACCTACGGGGAAGAAGCTGTGCGGAGTAAACGAAGTCCGCGCGAACGAAGTCGCAGGCAACAGCTAGTTAATAATATAAACATTAAACACACACTACATTAATTTGACATTAATGAAAATATACACGCATATGTATTATTATGTTTTTAGTCAAACTTAGAAGAGATTTTATTGTTTAATCTATGGTCAAAGTTCGACCAAAGGGTAATTTTTAAAGTTTTTCAAGTTTTCCCAAGCATGGGTTGAGTGCAAGAACCACAAAGTTGTGTTTGTGGTTCTTGCAACCAACCCATGCTTGGGAAAACTTGAAAAACTTTGAAAAAAACAAAGAGTCATAAAAAACGGCATATTTGTACGAAAGAAATTATCAATATGGAGACAGCAATATAACTTTGCTTAGAGCGTGATGTAGAGCCCATCGTTCCCTATACCTACCAATTAAGGGATTCGGCGTGAAGATATATATATGTAAGAAATTTAAGAAAAGCTTTCCTAGAAGCTCAGCTGTACTTTTAAACAATCGGTCCTAGTCAGTCAGTGGCAGATTCAGAATTAAGGGGGCTTATTTTTGGTCGGAGGGGGGATTTGATTCAGCTGAGGGTAGACTTTATCAAGGTAAACATCCAATTTTTTGAGGTTTGAGAAAGCTTTATCTCCCTAGCCCCCTCCCACCACTCCCCCAGCTCCGCTAGTGGTCCTAGTAGAGTAGTTATGAAATTAATAGATAAGCGAACCAATTTTGTATCTAGTAAATGCGATGATTCAAACATGTTCGGGTGGAAATATTCAAATAACAATTAATTTCGGTTAACTTATCTAAGCAAGGAAGGAAATAGTTACGTTGCAACAATTTTTAATTAGTTAGTGTTACAAGGCCTTCCAATATATTGCAATGGAAGGCCAACTTAAACGTATCAACAAAAGAATCCATATTTAAGCTGTTACTTTCATACACGCCGGTTGCGAAGACCGGTGTGTCGGTAAAGTATAATATCACGCAATCAATCTGATCATGGTATGTTTTTTATTATATTTCATAGGATAACAAACAAGCAGATGATTCTCGTCGTGCAAAGAGATCTATCGCTTATTGACACCAAAGATGTTATGTACTTTGCTATCTGTGTGGCGGGGTTGGAATACCACATGCATAAGTTTGCCGGCTACATTACGTCTAAACTGGAACATGTCAGTGACAAGCACTGACGATATTGTGGCAGGCAGGGTGCGCTAACCGCTAAATTGTTAAACCTATAACAGCGCAAGTAGATAATTAGCGTTTTGTAATGGCTCTACCTTAACCACAAAAATACCGGTTTTCCTATGGAGGAAACTTAAAAGGTTTTGAAAAATAAATCGGTTTATAGAGGTTTTTTCAAAATATTTTTTTGACTTTTGCCGCTTCCAATTTTCGTCCACTCTACGTGACATACTATTCCGCGGTTTTGGCTCAAACCGGTTAATTTATGAATCGCTCTCATCTAAGATAAGCTCCGAGCAAAACCTTTTATAAAACCTCTGAATACTTCTATCAGCCGGTGTTTTTAACCTGTTTGAAGCCCTGTGGGCATGAATAGGTATAGCAGTGGTATCGAATCCGTTCGAGACGTTAAAGAACTCTACCACATTACACATAATAGCCTTTTCTCGCCTTTTACAAGATGTCTAACAGGAAAACATTAAATTGGCATTAAAGAGCAGCCTGCTTATTTGCTATGTCCAAAATTACATCAATCACAAAACTGCTTTACAAAACTTATGCAAGTAGCGCTAACACCATACCACATGGATAACAGTGCACTTTTAACACCTTTGATAATAATAATAATAATAATAATATTTATTTGCCTAAAATGTGTGTACAATAATAGGTGTTAGGAAAAAATGTAAAACGTTCTACACATTTAGTCAAAGTATTGACATGCAAATTTTAACCAAAACATAATGGTAGTTATATATAATTGTAACAAATTATATTTAATATGTCAAGGGGATAATATTGTTATTTAACATTAATTTGATATGTTCATTTTCAATCTTATGATATAAAGAAAATCGACCTCGCCACCCGAGGGTTCCGTACAAAATATATATATATATATATATATATATATATATATATATATATATATATGCTCAGGAACCGAGACCCGCAGTATTTTTTTCTTTCTTTCGTTTTAAAGTAACTCTAAATTAAGATTATATTAGTTTTCAAACAGTCTAAAAATGACAGTTATATTTTGTTGAAAAAAATTACGAACCTATTAATAGGTGAGGGCGACTAGAACTTCTTATAACATTATGTGTCGTCGCAAAATTCTTAAAAGTTTTTTAAGATCTCTAATTCCTAAAAATATCACTTCAATGTCTCTATTGCGGCAGGAATAGATGAGGAGGTCGTATTTCGTATTTGGTAATTATCATGTTAGTGACAAGTATAACCAATCAGTCGCCCTTTACGACATACCTGACAGAACGGCGGTCGGTATATTCTCGGAGTCCGGACCAACACGGCCGTGTTGGTCCCCGGGGGACTACCTACTACCAATAAATTTAACACTAAATATGTTCCCAAGAGTAATATCACATCACCCGCCCAAATCAAGGGCGGATCGCTATGCTATAATGTATATATACCATTAGAGAAAACGTTGACACAGATACCTATAAAATCTATCAAAACTAGACCGCTGGCCTAGCCAAGTAGATTATACGTGATTACACGTTCTTGCAATAGTTATAACATGTAACTTCTTATTGCTTGGGTAATAAGTAATAACGTACATGATATGTTGTAAACAGTCTTCTACTTAAAAATTTAATAAGTTATATAAATTTTAAAACTGTAGTGTGATTCATTCACGAACAAATGAAAACATTAGAATTGCTGAGGGGGTACTAAAACATTAGATATGCATATGCATAAAATGTGGAAAGAAAGAAGTCTATTTAAATTTATAGGTGTGAGTATAAAAATAATTTTTTAAGTTAAAAATCACTTTGTTTATTTGTTTTTTTTTTATACTGCCATATCTATCATTCATCCAATTGGGACAAAACTTTATCATCTTATTGCTTGCATTTGTGCGAAGGTCATAGGTATAGGGCAATAACTAACTTAAAGACCGTTATTAGCTAGCTATTTCAAAAAACGCTAAATAACTTTTTTTTCTATAAAGCCACATTTT
Source organism: Apodemia mormo (assembly GCA_036924255.1). Lineage (NCBI taxonomy): Eukaryota > Metazoa > Arthropoda > Insecta > Lepidoptera > Riodinidae > Apodemia > Apodemia mormo. The sequence goes on from JAUPFN010000017.1 coordinate 15,955,324, forward strand.
TATTATATTTGGAATGAGAACGTTATTTTTGATATCATATTTTTGGGAAACCGAATGGCTTAAAGGACACGTTAAGCCGGTTAGACATTTGAACCAAGTCTTTAATTTGAAAAAAAAAATCTCTTCGAATAAGTAAACCTTAATAAAGTTTCAAAAATTTTTAGGGGTACTTCTTTACCACGATGGTAGAACAATGTTCCTAAACGATTTTTAGTCATGCCATTCACACAGACACAAAATCAAAGCGGATTGCTTAGTGCATTTTCATATTATAAATACAATTACCATTGTTTTTATTCTATCACTGTACAAATCAAGGCTTGAAACAGTGTTCCTAGGTTTGTGCAGTCAATTCACTCAATTTAGGTTACCGACGCTGACTTCTCCGTAACTAACGAATAGGTTTTCTTTTATTAAATAAGTATAATTTGTTGATTTATATAATAATAGATTATATAAATCTACAAATTACACGAAATGATATTATCCTAAAGTAAGCAAGTTGTGAGCGATAGTCGGCAATAACTAAATAATAAAAAATAAATAAAATTTCATCAGTAAGTAGTATAACTCTGTATTTCTGTGTGTAAATGCAAGCTACACTGACAAACTAAAATATTGTCATGAAAGGCGTATCAATTTATCCGTGCTTGGTCCGAAACGGTTTTCAGACGAATTTGAAAGACATTGGAACACTAATAATTATATATATAAAAGAAAGTCGTGTTAGTTACTCCACTTATAACTCAAGAACGGCTGAACCGATTTAGCTGAAAATTGGCAGGGAGGTAGTTTAGAGCCAGGAGAAGGACATAGGATATTTTAGAATTTTTTCCACGCGAACGAAGTCGCGGGCACAGCTAGTAGTCTATATATCTGAATTAGCCCACTAAAACTGCATTGTTTGTATGAGAAAAAATGCATTATTTCCACGGGTAATTTACAAATCTATATACATATAATAAAATCGTAGGAAAGTCAATGTATGTCCGGGGTAAAGCCAAAAATTAGTGCATGGATTTACTTCAAATTTTGCATGAATATTACTAACAGGTCGGGTCAACAATATATAGGCTACATATTATCACGCTATCACCTACGGGGGAGGAGCTGTGCGGAGTAAACAGAACGGAGAAACGGAGAAACAGCTGTCACGGGCAACAGCTAGTACTTACCTAATATTCAAGCAGCATGCTGCGTGAGGTGTTGGATGTGTGGGCTAATATACTTGAAAAAAAAATTTAGCGTCAACGGTCTACCTATAAATGTCTGCAACACAGACGACTTATAGGATGCAAGCGTGTCTGCACTTTAAAATTGTAGAAAATAAATATAGATACCTATGTTATTTATATCTAAATAACAACGATTAGGTTAAAAACAATAGCACAAGATAAGGCCGCTTGAACAACTTCAATAATGTATGTACAGCAGTAAACATAAACATAATCGTACAATTGTTTTAAAAACGCCATTAAGCTAATGCTATAATCTTTTTTCACATCGTAAAGGCACAATAACATTTGTAAAAGGCATATTTTTTAATCGTGAGAAGATTATGTATACTAGCTATCCCCTGCGGTTTGTTTCGCGCTTGTTTGGTTCGAAAGGTACCGTATAAACATCTTCAATAACTTCCTCTAATACCCACTAATACAATGTTTGTGATACGAAAATTTGCTCATCCAACGCTGTTAGTCTGTTCTTTTCGAGAATCAAACAGCTTTTTCTTCTTATTTCTTGCCGTAAAAGCAAGATGTATACAAATCCGTTTTTACGGCACACGTAATCTCGGAATCGGCTCCAACGATTTTCATGAAAGTCACAAATTAGGGGTTTTTTGATTTTTTGATTTTGATTTTGATTTATCAAGGTTCATGTCCAAGAAAAGCTCGGTTCCCAAGATATGGGTATGTGAAAAACCGAGCAAAGCTCGGTCAACCAGGTACAGAAAAAAATTTATATATTCTATAGGAATCAATTTATCAAGGTTCAAGGTCCAAGAAATGATCGGTTCCAAAAATATGTGAAAAACCGAACAAAGCTCGGTCAACCAGATATTGTTCAATTAACGAAAACTTTAACTATTTTCAACAAAATTATAAGTGTTTTTGCAAACTGATAGGACAGGAAAATGACACAATGACAGGATAATGACACAATGACAGGATAATGACAACGAACATCGAAATCAACGTATTTATTGTGAAATAAGACTGAAATAACATTAAAATAAACCATAAAAAGGAAAATCAAAATAGTACCAACTGAGGTTTTGACATAAGTATTCAGTATTACAAATTACATATTATATCTTTTATTATTCAATTGCTGTTTCACGACCTCACTTAACTTCTACACTCTCATTTAGAATCTTTTGGTTTACTATGTGAAGTAACTTCTGATTCGTCCTATTGGTCTAATAGTTAACGAACCTAACTAAATTAATGGGGCTCGGGTTCGATTCCTGACAGAGCCAAGTATTTGTGTGATGTGGACAAATGTTTCGCCTGTCCCTATTAACAGTGTCAGAGTGCTAAGTGTGAGTTTTTCTTTTCGCATTCGATCGTGAGCGCGTTTGGAGTTTACTAGGAATTTGTATGTGATTTGTACAGCGCCACCTAGTGGTAAACGTGAGAAACCAGTTTACCACTAGGTGGCGCTGTACAAATCACATACAAATTCCTAGTAAACTCCAAACGCGCTCACGATCGAATGCGACACGAAAAACTCACACTTAGCACTCTGATCTGCAAATCAGCAGTTTTACAGGAGAGCGCGCCAAAGTTTAAATTGTTTATATTTTTTTAATTATAAGAGTTAGGTTTCCAATAAAATACTATGTATTAATAGGCATTCAAGAGATTAAGTGCAAAGTTAAAATATATAAACAATTTAAACTTTGGCGCGCTCTCCTGTAAAACTGCTGATTTGCAGATGCGACACTGTTAATAGGGACAGGCGGTTTGTATTTTTGGGTTTGGGTATTTAATATGTATGTTATTATGTACGTTACAGTATTTGACTGCCTTGTGGTCTAGGCCTATTTGGTAAATTAATTAGCTATATTATGTATCTAAAATAAATTAATCCTACTACTGTTATAAATGCGGAAGTTTGTGTGTTTATCACTGATTATCTGGCACGGTTAAATGGGTAGACAGATTTAGATGAAATTTAGTATACAAGAAGTCTATGCCTAAACTTAACATATATTGCATAAGCTGCTTTTATCGCGGGAAAATGTATTATTTCCATAGCATTCACAAAAACTTTAACCACGTAGCGGGCTGAGGGGAACAACTAGTACCTACCTTAAAAAAAGCAAAAAGAATTTTTCGAAATGGACTGGTAGATTCAAAATTTAGCGCATTAAAAAACTGACCAACCAACTTTTGAACTAATTATATAACTGTTATACAATAAGTTCAAAATTTGGTTGGTCGGTTTATATAATACTAGCTGTTGCCAGCGACTTCGTCCGCGCGGACTTCCTTTGCTCCGCACAGCTCCTACCCCGTAGGTGATAGCGTGATAATATGTAGACTATATGTTGACCCGACCTGTTAGTAATATCCATGCAAAACTTGTAGTAAATCCACGCAGTACTTTTTGAGTTTACTCCGGACATACATACAGACAAACAGACAAAAATTCTAAAAACTATATTTTTAGCTTCGATATCGATTGTAGATCACGCCCCAAGTATTCTTTTAAATAAATATTCAATGTACAGTTTTGACTTTCCTACGATTTTATTATATGTATAGATGTTGGTCGGTCATATTATAACAGGTGTAGCTACTAAACTTATAAAATGGTAATATTTGTAAGGTTGTGTGTGAGTTTGTTTGTAGGACATAATCTCAGGAACTACTGTACCTACTAAGAAAATTCTTTCAACAGTAGAACTTCTAAGTTCTCAATTTTCCCGGGGACAGAACCAATACGAGATATACTGCAGGAAATATCGGATCGTATGGACGGATGGATATTTGTTACTCAACCACGCAAAAACGGCTTGACTGATTTGAATGAAATTCAGCAGCACACATACAGATGATGATGATGATGATGATGATGATGATGAGATGATGATGACCTGGAATACCACATAGAATATTTTTATCCCAGAAAAAAACTTTTTCTTGTTGGATTCACCAAAAAGCTTTTATTATGCAGCGGGATGCAAGTTGCAGCTAGCGTATCTGTTATAAAGTGAAAGGATTTGTTTGTGTTGCAATAGGCAAACTCGAAAACTATTAGATCGATTTTAAAAATTCTCAGACTAAGAAGAATCCTTTCACGCGGGCATGTTCCGTGATTATTTGTAATAAGTGAGATTGATAGTAACGTGCTCTTTCGAGGCACACGATTAATCACTCTGAAACTATTTGCATTCCTGCCAAGCAGATCATAAAAAGCGAAGGATTACTACCATCGTTGCTAATGGTAGAGATCCGGAACGTCTTTTTTTCCGGAACGTCTCGTTTGGTTATATGATACCACCGTCTTACCGATTGCTGCCGCAATAACGTCAATGCTTGACATTGTCATGTACCGGTTTGGAGGCTATGGTAAGCAGTAGACTTACTATGCATATGGCAGTGCCATCGCGCCACACGGATAGCAACATACGGCAAGTTTATAACGTCTATCGGCGATGGTTTCTCATTCCATCAAAAAGGCCATCTGCTTGTTTATATCTAACTAGCTGACCCGGCAAACGTTGTTTTGCCTTACATATTAGGAATCCATAGCGGACAAATAACGTGACAATTTATATAAGTCTACGGGATTAAACTTTATATGGTGGTTAAGTTTTCTTAAATTTTCTAATTTTCCGCGCAATTTTCTTAATATTTTCTTTTATAAGAACCTTCTCCTTACAATTACAAACACAACCAAAAAAAATTACCGAAATTGGTCCAGCCATTCAGGCGTGATGTCGTGAACAAGGAAAATAGGGATTGATTTTTATATATATAGATAATCTGAAAAAAATCGGGAATGCTATTGATATACCTTCTTTAAATAAAACAGGAATTCTCAGTCAAACCCGAAAATTGAACCCGGGGGCTAATGATATGAGCTAAACAGGATAACCGCTATATATACAAAGCAGTCAATAATCATTTTGGTTAATAGCGTCCACAGACCACATGAATACTAATAGACACGCCATTGGGAAGGAAACGTGTCGCCGCCCATATGAGCAAACGCTCCTATCACTGTCAAAAATGTCATACATTTGTAGGTTGTATTATATTATGAAAAATGTAAATAAATCATGTAGTACTGTTTTATCCTACCAAATGAGCTGAAAAGGTTTAAAAATTACCCTTGAAATGATTTTATTTCATAGGTAATTAGTATACCTCTGTATTTCTGTGTGTAAATGCAAGCTACACAGAAAAACTAAGAAATTGTCTTGAAAGGCGTATCCCTGATAGCTTCATATTATGGCCTTTAGAGCACTGAGTCCAGTCCGAACTATGTCCTATACATTGTTGGGTAGTATAGTTTATCCGAGAAATAAGAAACTTAAAAACTAAAATAAAGCTAACAAAGTTGTTCTCAAATGAAAACAGTACCCGGTTATAGGTCACGATGAAATGAGGCTATGGTGGAAACATTGTCTGGGTAGGTAATTAAAAAAGCACTTATTGAAATTCTGATTATTTTTTATGTGTTATCTAAGCTATATTTTTTTTATAGTAGAGGGGGCAAACCAGCAGGTTGATGGTAAGTGATCACCGCTGTCCATGAACATCTGCAATACCGGGGGCCTTGCATATAATATATGCAAAAATATAATATTATAAATATGAAAGTGAGTTTGTGTGTTTGTTACGGTTTCACGGCTTAACCACTAAACCGATTTAAAAATTCTGACACCAATAGAAAGCTACATTATCAGCAAGTAACATAGGCTGTTTTTTTTTTAACTTCCCGCTACGTTAGTAGTATAAGGAAGTTACTGTTTTTTCCGAAATATTAAAAAATCAAGTTTTCACCTGATATCCACGTTTTGAGGTCTTAGAAACCCTTTCCGTCTATTTTCACGATAACTTCAATATGTCTGTATGTATGTCTATATGTGTGTGTATGCATATGTATATAAACATCTCATTACTTTTAAACGGCTCAAAATTTTGAAAATTACTTTATAAAATTTTCTGCAATCATGTTTTTTAAAATAACTTTCAGATTAATTACAAAATCTTAGATTTCTTCCTTAAAATACTGCTTCCAGTGACGTAGGTTCTATCAAAATCTGTTTATCCACTTGGGTATCGTTATCGTAAATAAATAGAAAAGTGTTTTTTGACGGAACTTCCAAATTTTTCAACCAATTGATTTTTACTTTTCATACTATTTTAGTAAATTGCATCAAATACTGTTTTAAAAGTCAAAATCGAATCTAGTTACAGCTTTTCAAATGGTAAAAATATGTCATTTACAACAAACTTACTTCATATCTTTAAAATTTAACTTTCAGACTGTATGTATCACTACATAGTATATTAAAACAAAGTCGCTTTCTTTGTCTGTCTCTATGTCCTTATGTCCCTATGAATGCTTAAATCTTTAAAACTACGCAACGGATTTTGATGCGGTTTTTTTTAATAGACAGATTGATTCTTGAGTAAGCTTTTAATATACAAAACTTTCCGATATTCCCACGGGACCAAAAGCTACGCGGGTGAAACCGCGGGCAGGTCGCTAGTAACAGAATATATCGATTGATTTCAAAATTTAACCAGCTCTTCTACTTAAAAAAACTGTGTCAAATAATGTTAATTGGATTAAAATCGGTTGTTTTTTTTGGGATTTATAAATGACGAAAATTTAAAAAAAATGTTTTTATCATGATTTCAAAATCATTTAACCAACTTATTTTGGACCTAATACTCCATTTTAGAGCTCTAAAATGCGCTGAATACCATTCGAAAGATAAAAATCGGTCATCGGCTTCAGAAGACACAGTTTTTCAAAAATTGAAATACCTACTGTTATTTCTAACAAACTTTAAATTTTTGACCTCTGCAAAATCTATGCTTTTTTAAGTATGCTAAATCAATGCTTTTTTAAGTAAGTATTTGATTCTCAAGCTTAAAATACCTCAATTTAGCGGCAAATTTCAAGGATGGCTGCGGTAGATGGATGGTAAACCGGTTTACAGATTTTATAATTATATATATATCCTTACGAAAATTATTATTGTTACGTGCTTCAGGTTATTAATTTGCAAGAAAACGCCGCTTATATTAAAACCATGTATTCATAACACAAATACACAGAACAACACAATGTAATACTTAAATAATCCGATTAACACTAGTCACTCACTGTACTAACACAACTTAACCGACTACACAATAAAATACTTCTTGCTTCTCACGGGTCGCTCGTACTATCGCTTTCGATCACTGTACAAAACTGCTCTATATTTGTCAACACATCTCTATTTATACTCATGGTAAAGTTCCACATAATTCCCGAATCCTCTACTAACCTAATAGTAAACAAGTTATTGTAAACAAGTTCTGATAAACAAGTCCTAGTACACGCTATTCTCACACTTATGTCATATATCAGAAGATCCATTATGGCTATTCGGGTAACGGTCATCTATTTGATTATTAATAGGAGTAGCTATCTCTTTCTTTTATTTCTAGATCTCCCTAGGTCTCCAACTCTTCGCGTTTCTAGATTATTCGCAACACTATTATCCTAAGGTAATTTTAAAAATATACATGTCAATAACATTGTGTCATCATACATCGCCTACAGACACCAAAGATATTAATGGTGCATTGCTAACCTTGTGGCGGGGTCTTAATGCATAAGTACACCGGCATTCTTACTCTCCAAACCGAAATACGGCAATGACAGGCACAAAACAAATAGGTACAGAAGTTAATCTTCATACAAAGGGCGCTAGAGCAACGCCCATATACGGATACGATATCTTAGAATGGTTGGAAATAGTACAAGCGTGAGTGCCACCCGCTTGGATACGCGTCAATAAATGTTTTTTGTGCAGAAATTTTGTAATAGGTATAAAAATAACATTAAAATATTTTAGTTATTATTGGTTTACATTTCTGTTCTTCTGTTTCAATCTAAACAATAAATCAAACACCTAGATACGAGTGCCAGTTTGTGTATAAGTCAAAATTGATAACCTTAGCGCGACCGCCGAGCGTGGGTATAAAAATTAAGTATTCACATAAGATTGACTTCTGGTAGCTATTTGTTTTTTGCTTTAGGGCTTGAAAGCAGTTTAAATTACCGTTTAAAACAGGTAGAGTTCTAGTTTTAAATCCGTTATCTATACTGGTTAATAGAGATAGAGCTCTAGTTCTAAATCAACTATCTATATCGGTTAAAAGAGAAAGAACTCTAGTTCTAAATCAACTATCTATACAGGTTAAAAGAGGTAGAGCTCTAATTCTAAATCAACTATCTATACCGGTTAAAAGAGATAGAGCTCTAGTTCTAAATCAACTATCTATACCGGTAAAAAGAGAAAGAGCTCTAGTTCTAAATAAAGTATCTATACCGGTTAAAACAGAAAGAACTCTAGTTCTTAATGAAATATCTACACAGGTTAAAAAAGGTCGAACTGCAGTTCTAAATCAACTATCTATGCAGGTTAAAATAGGTAGAACTCTAGTTCTAAATCAACTATCCATACCGGTTAAAAGAGAAAGAGCTCTAGTTCTAAACTAAATATCTATACAGGTTAATAGAGGTAGAGCTCTAGTTTTAAATCCGTTATCTATACCGGTTAATAGAGGTAGAGCTCTAGTTCTAAATCAACTATCTATATCGGTTAAAAGAGAAAGAACTCTAGTTCTAAATCAACTATCTATACAGGTTAAAAGAGATAGAGCTCTAATTCTAAATCAACTATCTATACCGGTTAAAAGAGATAGAGCTCTAGTTCTAAATCAACTATCTATACCGGTTAAAAGAGAAAGAGCTCTAGTTCTAAATCAAGTATCTATACCGGTTAAAACAGAAAGAACTCTAGTTCTTAATGAAATATCTACACAGGTTAAAAGAGGTAGAACTGCAGTTCTAAATCAACTATCTATGCAGGTTAAAATAGGTAGAACTCCAGTTCTAAATCAACTATCCATACCGGTTAAAAGAGAAAGAGCTCTAGTTCTAAACTATCTATACAGGTTAATAGAGGTAGAGCTCTAGTTCTAAATCCTATTAAGTTAACAAGTTGGTAAGGTAAAGCCCTATAGTCGACGAATTCCGGGCAGTATGGCTCCTTTTCTAGGTGTGGGATCTAAAGGCAACCTAACAAACCTACTTCATATTTATTTTATAAGTCGGGTAGCGACAAACTAGTGATTTGCCGCTATTGCGCTTGTATTCCGAGCCATGTTCTAATATTCCGCAGTTTACGTCAATATAACAAATAGCGATAGAGTGTCGCAAGCGACACTGTCTTTGTTTTTTGCTTCCGGCTACAAAATTTCAATAGTTCATGAAGTGATTATTTTTCTCTTCCAGAGCATTTCAATTTAGTATCATCCAAACTTTTTATTCCCGTTTATAATTTTTTTTTATATCATAAGATAGCAAACAAGCAGATGGGTTTCCTGATGGAAAGAGTCAACCATCGCCTATAGACACCAAAGATGTTAATGGTGCGTTGCTATCTTATGGCGGGTCAAATGCCACATGCATAACTATACCGGCTACCTTACCCTCAAAACCGGAACGCGACAGCGACAAGCACTGACGCTATTGCGGCAGGAATAGGCAAGGCGGTGGTACCAGACCCGGGCGAGACAATGCAGAACTCTACTACCTAGTGCCACGATGGTTGTGACTCGATAGCCAATCGGTCGCCTTTTACGACCTGCCTGGCAGAACGGCAGTTGGCCTATTCTTTAAAGGAGGCCGGGACCAACACGGCGAAAATCGTCGTATCGTATCGAAAATAATCGTATAGTTGTCTCAAAACGCATGTTATATGCATATATTACGTATATTTTGCAAGTAGAACGATAAACTGTAACGCAATCAAGTAGGTATTCAAATAAATAAATAGATATTAATCTCTGTTGCGGTGTTTCAGAACATAAATCTAGCAAGGCCGACAATGTAACATAAGTCTTGCTTAACACTTCATTATCCTCGCTCAAGCGAAGCTGTTTATCTATTCGTACTAAGTACGTGTAATTTTAAGTCGACCGCAATTATTTCTAAAGAGAATTGATAGCTAAAACCCCTACTTCGATAAGATTATACAAAAAAATAGGTATACCTTCAAGTACCTACCTATATATGTAGGTACATTCACAAAGCATAGCAAACAGACAGACCAGATGCTGAAGATATAAAGGATACGCTGTCTAGACACCCAAGATGTCAATATTGCATTTTTAAATTGTTATTCGCTTGACAGGGATGCAATGCCATTTGCATAGGCGGCAAGCCTAATCTCCAAGCAGAACAAACAAATTTTCTCACGTCAGTTCAGGATCCTTCCGTAAAAAAGAATTTCTGTCTTTCTACCAGGTAAAGCAAATGAAAGTTAAACGTGTCACTATAATTATGACTAATGGTGTGGCCGCATTTCGATCCGGTAGTAATTCTAAAAATGTCGAGTCGTCTTAAGTGTCTATTTTAATAAAGCATTTTTTGAGCTTAAGTTATACCTCATAGAGTTCTACAAAGTCTCGTCTAGGTTGAGTATCACACACAAAATATTACATTGTATACCTACTGTTTGGTATAAAGTATCACACTTGCACCACGGCTTGCACGGACAACAACGCATCATTGATATTTTTTGTCTAGGCAACGATTGTATCTTTTCATCAGAAGACCCATTTATTTGTTTGCTGTTCTACTAAAAATGTAGCATAATATACCCCCCAGCTATTATGTACATTAGTATTTTTTCTAACCGGATTGGTTCCTACAGAGATTTGCGCATTCAAACTTTCTTAAATAAGTAGGGTAAGGTCAACTTACAACTAGTCTCTTGACCAAAATATCCATAACATCAACTTCAATGTTACTTTGGTGTTAACACTGTTTATCATTATTTATATTAAAACCATAAAATCTAGCAACTATTTTGAAGCAGCTGTTTATAATAGTACTCGTATCTTAAAACTTTTTGGCACTTTTTATAATGAAATCTATATTATATATTATATATCTATATATTCGCATTTATAATATTAAATATAATATTATAAATGCGAAACTTTGGATGTTTGGATAGATGGATGGATGTTTATTACACAATCACGCAATAACTACTGAACGGATTTAAATGAAATTTGGTACACAGGTGGATAATGATCTGGAATAGCGTACAGGCTACTTTTTATCCCGGAAAAATTAAGTGATCCCGCGGGCTTCGCCAAAAACTTTTGTAATGCAGCGGGCTGCACACTGCAGCTAGTAATATTATAATACTAGCTGACCCGGCAAAGGTTGTTTTGCCATACAAATTAGGTACTTGTGTTGAATATTTTGATAAGATATCTGAGAGAAGGGGGGGAGGGTTATTGAGATAAAAACTATCCTAATATCTACAAAATTTAAATTAAAATCGGCTTAGTAGTTACGAAATTCATTAAGACAGGATAATTTTGTGAATATGCGTGTATGTTCGTTATTTCTTTCACACTAAAATGGGAAAAAGCGTAGTTACGTTAGGTTGAGTTTATATTCAAATTATTCCGAAAATATACAGTGTTCCTGTGAAACAAAATTATATAATTACTAGCTGTGCCCGCGACTTCGTTCGCGTGGAAAATATTCTAAAATAAAAACCCGCATAGTTCCCGTTCCCGTGGGAATTCCGGGATAAGAACTACCCTATGTCCTTTCTTGGGTCCCAAACTATATTTGTACAAAATTTTATCCAAATCGGTTCAGTGGTTTGGCCGTGAAAGCGTAACAGACAGACAGACAGACAGACAGACAGACAGACAGACAGACAGACAGACAGACAGACAGAGTTACTTTCGCATTTATAATATTAGTATGGATAATGGATGAATATACTATTAGGCAGACAGCGTGGTAGCTGGATATTTCATAGATTAGTGCCTATGTTAATAAAAATTAGCTATGCGTAATAACTCATGGATGTACAATCTATCCGTCGTAATCCATGTCATGTGAGTCGTTTTTTTAATATCATAAGATGGCAAACAAACAGATGGCTCCCCTGATGGAAAGAGAAACCATCGCCTATAGACACCAAAGATATTAATGGTACATTGCTAACCGTGTGGCTGGATGGCAATGTCACATGCATAAGTCTACCGGCTACCTTACCCCCCAAACCGGAAAATGACAATGACAAGCATTGACGCTTTGCGGCAGGAATAGGTAAGGTAAAGGTAGATACCATATGGTGTAACGTTGCTGAACTCTACCACCTAGTAGTCACGATGGTAGTGACACGTACAGCCAATCGGTAGCCTTTTACGATATGCCTGGCAGAACGGCAATTGGCCTATTCTTCAAAGGCGCCAGGTCCAACACGAGGGAATATTTACTTACTTTTACTTAGTTGTTACAATTAATCAGCTAAATAGAAGTATAAATCGTGCCTGTAGAGCGAGAGATACCTTATATGGGCGATTCCGTTCTAACTGTGATATAATGTCAGTACCGTGTCATGTCCATTTCTAGAATTTATTTATAAATTGTTAGTTTTTTTTTTGTCGTAAACATTAGAATTTATGAGGTAATTAGTTTAAATCATTTATTACGACAAAAAAACTAACAATTTATAAATAAATTCTAGAAATGGACATGACACGGTACTGACATTTAAGTGATATATTGTAAGTTTTCTGTAAGTGGCAAGTTATATTATATGAAAATAATGTTGAAATATGTTTATAATTTTCCAATAAGCACAGAAATTTCATAAATTAATTATTAATTAATGACCTGTGAGAACAAACAATACAGGACATTGAATATCACAGTTAGAACGGAATCACCCATATATGCGGCAGGAATATATAAGGTCTTTTTTTATATCATAAGATAGCAAACAAGCAGATGGGTCTCCTGATTGAAAGAGTCAACCATCGCCTACAGACACCAAAAATGTTAATGGTGCGTTGCTATCTCGTGGCGAGGTCTAATGCCACGTGCATAAGTTTACCGGCTACCTCAACCTCCAAACCGAAACACAACAGTGAGTAACACTGACGCTATTGCGGCAGGAATAGGAAAGGCGGTGGTACCAAACCCGGGCGAGACAATATAGAACTCTACCACCTAGTAGTCACGATGGTAGTAACACGTACAGCCAATCGGTAGCCTTTTACGATATGCCTGGCAGAACGGCAGTTGGCCAGTTCTTCAAAGGTGCCAGGACCAACACGAGGGAATATTTACTTACTTTTACTTAGTTGTTATAATTAATCAGCTAAAGAGCGAGAGATAACTTAGAAGAGTAATGTATTTTTTATTTTATAATATAAATCAGCACTTTCATCCCTTATCTCCAATGGACCGTCATTTCTGTAGCTGTCATATTTTTGAATTATAAAATGCAAAAATTCACTAAGTACTGATTAAAAACAACATAATGTAAAGATTATGAAGCTGTTTTATTTAACTAGAAGCTAAACTTTTATTTTTTTTTATTTATTTATAATCAAAAATAAACAGTGTATTATATTGTTCAAAATTTCGCCAAACTGCATTACAGTTCATTGGCGAAGCGCTCTTTATCTAACTACACTATATCTCTATGTAGTAGGTATACTATAAATAAACAGTTAATATCTGGTTGACCGAGCTTTGCTCGGTTTTTCACATACCTATATCTTGGGAACCAAACTTTTCTTGGACCTGGAACCTTGATAAATCGATTCCTTGACTATATATATATATATATATATATATATATATATATATATATATATATATATATATATATATATATATATATATATATATATATGTATATATATATATATATATATATATATATATGTATATATATATATATATATATATATATATATATATATATATATATATATATATATATATATATATATATATATACAATAATTGCTCGTTTAAAGGTATTAGATTTAGTTCTAAGGTAATAATCTTAGTTATTCTTACTCGTATTAATTGCTTTATGGTAAAAAAAATAATTAAATTGATCTCTTGTGGTTGAAAAACCATATTATTTGATATAATAAAAAATTATACAGAAATTTTCAATAAAAACTAGCTAAATTTCTAGCATAATATCTTTTAGTTTTGTTTTTAAGCATCCTATGTTTAATTTATTTTCTTGTAATAATAAGGACAATTTATTATAAATGTAATTGGTATTCTTTTGTTCTCTGTCCGTAATAATTGTTAATAGTTGGCTGAAATAGTGTAACGATTCATAATTTTCACAACTTTATAAAACAACCCCCCCCCCCCCTCCTATAACGAACGTATTTAATGAACGGCCCCTAGATAGCAAACTCGCTACCTATCTGAAAAATGAATGAGCTTGCAATTTTTTTAATCCCAAGAAGGATTTATGTACGATCTACACTCGGTATGCTGCAGCTCTACGGTAGACCAGATTATTTAAAAGGGGAATATGAAGAGCACATTTAAAAAAAAAACCAGCACAACAGTTAAAAGAATCGAGGCGTATTCTTCGCCTATACCTTTACCTTATTTCCGAGCCAAAAAAGAAAGATTTTTGAATATCTACCAAAAGTAGCTAATTCCCAAAGAGCTTCATTTATAGTACAGGAAGTATTTACTTTCAAGTAAAGATTGTAAATAGGACTTAGATGAAGGAAGCTACTACTACTACTACTATATCTTTCTCTTGTCAAAGGAATAGGACTATAAATATTGATGCTACAGAAGAAGGAGACGAAGACCCTTCTGTATAAATTTGTTGGTAATTTTCCAACCGACTTACCAAGAGGAGGTTATCAATTCGTTACCTCAGAACTCGGTCATTTATGAACCGATTTTGATTTGTTTTTGTTTGAGAGGGTACTATATTCCCCGTGTAATACAACTTAATGAAGATCTGATACATAGTTCCGGATAGATAGGAAATGGGAAATCGGTTGATTACTGCCTTAAAAAAATATTATTTGATTAATTTTTGCTAGGATAGTTTGTGTGAAAATAGGTATGTGTTAATTGCTTAATTATAGTGTTTGTTATTGGTAAAAATTCTGATTCAGTTTGTATAATATAATTTTATTAAAGCAAAAACTTTTTGGAATAATAAGCGACAATAAAAATTATATAGTATCTATAACACAAGTAAAGTTAAATTAATTAAACGCAGTTTGTTAATTGTTTGTCTAATAAGTGAGGTTAAATCTGTATAATTAAAATATTTTAATGGTAGCTGATTTCCGAGAGAATAATAACTAACTCAGGTCGATATGTTAACTAATTCAGTTACGTCAATACGTGTACGTGGAGAAAAATTCATCAATTATTTATCAATTCCTACCAAAATAAAACTTTATTTTTTACATTTGTTGTTTAGTTCAAAAAAATACAATACTTTCTTCAAATCGGTATCTGTCATTTTCCGAACTTTGAAATGCGATTATTTTAAAACACACTTTTTAAACTAAATTAGGTAGATAATTCTCGCTCTACATGAAGGAATTGTAAAATTATAGGTGTTGAATGCCGTATCCCGCCACGTGTACCCAATACGTACACGTACAAAGTGGCTCCGAACGTACCTACCTAATCATTTTTATACAAAACCAAATCAGTTTTATTTAAAAATGTAGGTATTATGAATCATCTTTTTCGGACTGCCTAGCTTAAAAGCCGATGGTCTATTCTTTAAAAGGGACTAGTCCAGCTTAGGACAGACCACAAAACGCTAACAAACGGTAAAGATTAAGTGCGTAACTAGGTATAACAAAAATCATAAGACTGACAAAATATGTGGCAGTTTGTATCATCGTCCACATTTACAAACGACAACCCGATGTCACGTTAACATCTTTGATTAGACCGTACCTGCAGAATCAAAGGTTTTAAAATTAAGTTTATGCTGCCTATTCCTGACGGGAATTACCTACTGGCATGATAACAATATTGATTTTTAAACACTGTCGTATGAACCTAAACGTAAGACGTTACATTATCTAGTGTGTTTGTAATATAATTAAAAATGTGTATTCATGGGCGCACCGAGGGGGGCATGGGGGCAGCTGCCCCCTCCCCCCTCCCTGAAATTTGTTTAACTCTCTATTAACTACCTATCTACTATTGTAGATAAAAATATAATCTTAAAATGTTACGGTTGCCCCCCCTGGCCTAGTACCTGGGTACGCCCATGTGTTTATTAATATGGTTTTGTTCACACACAGAAATTGTAGTCAACAATATTGTTAGATACCTACCTACCGCTAACATGTTATCAGCGTGAAATAAAAACTACAACACTAACGAATTCTTTAGCATAACATAAACCTTGAACCAAATACAATTAAATGTGCGTGCACATTTTTTTAATCGAATAGTGTTTTCAAATGATATAACATAGGTAACTATTAGCTATATTCACTGATCAATCAATGATTAAAGACCTGTACACTGAATGTGTGAGTGTGTTTTACACACTCAGTGTACAGGTGAGTACAGTGGCTGAGTTTCAGGTACCTACCTGTTATTTGAAGTGTTTAACAGTTGACAAATCATAATCAGCAAGATAGGGTTGAATCTAATCTAAGACAACTGCCAAATATAGCTTACGATATTAGAGAACCAAACACAAAAAAGCATGTCAAGTACCTATTGTTAGTTCTTTTAGCAATTGCGAGTTTTGAATTCTTAAATGTAATTCCGCCTAAAAATAAAAGAACTGATTAAGAACTGATTACCTAGGTGTTAAAAAAATCGTCCGAATAGTCTCCATTGTCAATTTCTATTACTCACCTAGGTACTTTTGCCAGAAAAAAGTACCGATTATTTATGTTCATAAAGTATCATGACGTCCGGTTCCTTTGCGGGTTAAGCAGAGTAAACCAAACGTTATAGACTTTCCAGTTCACCATGATTCACCGGTTTGTCGGTTGGCGAGATGAGTGTTGATCCCCATCTCCACATTTTATCGATCTGATACCGATCCGAGTAATAGAAGTGGATCCGCCAGACTCCGAGCTGCTATGAGATTTTAGATTTTCAAAAAAACCGCGAAATGCTCAATAATACTTACCCGATCCTGGTCGTACCCGGGACCTCATGATCTGAGTCGAATAGGCTATCCCCTAGACCACTTCGATAGCTGATGTGATACAATTTAATTTTAATAATATTCAAAACGTCGTTCGTTTTTGTTTAATTTAAATACAAAAACATACTATAATCGCTGGTTGTATCAACTAGGTACTTTGGATAACTGAAATAGGTATTTTGGATAACTCATAAGTACAAAATATCCTATGGACCATGATAAAGACGCATACCTAGATTGTATTGTTAGTAATTTATGTTGTAACCAAGGAACTTATATACGATTATAACTTCCTTGGTTGTAACCAAGGAACTTATATACGATAACTGGAATTACTACGAAGCAATATTTGAAAAATAAAAATATGCTTTATTTCGAAACAAATAAAGTTGACATTTGTTTCTTACTTAACAGAGGGGAAAAACGTTCTGAGCAAGACAACGACAAGAGTGGATGTTGTCCCTTTCTTGCAATTGCCAGTGTAAATAAAATTATCTAAATGGTAGATTTTTATATATTCGGTAATCGCTAAATCCTTTTTATTCATAAACGTCGATAAATAAATTAGCATTAAATGTATTATAATTAACATAGTGAGTTCTAAAATGTGCTTATTTTAATTATTACGTAATTACTTATGCAATGTAAAAACTTTCTCAAATTAGTAGAATTACTTAGTAGTAATTTGCAAACTATGCATGGCCACACTTATATATGGCGATTGGCGCTTTATTTAGTAGAAAGAGACACACTCCACTCATGTCGTGGTACTCTTCGGAACGATTTTGAAGTACGTGTAAGCATTCCGGGTAGAATATAACTTCCTTGGTTGTAACTGTTCGACAGAAAACATATTATTTAATTGTATGCAAACCGCAAAATAAACGCTAGCGCATGGAACTCTATACGTGCTATACTCTGTAGTCAGTATAGTTTATAATATATAGTCTGTTACTATAGCACGTTTGAAATTTTCAGCATGTTTGTTACGTAGACAGAGAATATCTCTGTCTACGGCATGTTATGACTTTTAGACATTTCACAACATGCCAGTCGGCTTTTACTAGGGATGTGACTTTGAGTCAAAAAAATCGATTATCTAATAATCGATTTTTTTTGTTCAAGATAAATCGATTTGTAAAAAAATCGAATTTCGAGGAAATAATCGATTTTTTATAGATATTTTTTTTTTTATACGAAAAATACTTATTTAATATATATTAGTGAAACGTTTGAGCAATTGATTAAAAAAAAATCATTTTGGATAATATAAGTATAATAAAATAACCAAAAGATTATAAATACAAATTTGAATTGTTTATATACAAATTTTCAGTACTGTTAAATATTTTATTGCAGTAAATATAATACTGTACAGTAACAGTAAGAAATATAACGACAATTGTTTGGTCACAAAATGAATAAAATACAAAACAAAGTACTCTCTATAATTTAAGTTTAGACAATAAAAAAAATAATTTGAATGATCATTCATCAGTATCGCTCAAAATTTCACTGAAAAAGATAAAATAACCTGAAGAAGATAAATAATGAATAAAATGACAAACGTTTCAAAATTAAAATACAAAACAAATTGTCCTTTAAACTTTATGTTTAAATAATAGAATAAATTATTATTATAACAAATGTTCAGAATATTATAAAACTAAAAAAAGACAATAATATTTTTTCTTAAACTTTGAGTTTAACATATTTATCTATGATGACAACTATCTTCACTTCACACTTCAAAACTTCAAAGAATTAATAAAAGACTAAAAGACTCAAGAGATCACAACTTATTATATATTTGTACGTAAAGATGGCGCTGATTTCTTATCGACTCGTTAGCGTTCAGTAAGCTTACCCATTCTTTCATTTATCGCATAGATGGCATTCTTTGCAAAAATCGATTTAAAATGCTTAATTTGTATAATCGATTTATTAAAAATCGATTTTTACAATTAATAAAATCGATTACAAAAAATCGATTTAAAAAAAATATAATCGATTAAAACAAAAATCGATTATTTATTCACTTCCCTAGCTTTTACCAGATGTTTGTATGTTACAGTATGCTACGTCAATGATTAAAACTGAAAAAAAATGAAAAAAAGTTGTAGTAGAAAAGTGGCTGAGTTTCACGAAGAGCACTGCTGTGCTGGAAATGTCATTGGGAATTTCCGTCGAGCGTCTTCACTGCGACTGCGCGGTGAAAAAATGGTGCAGCGATCGCCTTTAACAACCAGAAAATATATTCCAATAATCACGGAAAATAATAACCAGAAACATAGAAGTGATGGGTCCCGTCCTCCGGAGCCTGGCCACCGTCCACGTAGCCAAGTAAGCAACAAATTTGTTTACGTAAACATAACTTTTAGTTAAGTAGGGCAAGCAGACAATTCAATAGGTACCTACTAAACGTTTGCCATGTCATTACAATAAATATTTCACATCAGAACATTTATTGTAGTTATTCTGTGTTTAAAAATGTTAAGAAGACAGTCCTAAATGTTTTTTTATAATTCAGTATTTTTTATATAAATAACAATTTTCGAATATCTTTTTCAGTCCTTCAACTCACATAATAATTCAAAACCAAGGAAATCCTGCCTAAAATCCCAAGACCCTTATATTGATCAACATTTGAGTATGACAGATTCTGCGCATACTCCCCCTGGATCTCCTGAAGAGCTGCCTGATGATGAATCTCTACACAGCTATGGTAGTGCAGCAACAGCTGCATCTATTGATGCTGGATATGCTCCTTTTAATGGCACAACTTTTAGTGGGAGATCTATGAGATATGTTCTTCATTGTTCATCTCATGCTGGATTAGCTGGAGAGGAATATCTGACCCCAACACAGAGAGCACAGAAACAAATCCGCCGCCTGAAAAATCTACTGTGTCAAGCTAAGAAAGACTTAGAAAAAAAGGACAGTGAAATATTCCAACTTACTAAAGAAGTTGTAGAACTCCGTTTGTATAAAGCGTCAATATTCTCTCCTGACGATAAGTCTAATTCGAGTGAGGTAGTAACAATAAGAGAAAACAATGATGAGGTTAATGAAGTGGAAGAAAAGTGTGAAGAAAGTCGTGGGTCATTTGATGTTACAGATAGTCCTATTTTTAAAGAACAAACACCAACAAGATGTCGGAATGAAATGCAAAGTTCCTTTACTGACTCTGGTCATTTTGATGATCTCACCAATTCATCTTTGCATTCAAAAGAGTCTGTGCATATGTTAGCTCATGATGCATCTTGCATGACAGAAATAGTGGACAGTGATGAGGAAAGACGTAGTTTGATTACATTTTATGAAAAAAAAATTGAAGATGTTATGAGATCCCATGTTGGAGAAACCCAAGAAATAAAAAAGGCTCATAATGATAAAGTGGAAGCATTATTACAGAAATTAGCTGATGTAAATACTAGGTATTGTGAATTATTGCCAAATTATGAGCAAGCAAAGGAAAGAATACATGTTTTAGAGAAACAACTGGAAGAAGCCAGTAAACAACTGACAGATGAAGAGAGCAGGCATCGATCTGTTTATCTTCAAATGTACAACAAAGGTCTTGAAGCTGCTAAGTTTGAAATGGACAAGGTAAGTTTTAATTCTTTATAGTATTTTCATCATTATAATTATTGTTTAAGGTCTTAACTAAATTTTCATTTTTGGCAAAGAGATAGTTAAGACCCAGAGTCAAACATAAGCTACTTTTTAAAAAATCAATGTCTAAGGGGTAAACTAGAGGATGAAGATTTGTTAAAAAATTAAATTGATGATATGTACTATGCAACCAAAGCTTGCAAATACTTGCAATCAAAGCTGTGTGGATCTGCAAGTATGTTGTATATGTACTAGATACATTACTTTATTATTATAATATTCATCAGTTCCTACAGGAAGAAACTAGATTGCACTAAACTCAGAAAATGCTTCGTTCAAATACATTTTTACAGATATTTTGAAGAGATGACATTTTTGTAGAATACTACCAGATTGGATCGAACACACACTAAAAAAATCATTGGTGAAAAGTAACAAAAATTTAGATTATAACATAATATTATAATAAACAACCAGATTTTTTTACTACTGACCTGAGCCTACTGATATTAATGTGGAAGCACCGTTTTACCCCGTGTTGGTCCAGGCCCCTTTTCAAGAATAGACCATCTCCTGTTCTGCCCAGCGTTCATAAGAGGTTACAATTCACTACACAAATCACTACCAGCATTGCTACTAAATGGTAAGAGTTCTGCATTGTGTGTCCCTTCTCCCGGTTCTGGTAACACCGTTTTACATACTCCTGCAGCAATAGCGTCTGTGCTTGTCACTGTCGTGTTTGGATTTGGAGGGTAAGGATACTGGTAAACATATTCACGTGGCAGCACCATCTGTTACATTGATGTTACTGTGTTATTGGCATTGTTGGTGCATATAAGCGATGGTTATTACTTTTTATCAGGAGAGCCATCTGCTTTGCTGTCTTATGATAAAAAAGCAGTATAGACAAAGCGAAAGATGTTGATGATTTGTAACAACATATATTTACCAGTTATTTTACCCTTCGTGCCAAAACATGACAGTGATAAGCTCTATATTTATGGTCATGGAACTTGGAAAGACCTTAACAAACTACTACAGGATTGTAACTGAAAATAGATACCTTTGAATTTATTGTCACAGCTAACAATAATGGTGGAAATATCTCAGTTTAGTCTCTGCCTACCGCATTTACAGTATGTGGCAGGCAGATGGTCTATTCATTACATGGTACCTGGGCCAATACTAGCATATTATATGGGTTGACTGATAAAGGACTGTACATGTTATACAGAGAACTTCATAATAAACCTCAATGAAGTTTGTGTAGTAATATTCTAAGTGTATGGTTACCATGTGGCTCGTTCATGAGTTAAGTCATGAGTTTGGCAAATGGCTGTTAATAAACAATCATCTTCAATACCTATGCATGGGTGTCCATGCTAAACATTTTTATTGGATAGTTAGGTCAACATTTAAATAAGTACCTATTTTTTACATATTTGATATCCGAATCGAGTACTGAACACCCTCTTTCATTATGTACAATTTTACCAGTCAACATGCTCAACTAAACTATGTGATATTTATTAAGGCATAACAATGTATTTGTTATGCCTTAATAAATAGTAGTCTTCGCAACCAGTGTGTGTGTATGAAGAGAGTGATGAATGTGGAGGAAGCGAGACAAGCCTGCAAGGATTGTGATGTATGACACTCGGTTGTTTCTGCCTACCCCGTAAGGGATCTGGCGTAAAGATATGTATGTATGTAATGTATTTGTTAATATTTGTTAGAATTTCACTCCAAATGTGTATTGCAACCATGCACTTTCCCATTCAGCTATCATTATTTTGCTGGAATAAAAATGTGCTTTTTGTTCAAATGTTTTGTATGTATCAATAGATCCAATATAAAATAACAATTTTTTTAGACCCAATAACACTATAATAATAGTTGAAGAATTTTCAATCTGAGTTGAGTACTACCCTCACCACTTCATTGCTTATACATTATTCATTGCTTATAAACAGTTTGCAAGTACGAGCAAGTTAACCAAATTTGATTACGAGACTCGTGTCAGATGGACTCGCATAAATAGAATCAAGCTAGCGAGTACGAATCGATTCTTCCTGACTCAGGTACTGGAATTAAGTCTGGCATTACTCGAATCAAAATAAATTGGTTTTTGAGTAGGTGAGCTCCAAAGCAGGAATTGAGTCTGACTCGAGTCAAACCTTTTTACTAGGTGGTAGAGTTCTACATCAGCTAGACCGGGTCTGGTACCACCGCCTTATCTATTCCTGCCGCAATAGAGTCCGCACTGTTCACTGTCCGGTTTCGGTTCTGGTTCCGGTGTTCCAGTTTGGAGGGTTAGGTAGCCGGTAAACTTATGCATGTGGCATTAGACCTCGCCACAAGATAGCAATGCACCATTAACATCTTTGGTGTCTATAGGCGATGGTTGAATCATTCCATCAGGAGACCTATCTGCTTGTTTGCTATTTTATGAAATAAAAAAAAATGTACTCGGCATATCGCTCATTTAAAGTATTAAATAAACGTGAGACCTAAAATAATGTATAATTAATGTAGGAAAATTATATTCTATTAGTAAAAATTTCAACTGTTTAAAAATGGCTTTTTCTCGCATTTACATCAACAAAATATAAAGATAATTATTATTTCATTCATTTTCCATGTACCAATTTGAATTATTCAATGTAAATAATTTTTGAGCTATTTTGGGCAAAAAAGGGCATTAATCATTAGGGGCCATCCATAAATTACGTGACACGTAAAAGGGGAAGGAGGGGGTTGCCAAAGTGTGACATTGTGTGACAAGGGATAGGGAGGATTCCCAAATTTTGTGACATCACATTTTTTCTAAATATAATATTTTATATCTAATTATTACAACAATGAATTTAAAAAGGCATCTGTATAAATAAAAAATAATCGAATGAGATCATTATTCTAATGTAAAATTGTAAAATATGTGACGTCACACTAGGTGGCCGGGGGGGGGGGGGGGGGTCTTCGACACATATGACGCTGTGTCAGGGAGAGGTCAAAAAATCATGAAATTCGTATGACGTAATTTATGGATGGCCCCATAGGACAAAATATTAACACAATAGTTCTTTCGAGATTCAAAAATGTTTTATGTTAATAAACCCCTGAAGGCATTTACATCAACAAAATATAAAGATAATTATTATTTCATTCATTTTTCCCTGTAATAATTTAAATTATTCAATGTAAATTATTTTGGGCAAAAAAGGGCACTAATCATTAGGGCCAAATATTAACACGATATTTCAGTTAAAACTAAAATATGTTTGAATGAAACCCTTGAAGGCACTTTTGACAAGCCAATTTATTACAATGACTACCAGAGATGCAAACAGCTACACATTCAAAAGATCCAAAAGATGAAACGCAGAGGGTTAGGCTTTTCCTATTTATATTTTATATATTTATTGTATAATATAGATGCATATTAGGATTAATATTACAAATAATAAAAAAATATTAAAAAGGAGAAGCAATTAATCCTTTTTTGTCTTCTAATTTATGGTATATATTTAAATAATCTTAAAAAAATTAAGAAAACTATATATTTTATCTCTGAATTTGGATATACACTATTTCACATTAAAACCCCAATGTAACATACCATAAATGTTTGTTAAATTAATTTTACAGGAAGGAGAACCAGAAGCCGGCCCGAGTCAATTAAACAGAGTATCAGTCGAAGAGCTGTTAGAACAGCTGCAAATTACACAAACTGAGCTCGAAAATGTTAGAGTAAGTATTGATTGCTTCCTATTTAATTATATGGAATGTTTTCCTTATCTAACAGTAATGAGTAGAAGCTCATGCTAACAGTTTATTAAAAACACAACTAAAGCTAGTTTTCATTCTAATATTATACAGTAGTTCAGATATTTGATATTTAATTTACCATACTGCTGATTAATAAAATTATATTGTTTATGATATAAGTTGAATGTACCAGAAAACATTGATGAATGATATGAAGTGTTTTACATTTGGATTATTTGATGGTATTTAGGTACATTTGGATACTGAAATATGATATTTTCTGATTTCGTTAAAAAATTCTTGCTTTTCATAATTAAAATTTATTTTAAATGTCATATGATAAAAATTTAATAATAACAACATTTTGAATCATTTTGGAAATAATTTAGCAAATAAAACGGCACAATAAATACTGATTTATGTTACATAACATCTTGTACTCCAATTTAAAAGTGTGCATGTAACGGCAAGTGCCTAAACATGTAGTCAATTACAGGACACCGAATTCAAAGTGGACCGCTCAACAAAGTCTCAAGTACTTCTAAGTGCAAAGGAGGCTGTTTCTTTATGGGTCCTAGGAGCTCGAAAGGTTGGAACATCATGTCAGACGGCGATGCTTTTAGTTTTTTTGACCCTTTATTTTATACACTTAGCTTTAATGCACAATTTAGATTGAGCATCCGTGATGGATAGTATTTGCAGTGATATATAAGTATTTAAAATTTTCAAATGGATTCCATGTGTGCAAATGGCCTTGCCACATAACTTATCAATCATGTGTCAGCTAATGATATACACTATAAAGGTAGTTTACCCTCCATAATATAAACAGTTAAACTGTACAAGTACATACATAACTTCATGCCGAACCCTCCTAAAGATAGGCAGAGAGAACTGAGTGTTATACATGACATTACATGTTATATAAACAAGCACATTATAGACACTTGCCATCACCATCTGATTATCTTGATCAAGTATTTGATTATTCTGATCATTTAGTATAATTTGTAGTTTCCTTTAGTGCTCACATCTTTCTACATTCCTATTGTATATCTATCTATTTTGTTAGGGATTAGTGCTGTATGGCCACTATGATAGATATATATGTTTAGTTAATCTTTTATCTATCATTCTTTTTACATGTCCAAAACCATTAACAGCATGCTCTTTCACGTTTTTAAAATGAATACTCTAATATCTTCAGCACTAGGAATATGTTTTTTTTGTAAATGTATTATTTTTGACTCAACATAATGCCAATGAACGTAAAAGTTGAACGAAATCCATTTGAAAATTGTAAATATTTATATATTGTATCAAATATAGAGTATATTACATAGTATTAAGATAAATAATTACAATTTGAAGAAAATTTGTAATAATATTATTTCAAATCGCATAAGTTAATAATAGTAAAAAGATATGCAATATACTCTGTACAATAGGTGATGGTTTAGTATAACATTATGTAGATAAGTGGGTACAAAATTAATTTTGTTTTGGTAGCATTGTTTACATTAAATGCTAGTTTTAAATTATTGTTTAATTTAATACATTATATTGGACATTTTTTATTGCCATACATCAGTATTAAGTGGTTACCTTCGATATTTTTAATACACATATTTAATCGTGTGCGTAAGTCAGCGCTCATTCTGTCTTATTCACTATCATGTATTGCTACATCGTGTCGATGCGATAGAAGGAACGCTAATCTACACGCATAATTACATATTAATAGCACCACTAATATTTCGCGCGAAAAAACCATGCGCGAGACGACAGAATTGCGAAAACGTGGGAAATGTCTTTAATGTGTTATCTCATATTATGTATTACATAGATTTAAATTTTAAAGCCCCGATCACTCGCACCATCACGTTGCACGAAGCAATATGAAAATCGCCTTAGTATTACTTTTACTTTTTGTTTTATTGCATCTATATTATACCTAGTGTCCGACCGAACTTTCGGTTTCGGTTTCGGCCAGTTTCGGCCAAAAAATCAAGTTTCGGCGGCAGTTTCGGCCAAAATTGGCCGAAACTTCATTTCTCGCGGCAACGCTTTAATGGACCCTGTCGGCCCTGTTCTGGAATTGTCGTTCGACGTTTGTATAGCTCTGTAGCAACAGTTATGTCTTGATGGAACTGATTACATGTAAGTTTTTGTTTCGTTTCTGTACTTGAATATTTAAATAGTTTAACATTGAGTCAGTAGATTTGTTTTGTTGTTATTAGCGAATTAAGTCACACGTAAAATAATTGGTAAAGTGCGTGTCGGGCCACGCGCAATGTAGGGTTTCGAAGTTGCCCATCACGATAATGTGGACTAGAAGACAGCTTTATTGTTTCGTACTACGAACATACGTGAATAACGGTTATATGACGCAGACTTCATCGCCTATAAAAACTTCTCCATAAAGATGGGCGATTGTGAATGACATTATTCGAATGATTCGATTATAGCAGTCATTAAAAATATTCGAATTCATTCGATTTTCATTACTACTACAAATATTCGAATATCCGTAAGCTTATCTAAAAGTAAGCTCTATGCACTGAGAAAAAATGAGTAGTTTTGTGTGGCAAATTAAACCATTGAACTTAACGAATCTTAATAGTCTCTATTAAAATATTTGTAGCTTTTATGCGCTTATATAAAAATATTTAAATCGTAAAGTCTGACTTATTGTAACTAATCATTTCTATCAACCAAAACTTAAAGTATTTTTTTAAATCACGAGAAAAACGGTCAATTTTGTATGGCAAACCGAGTGAACTAGCGATTCGCAAATCAGTAACTATTCATTTATTACTCCCATGAATTAAATGGATACGTCTTTCAAGACAATTTCTTAGTTTGGCAACGTACTTACATTTAAAAATTATTTGCAATTTAAAAATTTAGCAATTAATGTTTCTCCCATTCGGCTCTCCTGAAGATGCTTCGGTTGTGAAGTGAAACGTGCGTTGAGTACATAATTTGTGTGTTACTGCCTTTGCTTCTGACGTGTATAAAAGTATGGTGGAAGTGGGTGGACTTGTGCCGATGTGGTCTTCTCAAATTTTCACCTCTTGGTTAAGTTTGCCCCATTCTTTACACTACCTTTCATTTCAGTTGCATCACAGCAGCTCCATATAAGGTTTTGAGGAAATTTTGCAAATTAAATACCATAATTTCTTATTTAAAAATTCTGAAAATTAGTTTTTTAGTTAGTTATGTCGCGTCTCCGGGTATGAGTTTGTTTAAAAACGGTAATTTTACATATTAAACAGTTTATTACTAGAATGGGTCGAAACTTCGACCACTGCCCGAAATTCGACACTCGGCGAAATTCGATATTCGACTGCAATTCGACATTCAGCCGAAATTCAGCAAATTCATTAACCAATGTAAGTGTTAATCGAAATAAAACCAATCAATCGATTGAATCATAACTCTGCTCGTGAGTCGTGACTCGTGAGACTTGTTCACAACCCATGATTGAAGTGTTAAACTATATCAATCAATCGATTGAACGGGTCATAAGACCCGGGTTTTTTTGACGACAGGTCAGTATGGATATTCTTTGATCGAACGAACGACATATGCCTACTGTGATGTTTACTAATTACTTAAGTGTTTACGGTAATAGGCAATAGCTAATAGGATATGATATAATAGGAAAGTACTTAGCGAGGTCTCCGGAACCTGGGCTTCGGAGATCGGGTGTAGACTATAAAAATATATAGAATATTATTTCATAATGACAAATGAAATATCCACTAGCTAGCTATACTAGCGTGATCTATTTGTATGCAGCGACATCCATAGCAGCATAGTGAACTATTCTGCATAAAATTTAAAATAATTTGTGAAACAACATTTTATAAGTTGATCGACTATTACTCAAAAACTTGTAAAGCCTTCTAAGCCGTGATAGTTTTCCTTTTAACTTCATATTTACTACTACCATGATTTTTTCCTACCCCCAAAACCAACCGTTTAGCCTGCGGGGGACACTTGATTCTAACAAAAATTAGCATTTAAATGTTTAATATTTTACAAACGAGTCCCTTAATCGAAAACTTGTTTTCACAAATCCACAATATTTTTTATTTTTTAAAAACCTATCTAACAATACCCAACATGATGTGGTACGTGAGAAAAAAATTAACATTCCCACTTTACATGTAGGGGAGCCACCTTGAAAAAAATATTTTTCAATATTTTATGTTACCACTTTGTTGTCGTGACTAATATGTGTATTCGTGCCAAATTACAGCTTTCTAGTAATAGGGATCTGAGTGCTAAGTGTGAGTTTTTCTTTTCGCATTCGATCGTGAGCGCGTTTGGAGTTTACTAGGAATTTGTATGTGATTTGTACAGCGCCACCTAGTGGTAAACGTGAGAAACCAGTTTACCACTAGGTGGCGCTGTACAAATCACATACAAATTCCTAGTAAACTCGAAACGCGCTCACGATCGAATGCGAAAAGAAAAAGTCGCACTTAGCACTCTGAGCAATCGTGCGGACGGACGGACGGACATAGCGAAACTATAAGGGTTCCTAGTTTACTTCGGAACCCTAAAAAGAGATTGTAAATGAAAAATTTGGAGTAATGGGTTTGTTAAATTACGTTGTGTAGGTAAACTTATTTCAAGAATTGTTTTTCATTCCGATAGCCTATTGATGTAGTTTTGATGCATTAGAGTTATTACAGTTTTATTTGTTCGGACTAAAATGTCTCAAAGAGACAGACAGAAGAGAGAAATGTATCAGTGATATTTCAAAACCTGTTTGCAAGATGATGTGTAACAAGTCCTATTCGTTAGGAAGCTACGAACCAAAAAAAAATAAGCAGTACGCGGACTGAAACTGCATTTACCAAAATTTCATGACATAGAATACAGGCAAGTACTAAAACGATTATCAGAATTAAACGATTTTAAAGGAATAATAGTGATTATTTTGAGATAAGAGGTAAAAGAGACTGATGATTCTTCTGAGTACAAATACAAACCAAAGTATTGATTAATATAAATGAAAAAATAGCAAAAATATTATTAATATATTTTTTTAAATGATTACAACAAAATAAATATACCGTATTTTTATTTCATGTACCCAATTGATGCACAATAATGGGTAAAATGCAACAAATTTAAGTATTTTAAGGTATTTTTATCCTTGACCACGTGAGTTTCGGTTTCGGCCGAAACTGCAGCCACGGCCGAATATTCGGTTTCGGCCAGGAAATCAGTTTCGATCGGACTCTAATTATAACGTTATGATGTTATTGAACGCAAAGTAAAAGCAATATTCAAACAAATTGGCGTAAATGTTCAATTGTCGTAGTAAAGTGTAATAAATAATATAAAAAACCAAATGTAAAAAATGTTTTGGTACTCTTTTAAAAATATTAAGCTATTTTAAACATTCTGTTTGAATAGTTTTGGTGTAGGTATATGAGTAAGCAGCAGTTTTGTATTTATAAATGTTTACTCCTTTTATGTCATGAAAAAGGCTGTCTTGAAGGCTGTCATAAAATAGCCTAACGTCTTTGCCAGGTACAGAAAAACGAAATGCATTAAATATCGTAAACAATGACTACATATACCTCTGGTCGTAAAATTAATATTGCATTTTTTCTGTACCTACCTGGAAAAGATTTTAAATGATTCAGCCTACTTTATAAAGTCATAACAAATTTCAAAAATCATAATTAATAAACTGCTATATTGCTGCAAAACTATCAAATTAATAAAGAGTACCAAAAATACTTATATGTAACATGCGGAATTGAAACTTACATCTTCCAGATATTTTTTTATAATTATACCTGTTCACGGGCGACATTTATCACTTAGCTTCCTACATGTTTGTCATCTCTTTTGTAAAGGAAACATTTTTGATAGTCAACGGGACAACACCCTTTTCTTAAATGATCCATAAATATATAATTAGGCGAGTCTACTAAACTTTCTCTCTATGACTTTTTTAAAAGTGTTGCAAAACATAACTTGCAATTACCGGGAGCGACAGCTTCACATGATCATCTGAGGCACGAGGTAAAGGAAGCTTTAACTTTCCTTCGAATAAAAGCTGACTAACATCATTTGTACGACCCAGGGATCCCAAGTAGAGCTTATTTATATTCTGAGCAAATACCCACTAGAACCATGAATTAATACAACAGAATATATCTACTTATAGAAATGGAAAGCGGAATTTTTATACCGCACCTTTTATAAGTCAACATGAAGTACTACACTATGCATATGTATTTTATATAGGTTCTACTAACTAAATGAATATCGTCACGCAGTTTGTAAATGTGAATCAAATGTCAAAATAGGCGTTTCGGTTCACCAAAATTGACCGATTTATTGATTAGCAATATGGTTGGTTATCCCTATCGCCACTTTTTATAGAATAGCGCTTGTTTCTTGGAATAACCAGAGAACCTAGACAAGTGGCATAAACACTAGTACAGTTGATGAGTGTAGGGATTTGACATAAGCGTCTATTATATATACAGGGTGAGGCTTTAGAATTTTGAGTTTTTATAGTGTACAGAACCCCCATTGCATGATAAATAAAGGTGTAATTAAAATTTATTTGTTAACGTATACTAATAAAATCAGTTGTCCTTAATGACAATCAACTCCCAACTGTTTTTTATCATTAGAAATCAAACATGCAGATTGCACTCCTCATGGAAAAAGAAACCGTCGCCTATAGTCACCAAGATGTTAATGGTACGTTGCTATCCGTATGGGGGGATGCCAATGCCTCGTGCGTAAGTTTACCGGCTACATTACCCTCCAAACCGGAACTCGACAATGACAAGCATTGACGCTATTGTAGCTGGCGGTAAGGCGGTGGTACCAGACCCGAGCGATACGTTGCAGAACTTCACCATCTAATATGGTCACGATAATAGTAACTCGTGTAGTCAAAAGTTTGCTTTTTATGTACGGCCTGGCAGAATGTCAGATGGTCTATTGTTCAAAAGGAGTACGGTACACGGAAAAGTCACAACTTATTACTTATAGATAAATGGGGCTACAGATTGCTTTTATCACTTTTATAAGTTACATTTATATATAAGGTGGTAAAATCGAATGTATTGCGAGTAAACCCGCAAATAACAACAACCAGTAACAATAAAAATGGTATATATTAAGTAACGTAAAGTAAGAGGAAGTTTTTCTTACTTTTATCTTTACTTTTCTATAAATGTTTAGAATCAAATATGAATATTATTTAACCACTAATATGTTTGTGACCTAACATTCAGCCCTAGTGTTAAATGTCTTAAGATATTTTGTATTGCTATATTTGTGTGCTTGAATTGCTTTAGTTTTGCATGATATAGAAACAGCCTCTTTTGGTTATTTATGGGAATCACGCCTCAGTTGTAACTAACGATACTAAATTGTCTTGGAATGAACGTAGTCAACATTTGCATGGATGTCTCTCGTTTATTATTTAAATGTAGTACAGCATGTTTCGTAAATATTTTTAATTTAACATTAGAAAAAATTGGTCTTATTATAAAAGATTACTTAATTTTTTAATTTACTAAACCAGTTATGTTTTATGAATGTTTTTAAAATGATTTCAATTTTATAATACGAGGGTGAATTGAAAAGTACTCGGCCTAACACAGATCCATTCAAATTTTTTTAACAAAGCAATCGGACATACTTTCTGCAAATGGAGCAAATCGAACATCGCGCTGTCATTAAGTACATCCATAAGAAGGCTATCACCGAAAGCCATCCACATCGGCGTATCCAGGTTCTGGGCCAGGGGGGGGCAACCGTAACATTTTAAGACTATATTTTTATCTTATTATATTTTTGTCTACAACAGTACATAATAGTTAGTAGAGAGGGAAACAAAATCGGGGGGGGGGGGGGGGGTCAGCTGCCCCTCCCTACCACCCTCTCAGTACACCCATGGCCATCCATGATATGGCCAGTACATATGGGGATTCTGCTCTATCTTATTCATCCGTCAAAAAATGGATAGCAGAATTCAAGCGTGGCATAGAGAGTGTGCGATCGTGTGGAAGGCCTTTGACGTCCACTACTAATGAAAATATTAAAAAATACTTGATTTAATTATGGGAGACCGCAGATTAAAAACTAGAGGGATAGCCGAGATTATGGGCATCTCTTATGAACGAACTCAAAATATCATAGTCAACGAATTGGGTTTTCACAGTGTCTGCGAGGTGGGTTCCGCGACAGCTTTCAGTTGAACAAAAAAGGACGCAATTGACTATTTTACGTGACTGTTTGGAGTTATTTGAAGTCGATGCAGATGATTTTTTGAATCGTTTTGTTACAATGGACGAAGCATGGGTTCATTACTGTAGGCCAGAAACAAAACAACAATCAAAACAGTGGAGAAGACCTGGTTCACCACCCCCCGAAAAGGCTAGCTTTTGTCGGCAAATAAGGTAATGGCTTCAGTATTCTGGGACTTGAAGGGTGTGATTACGATTTATTATCTTGAAAGAGGGCATAAAAGAAAAACGTCCTGTTTCATCAAGATAACGCCCGTGTTCACACGTCTGTGCAATCAATGGCTGAAATCCACAATTGTGGCTTTGAACTATTACCGCTGCCGCCTTATTCACCTGATTTGGCACCGTCAGACTTCTTTCTTTTTCCTAACCTAAAAAAGCACTTGGGAGGTCAAAGATTTTCGACAAACGACGAAGTCAAAACAGCAGTAGACGCATATTTTGACCCTAAGGAAGAATCATTTTTAACTAATATAAATATAACTGATTTAGTATATGTTTATTTTCTTGGTTAGGCCGAATATTTTTCAATCCACCCTCGTATAAACTATATTATAAATTTTAAGTCAAATTTGAGTAAAAGTGTAATAGCGAAGAATCTATTTTGTGTTAAAATGTTTTTTTTTATTACCAATATTCAGTTTATTATATACCACATATAATTTGAAGTTTGATTTAGATTCTTCGCGTAACTAATAATTAGAAATCTTAAGCTATTAGATTTAAATATTAACCAACATTTTTCATTTAGCATTCATTTAAAGGATACATGGTAAAAATTACTACAACACGCCTTTATTCTTGAAAAAGAAATATAATTTAATGTTGTCTACAAAACAAGACACTGAAAATATGGGTGGAATTGAAAAAAAAAACTATGTTTTTATGGTTTATTCGAATAGAATAATGACAAATCCATCCAATGTGTATAAAATTACTCACATCAGGAATTCCAAGTATTAACATATCAAAGCGTTAAATTTATTCATTTGAGATTACACTTTAATATTTTTTATAGTTTTTACACCTTAGAATTAATATGGTTTGTAGAAAACTTTTAAATGATTTACCTCATTATACCCTCATTTTCTGTTATATTTATTCGTTCCGATTGAAAAACGATAGGCAATACTATTAACTCAATAAGTATTGTAAAATTACTACTACTCGCGCCAACGCCTACACTTAACTTTGGCTCGTACATCGAATCTAAAGCCTAAGTTGCCTCAAAAAACCTATTTCAGCCCGGGACAGTTGCTCAACCTTTATCAATCACAAGTCCGTTCGTGCATGAAATACTACTCTCACCTCTGCGATGGATCCGCCAAATACCAGCTTAAAACACTTGAGGCGATAGAGAGGCGTGCCAAGAGGCTCATAAACGTCAATGATCTATGCAAAAAATCCAGAGCCTCGCTCATCGCCGCAGAGTGGCTAGTTTATCGGTTTTTTTAATGGATATACTTTGGAGAGTGTGCTGTGGAATTGCATGACTTGATTCAGCTATCCCCGTTTTACTATCGACCGTCGAGGCGCACAGATTCTAGGCATCACCATATAGTGGACGTTCCATTTCATTCGAACCGCAAGGGACTGGAACATGCTTACTGAGTCTGTGTTCGCCGACGAGTAAAATCTAGGGATCTTCAAGAGAAGAGTGAACAGGTACCTTCTAGAGAAGCGCGTACCACCTTAGGCCGCATCTTAGCTTACTATCAGGCGAGATCGTGGTCAAGCACTTCCCTATTGATAATGAAAAATAAAAACGCTCAACAATTAATATAATCTATCGGTGATTTAAACAGCTACCTACTTCAAATTCCGTTTTTCAGCAACCCTGGCCCCAATTTTCCGCTTATTTAATTTGTGATTACTTCACTGTATAAATATTAAAATAAATAATATTAAAATTGCATAAAACTCATATCCACTTACAAAAATCATATTTTTAAGTATTTACCTTAATTTGTGATGCTATCATCAAATTTCTAATGTGAATGAAGCAGTGAGTACTTTAGTTACAAAAATGAGTAGTAAGTTTTAGGTAGGTACACATGTCACAGGTTACAATTTAATGTTACAAAGAAACCTCAGAACTGTTTGTATTTTTTCTAACAAAATCAATTTAAATTGGTCGATAATCAACCATACTAAAATGTTTAGAAACATGGGTATATTATGTACCTATCGATATTTAATTTTTTTTAAACAAATTAAGGTCTTAATATTATAAATTTTGATTGTTAAAAATTATTTTTTTTAATCTGTTGTAGACAGGGTTTAAAGTGATAAACTATTGTAGACAGGGTTCAAAGTGATAAACTATTGTAGACAGGGTTCAAAGTGATAAACTATTGTAGACAGGGTTCAAAGTGATAATTGTTATTATCAAGAAAGATATAGGTTGATAATTATCTTTAATAAGTATAATCAAAAATATTTGCCACTTCAAGGACTTCGACTGTTTATACAATCCTTATCCAGTTAACGCTGTAGAGGTTGATGAGGATGATATTCCACTCATTAATTTAATTAACTATATATGCAATTAAACTTATCATAAACTTTCCACATTTTGGTTTGCAAGTCCTAGCACCGAAATTATGAACAAAAAATTAGTTAAAGATCACCTTGATTTTAAAATACGAATAATTTATTTGTTAAACACTTATTTTTGACGTAATTTTTTATTGGTTAATAAGTAATAACAGTTAAAAAAATGCTTGGCTTATATCTGTTTGATAATTATCGCATAATTATCGGATAATTATCATGATGAGGTGCATATTTATCTTCATAATTTCAAACCCTGGTTATAGCAGGTGTCACTAATAGAATTTGATTAATTATTATTATTATTCTTACGGTGTGTTAAAATTTTAGATAAATCAGTTAATGTCAATATTATACCTTTTCTATGACGTATAGTTTTTCTGCCGATAATATTGGTTTGATCCAACTTCAACCAGCAAAAGAGCATAATGTTACGAGATTGACCTTGATTAACTAATCAAAAATAAAATATTACATAATAAATATAAACAAAAAATAAGAATTATAAAAAAACTTATTAAATTACCATAGGTATATTATGCTTTCTTAGTTATTTCCCGTTTTATATAATTTTTTGCCATTGATATGAGTAATTTTATATATTTCAATATGCATTCAAATAATAATGCTTGCAAAATATTGACACAAATTTTCTGATTACAGGCTATGTATCGTCGTATTGTTGAGTCGCAGAAAGGCAACAAGACCAGTGTTGATCCAGAAGTCACTTTACAGTTTTTAAAATCAGCTATATATTATTTCCTAACTGACCCAGAGAACCACCAAGGCCACCTTAATGCTATTGAAAATATCTTAGGTTTCACTGAGGCGGAAAAAACAAATATACGCAAGGCAAGAGCTACTTAGAGACTGCTGCTGTGTGATAGATTAGATAATTGTTACTTAGTTAGCTTAAAATCATTTAAGATAAAGAGTATTTAATGATACAGGGTGGGATTATTATGTATGATGCGTAAAGATTTATTATAAAAAAATCGAGGCAACGA
Source organism: Apodemia mormo (assembly GCA_036924255.1). Classification (NCBI taxonomy): domain Eukaryota; kingdom Metazoa; phylum Arthropoda; class Insecta; order Lepidoptera; family Riodinidae; genus Apodemia; species Apodemia mormo. The sequence goes on from JAUPFN010000017.1 coordinate 15,991,833, forward strand.
ATAATCTGATTGGATTATTTAAATGATGTTCTAGGAATATATTTTACAGAGATATCATAAATTGTATAAATATGAGACCGTGCAGCATTTTCATGCACGACATGCGAATTATTTGCGTTTTGATTTTGCTAGGTGTTTTGTTTTTGTGACATGATTTTGTGATTTTATTCTTAGTTTTAAGCACCAAAGAAACACATTCCTTTAAATTGTGCAATTTTGACCTATTTTTAAGTTTAATGTTGGGTTTGAAACCTTACTTTGTTATTGTTTTTAATATGTTTTATTTTCTTTTATAAGAATAAATTCTTTTGTAAAGGTTTTATTTTGCATGTAAATCATTTAACACGAGGTGATTTTTAAAAATTGTTTTTTAAAACGTGTTCTACGGCTCCAAACAATCAGTACTTTATAGTAATAATTATGTATACAATGAAATATAAATTAGCCCGTCGCAAGTTATAATCCGAAACGTTTTTTTAAAATTATTAAAACAAAAACCTTATTTTATACCTTTGCCTTAAGAATCTTTAATGTCTTAACTTTTAATTGCTCATAATTTAATTTGTTTTGAGTTTTAGCACTGATAGAGACAGAGTAGCACTGATTAACTCTCTTCAACTGTTTTTTTATTTTAATATTAGCCTATTTTTAAGAAAAAAATGTTTTGAAAACTTATACAAATCAATGAACAATATTTATTTCGAAATTTTGTCAAAAGTCGGAAGAGATGACTATTTTCGCTAGTTGTTAAATAAAATATTTTTTATTGATAAATATGGTAATAAAATATAGGTATTGTTATTGACTAACATAAAAAAAACATGTGTCTCATCACTTTGCGGCGGGTCGCCCTTTATACGTAGATGCCACCTAGAAGACTTATCTGTATAGTGTAGGCATTTGCAACAAAACGAAAAAATTTGAACCCAATGTTCTAAGATGTCGATGTATATGTATAGCAATAACATCAAAAACAGCTTCGCTGGAATATTTTTTTAATTAACATTAACATCTAAAATATGTATTTACTGACTCACCTCCTGGTCCAGCGGTTAGCCTGTTGATTATGAGGATACAGATTACGAGGTCCCAAGTTCGATGTCTTGATGGAGCGTAAATGTTATTGGAGTTTTTTTTAAAAGGAATACTCTTAGTAGCACCCTCCTCTTATCTTGAATGAGCACATTAACTGTCGATCCCGGTTATCTCAAGGGTAACAAGCTGTAATCGTTACAAGTTGATAAACATATTTGATGGGATCACTAACTGTCTTCCCAGCCAACAAACCGGTAAATCATTGTGAACCAGGAGTCTTTTCGAACGTTCAGATCACTCCGCCATCCCCGCAAGAACCGCATGGGAGCCGGCGTGATAATTATCAATTTATATTTACTGGGTGAGTTATAATTAAACTTCCCAGGTTGTTTTGACAAAAATAAAGTGTAAACACATTTGGGTTCAATTATAATTTAGAACTTGAAGTGAATGCCTATATAATAGCTCTTTCACACTTGCGTTTTAGCGTTCTGTGTGGGGCTTGATAAACAATAAAAGCTAAAGGTTTTGCGCGACTGCTCTTCATATATTTTCATCAAAAGGAGCCTTTATAATCAGATATATATATTTGTTAGATTAAATTCTTTATTTAATAGAATTCGTCGATATTATCTTGCCACTTAAAGCTACAGCTGTGATTAGTAGTGAATTTATGTAATATATTGCGTATATACATTTATGCAAATAATTTATTCACGTCCATGCATAATAAACGCTTGAATATTCCATCCTCATTTGACAGAGTAGCAAGTACTTTATTATATTAATATTTAACTTATAAATAAGTTGCAATGAATAGATTAATTTTCTCTCACTAAATGTTTACATGACCGCTTCCTTGTAATTTAAACGCATCATAAATGCATTTGACCTTTTTTAATACAAACTTCTCATTGCCACTATTCTCAAATGCCTTATTGAAGTGTGTTTTTTGAACTGATGCCAGAATTAACTAATAAAGTTTAAAGAATAGCACTCTATTGTCAGAAATTCGGTATTTAAATTTTTTGTTACTCTTTTTATCTTAAAGATAAAATATTTTAAACTACCTGGTTGATAAGTTCTGTTAAATATGCAACATTTTTTTGTTTATTTATTTTTAATCTTAAGTTTTAACTTATACTATTTAAAAAAATATAAATATGAAATTGCCTTACAATAAGATTCAGACGGGTTATTTAAAATAAAATTATGTTTAGGATATTAAAAATAGTACAAAAAAATATTTTTCATCCCGAATTTGTAAAATTAGATGGTTAATTATTTAACAAACAACACTTACTGTCTTTATCTTTAAAAAACGTGTCTTAATTTATCATAATCCTAAAAAATACTACTTTCTAATAAAAATATGTCATGGTGATCTGTATATGTGATAACAAATGATCGCTAATCATAAATTAAATAAATTAGAAATTGACTACATTTTGAAAGTACGTCCAAAAAAAAGTTCGAAATATCAGAATCCGGCAAAAATTCTATTTGGGTATATTGTATTCCCAAATATAATTGTTGTCTGCACTTGGAGACACTTGTTATTATATAGGTTAAAATGCACTTGTAATGTTTGTCTTTCTGTCTTAATTTCTATGAATGCCAAACGGTTTCGCTTTTTACAGCAACTTTAGAACTTTGTCATACTTGAATTTATACACGTTCAAGTGCATTTTATTCTCATTGATTTAGTTAATTTATATTAATTTGACAAAGCGAAAAATCAATCTAACTTAATTGGGTATGTGCAAGCGCATTTCAACAATTGAAATTTTGAGGAAACGGTCATGTAAGTGAGTCTATCGTTAGCGATCTCCTTTTAAAAACCTAGTGTAGGTAGAGCATTACTACAATTACATGACAATTTATATGAATATTACGTTGCTCTTATGTTAAAACATTGATTCAAAATACTACACAGTACCTTATAATGAATAACCAGAGAATTGGTTCTAATGTTAGGTAGGACAACTGCAGTTAAGAAAGGTAGCTCTGAAACGTAGGTTTAAAAGCAGTATAAGCATTGTTTTGTTCTAATACAAAATGACACTGGCTAACAAAATATTTACTATAAGGACTCACCTGCTCAAATTTATATTAGGTATATTAGCTCTCTGTATCTTTCAACAAGTTTCAGAGCATCAAAAATTATAGTTTTAATTTCCAATTGTTTCTTGAGGCCTCGTTCGTGTGATAGAAGTCTCTCTTCGGTCCTCGATCTTGTTCGAAGCATGGAGCTGTATTATATCTGGAGGCAGCACTTCTAATAGCTACTTGAAACACAACTTTAAATACTGCTGTCATCTTCTGAGGTCTTACCCTCTCTTTCTAACACAGCTGTATAAATAGAGATGGGGAGACCTCAGACATGTGCAATATGCATGGGTGTACTCAGCATTTTTGTAGGTGGGATAGAAATGAATAAACTCGAAAAATAGAAATTTATAATGCTTTTTATTTAAGTAATGTGTGTAAAATGACCTTTAACCAGTGCATAGCGGGATAAAACAGATGTGTTCGTATACAAAACGAACGTTTTTCCAAACATCTCGACTACTAGATGGTAGAGTTATATATGCAAGTCTTATTGAAATGCATATTTTCTCGCGGTGGTCTTGAATTTTACCAATAAATAATTAATTTTATTTCTTATTGCCTAATTTAAATTTTTAACTCCGATTCGGTGATCAGGACCTTGCCCCAACATGGGTACGCCATGCAAATATGAATGCTAATGCAATGAACCTATTTAAACATACGTATAACGTAGCCTAATCTATCTAATATGAATTTATCGAAAATCGATTAATCGAATCTAATCCTATTGAACATATTTTTTCAATGAGCATATTTTAACAAAATATTCTATTGTGATATGTTTAAGCTCGAACTTTTAAGTAACGCTTTCTTGGCCAGTGTTATTTTAACAAAGCATAATGAACCTTATTAAGAAAGTTTTAAGTACCTTAATGAATTATACAATAGTATAGATACCGTTAAGTTTCTGTAACCCTAATTACTTGACAGTTACTATTTACTGATGTTTGAATAAACAGTGAATGGACTATTTGTTTTTATTATTGCAGTCGTCTTCGAAATACGTAATCGATGCGCTCTGTTAGCCCGGAATGCGTGGCCATTAACCTGCGTATATTAAGAACGAAGGTCAAACGTTATTATCATCATAACTACTTATGGTAGAATTCTACAGTTTCGCCCATTTAGTACCACTTTTTCACCTAATTCTGCCGCAATAACATCAGTTCTTGACACTGTCGTGCTCCAGTTTGCGGCTATGGTAGTGGCATTACATTCCAGCTGCTATACCGAAGGTTACGCGACGTAAAATATGTTTGGTTTCTATAGGTGATGGCTCGTTTATCCATGCTAATATCATGAATGCGAAAGTAACTCTGTCTTTCTTCACGCCTAAACCACTGAACCGATTTGGATGAAATTTGGTACAAAGATAGTTTGAGACCTGAGAAAGGAGATAGGATAGGTTTTATCCCGGAAATCCCACGGGAATGGGAACCATGCGGGTAAAACCCCGAGACTATCTTTTAAACCACGGTAATAAGGAGCTACTCCTTTAGGCTACTTTTATATTATTTTCCACGTGGACGAAGTCACGGGTTAGTCTACTAAGTGGGGACCGTCAAAAGGCTGGTGATCCAGAATAAGATTAGAAATGGACTATGGATTTTTGAACATTAAACAAATGCGATAGCCAATGCGCCGGTACCAACGCCTTACCTATTCCTGCCGCAATAGCGTCAGTGCTTGTGCTGTCGTGTTCCGGTTTGGAGGGTTAGGTAGCCGGTCGACCTCGCCACAAGATAGCAACGCACCATTAACATCTTTGGTGTCTATAAGCAATGGTTGACTCTTACCATCAGGAGACCCATCTGCTTGTTTCCTATTTTATGATATAAAAAAAGTCTGGCGATCTGTAGCATATTAGTCACGTCTAAAAAGCGGTAACATAAAATATTGAAAAATATTTTTTTAGGGTGAGTGCCTCCTATATATGTATTACATAAAGCGATGTTTATTTTTTTCTCGCGTGGCAAGCCTATCGCCAAGCGGGCACTTATTTAGTCCCGGGCAACGTTGTTTTTGTTAGAAAACTGAAAAAAAAACATTTCTGAATTGCCCGCCCCGGGAACCGAACCCGGGACTCATGTGGTCACCACGGTCATTGGACTACTAGTAGACACAGAGGCGATTATAAGTTAATTCTAGATTATAAATTAAAACTCTAAAATAAAAATTATTAGCTACAAAAACTATCTAATAATATTAACAAGAACATTTTGAAATCGGACAATCGCCGTCGCCCTCGTCAGAAACAGCTAAAAGTCCATCAGGCTATTGGCTAACTTTGACATTTATAGTGATCAACTGAGATTTGATGAACACTCGAATTCGTTGGCAACTGAAAAACCGGACAGCGATGGTACTGCGTATCACTTTTAGTGGCGGTGACTATCGTCGCTTTCCAGCATTCGTTCCAGTGGTTTGACTCTTGACTTGACGCCGCACTATTATATCGGTATTATGCTTTTAAATAAAATAGCTAGATAAACGCAAATGCTTATAAGGGTTTATTGCACAGAACAATATACTCCTAACGGAGGTTTATTGGTACTTTACTTTATTGGTACAATAACAAATAGCAATAACACAGTATACTGGAGACAAGGTAGTCAATCTACATGCATGTGATATTCGAGCAACGCACACATAGACACCTTTCACGGACGCGATATCTCGGAATGGTTCGGAACAGTTTGTACCGCACCAGTCGGAGATATCGCGTCCGTGAAAGGTGTCTATGTGTGCAATGCTCGAATAATACTTGTATGTAACATTGACTTCTGGTAGCCTCTTAAGTATTCTGTGGCAATAAACTCAATAAGTTTAGAATGCTCGCTCAAAGCAAATTATTAATTAAACGAAATCATTTGTCGGTCAAATTTGCCATAAGATACTGAAATGTTCGCTTCTTCGGAGGCCCTCTATCCAGCCAAACTCAATGGCAGAAAGCAAGTTGAGTAATAACTTAGTCATATAAATCTAGGGATTGTTGTTCTACATTAAAATGCACTCAGTTCTAAAAGAAGTATATAACATCTGCATATAAATAGTAACAAATATGATGTAATTGAAAACATGAAGAATTTTAAATGAAGAGCCATCGGCTTGTTTGGTATCTTATGATACTAAAAAAATCATAGCTTACACATTTTTGAAGATACAGTGATAATCGCATCGCAGTAGTATGTAAATGACGTCGACGTCAGAGCAAGACCTACGTCAGCTCTGACGCACACGCACGGAGTAAGAAGGTAAATAAACCTCTCACTCACACCCAATAATTCACATTTTATTTTATGCAAAAAGGCGTAAAGCGTTATGGACAAAATTATTTTTTTCGTAATAATCAAAGTTTTTGTCCTTGAATCACGTTTTTTTTTGGATGGATACCTCTGGTTCAGCAATAATTCACTAAGTACGTCACTTCTAGTACTTACTGAATGCTGTGCTGAAATATGATCACCTATTTTGCAAGGACCTTATATAATATATAATAAATTTATAAGGAAAACTATCACAGCTAAGTAGGCTTTACAAGTTTTCGAGTAATTGTCGACCAACTCCTATATAAAATGTATTTGAAGAACTTTTTATAGGTAGTGACTTGTAGTGCGGATATATCCATCATTGCCGTTAAATAGGTTAAAATTTCATAGTATTCATATATATATAAAACAATGAAAAACCGTCTTCTTAGTCCGCATTATTGTGAAGGGCTACTATGGTTTCGGTCGAGCAGTGCTCAGCTAGCGTTTTAATTATGTGGACTAAAGCCTGCCCTAAGAATGTCTTCTGTGAGACCGAACATCGGCTTAGGGCAGTATCCTGACAATGAGTACGAGCATAAGTGGCATCAGAATTTCCACTCGTTATTGTCTCTTGATCGGCGTCTCGAGTGTGGGTGGACCGAGAGGCGGCGACATTGGCGTGTGTGTATAAATTGGAAACCTGTGATGGGATCATCAGGATCGGATGGGAGTAGGTACTTAGCTGTCCCCAAGGATTTAAATATCTGTATTTTGTGGCAACGTTATTGCTCGCGGCATGATATAACGTTAATTTCAAGCATAGCGTTATCCAAAAGTGATACAGAATTTGTTACTGTTTAATAACGTTATACACTACGTTCTGTTATACACTACGAATTAACGTTATGATATATGGTATTATGACGTTGTGTTCTAGCGCTAGTTGGCGAACCAATCACGAAACAGCATCAAACACGACGAACCAATCACGAAACGCGCATACATATAGATATTACAACGTTATTTAGCGTTAACAATTTCGTTCTGTTATTTGAGTAGCGATACATATAGTGTTATAAAAATAATTTTGTTACTGAGGTATCGCTACCGTAATAACGTTAAGTATCATAAAATAAGTTCTGTTATCTGATAACGTTTTAAATCCTTGGTTGTCCCCCATATAATATGGAATGACAGTTACATGAAATAAAATCACCATTTATAAAAGTGATCATTTATTGTATAAAAGTTATGACTTACACCTAACTTTATTGGTGTTTAAGCTACTAACAAATTTAAAGCTATTGCAGACTTATAATACGAGTTTAAGCAGCTCCTTGTGTCATTCATTACAATAAATACAATACGTAAATGTTAGCTGATACTAACATCCATCTCCATAAGAATGATTGATTAGCCTCCTATTTTGACACAAAAGTATCACAACCATGATTACAGATTTGTACACTTATAATACACTTAAGTAGTTCAAAATAGACTTGATTTCAGTGATCTTTCACGAAATATGTCCACAATAAACCTGTTGTTTTAATAAATATATTATCTACTTTGCACTTGGTGGTACTTTGCAATAATCTTGTCATTTGAAAAAAATCTTTTATTATTTCTCAAGCGTTCAGACAGTACTGTGTGTACTGGAGACTAACAGAAGTCAATGTACTTACTAGTAATATTCGGTAGATATCTCGGACTGGTGCGGAACAAGCTGTCCCAAACCATTCCAAGATATTGCGTCTGTAAGAGATGTCTATGTGGGGATATGTTTAAAACGCATAATTTTTTTTCCTAATTTACTTTGTCATAATGAATATAGCATAATATGTAGTGTCATTATATAATTTAAGCATAATCTTTTTTTTGCGAAATGTGTTTTAAGCATAACAATCTATTGTACTACATTTAATTCGACTATTGATGATACGCATAGTAAATAGTCCTTAGACATTTTTTTATTTTTCCTAATGTTATCTTACCATAAAAACACATGGCATAAGCCCCCCGCCACAAAGAAACAAAGCTATCCAACGCTACAGTTGAAGTAGGTTAGTTAGTTTCTCTTTAAATCCCACACCCAGAAATAGGAGCCCCGCATAGCGGGGCTCCGTCGACTTGGTCCAATCCCACTTGTAACGGGAATAGTATGCTGCTGCAATACAGTCTGCTATTTGGTCTTGCTATTTATGCAATGCTGCTACAGTCTGCTATCCACATATTTCTTGCATTTTAATTAGGACTTTGTGTATGCCGTTGATCATTATGTTTACGTATTGTTATGCTTTCCTCAATGTGTACCTTTAAACATTATGCTATGTAATCTTTATGCTACATAGGGTTATGCTAGTAAAAATTATGCGAAAAGAGTTGTGTTTAGTTGTTATGGGAAATGATCATTAGTTGGTAAAACGTGATGCCTACTTAAAATAGTACAAAAATTGTTATGCTACTAAATATAGACCCGTCTATGTGTGCGTTGCTCGAATATTACCTTTATGTACATTGACTTCTGTTAGTCTCCAGTATTCTGTGGTTTAGCCTGATGTTGATATTCGGTTATGGAATTCCCGTTACATATTTTCGTTAGTTGGCAGTAGGTATTTTGATTACTCCATTTGGGACATATTAAATGAAATATCAAATAAACATATAATATTGAAGGGTTAAAAATCTTAAAAGTACCAAAAATTTAAGCATTATTTTACAAAAATACATTTTAGGCCTTATAAAATGATAATCAACCTAATTTTGTCTGTTTCTTTGGGAAACAGATAAAAGCTGTTATTTATAATGTGCAATACAATTGCGGTGACATTTTCAATAGTTTAACATAGTAATCAAATTGGCATTTAGACCTTTAATTTTTTAACCATTCAATAAATCTTGGCACATTTTTGTATATAAAATAAAATATAATATCATGTCAATATATTTTTTCGAACAGCTCAAAAAATTGTATATGCTCATCTCCGACACTTGTGCTCTAAACGGTATTCTACCCACTCATTAAAACGGAACTTATCATATAATAACCCCTTATGAAGAATATCTAGACATAATATTTCTATAATCGTCAGGACAATTTAGATTCTGAATCAAAAATCGACCTAAAACCACACAACTTTGGCAGTACAACACAACCGAAGGTACTAACACGGAGCACTGGAAATGTCGTATAAATAGTAAATATTTTAAGTACTGGTTTGAAGTAGCAAATTAGAAATAACTAAAATATATTGACATAATAATGATTAATTTTATTTATTTTTATTATATTAAAAATCAGTTTAGTGTACCAAATATGATTTCTCATTATGGTCGAAAAAATATGGCACATTGAATATATATACAGAATTTGTCATGGCTAAACTCAAAAAAGTTTAATAGCAAAGACTTCTGTACTGACGTACTAGACAAGGCATGCATAATGCCACTTGTGTTTCACTAAAGAGCAGGCCATGGACAGCACCTATGTGAGAGCTCGTTGAAAGGAACGCGTAAGCACTACGAAATTCATGGCGGTTAAGATCTTTTGGTTGCGAATATATATTATACTCTATTATACGCTGCAGCACTGCTCAATATTGACTTTGGTTGGACGATTTATTGTTATTTCAGTACTGCAGTGAGTGTTAACGAAATGGAACACAACTTTTACTAAGAATAGCTTCTCTAGTACGTAGTACATTAAACTCTGTGCTTAATAGGGATGCTAAATGCTTCAAAATGAGAAAATTATTTCTGGTATAGCAGAAATTATTCAGCTATAAGTGTTTTAAATCTGTTAACAAGAGATTCATTCCAGTCTTTTGTGAAATTTTTCGAAAATGATTACAAAAAAGGAAAAACCACACATCTTATATTTAGAGATATAGTTGTAAAGTTTATATTAATAGCGAACACTTATAGGCTAAATGCAATTAAATAAATTTTACAGCAAATATAAAAATGTTACAAATTGTAAAAACTACATACTTTATAAAGTTTAATATAATTAATTAGACGAAAAATAGGCAGTGTTTTGTATTTTTTAAATTCAAACCAACATTATAAAAGTGTATAAGACTAATTGTTTTCTTTTACTTTTCATACATTCATATTTGCCATGCCAAATTGCTATTCAAATAGCATAGAAGACAAAGTGCGATCAAGAAACGCACAATCCGCATAGCTAGTACAAAGCGATCCACACAGAAGTCTGTCTGTGCATTGACAAGTTCCTGTCACACTTATACATTACATTCACCATCAGAAAAAGCCACCAGAAAAAGTCTCCAAGAACACAGCTTTTCAATCTTCCATCGATTGAACCAAAATTTATAGTTTACTTTAGAACACTGATTAAAAACCCTATCAATGCTTTAGAATTAATATTATATAGAAACTACAATCAAATGAACTTTATAGGTATCTATTACCTTAGGACCATTATCTGGAAACTTTAATTAAAGCCATAGTTTTTCTGATAAAAATATTAACATTAGATACTAGAAACGGAAGGCTGGCAAACATTTTACAAAAATCTAAATCGCAAAATTGATAGAAAATGTTCATAGAACGCGATTTAATAATTAAATTCTTGATTTTAGAAATAAAACTACTTACTTAGAATGCGTCAATAAAATTAATCAATCCTTTTTTGTTGTATAGTTATATACATAGAGTAAGTCAATTATTTAATATTTTAAAATCTCTCATATAATATCACATAATGAACATAGAAATCTGAGGTTATTTTCGTTTTGAGTGCATCATTGCTATATGTCAAAACATTTTTCAATTACTAGATCAATAAAATATATTACCCATCATTCATTTAACTGCATCGTAAGCTTTGAAAAATACTTCAATAAGATATAGCCTTATGCCTCAATTCATCAGCTTACAATAAATTGTATAAATATATATTTAGCAAAAGGCCTCCTTTTAAAGAGTGAGGACCAAATGAAATGTCCTTCTAAAATGAGAAATAAGTTCTTTTGAATATACACTCTTCAAATACATAACGTTTTAAAAGTTTAAAATATATCACAAAAACTTGGCATCCACCAGAATAAGTTGCAGGCCCACAAACCACATAAATACACGTAAATGAGAAGGAAACGGGTTGCCGTGCATATGACTTTCCTATCACTTTCAAAAAGGCCTTACATTTGTAGATATATGATAAAAAAATAGAAATAAACGATGTAATACGGTTTTATCGTACTGAATGAGATGACAAGGTTTAAAAATTACCCTTGAAGTGATTTTATTTCATCGGTAAATAGTATAGCTGTCTGTATTTCTGTGTGTAAATGTAAGCTGCACTGACAAACTAAGAAATTGTTTAGAAAGGCGTGTTCATTTAATCCGTGAGCAAGTCAAAAGTTATGTCAATAAAATTTGGCATTTGAAGTTTGGCATTTGGCATTTGAAGAGCGTAAAAGCTCGTTGGAACATTGTAGTGTCTAGAAGGTTTGTAATTTCCTTAAAAATGTAAGTAATTTAAATGAGGTCTTAAAATTTTCTTTATAAGAATTGTTTATATTGATTCAATATAAAAATTTGAGAATTGATTGGCTTAACTATTTCGAAGTTTATTTGAAAGCTAACGCACACGCACGCCAGTGCACATTATGAATTCGATGTAGTGCGGTTTCATTGCATTAAATTAATAAATACCATTGACGTACAAAATTTCTTACAGTAAGCAAATTTTTGCTTGTGATATGAGTATTAATCAACGATATTAACACATAGAAATAGATATAAAATATATACTCAAATATATTTAACAAACAGCCAAACCTAGAAATACAAACATATAGCTGCCCATTACGCAAATGTTTGTTCTGTCGGGAATCGAACCCGAATCCAACCGATTGCGTACTGAGGTCGCTTATCACTCGACCAACGAGTCAAATATTTTGTTAGTAATATTTGACGTGTCAGGGACAAGTTTTTTTTTTATAAGATAGCAAACAAGCAGATGGGTCTCCTGATGGAAAGAGTCAACCATCGCCAATAGACACCAAAGATGTTAATGGTGCGTTACTATCTTGTGGCGAGGTCTAATGCCACGAGCATAAGTTTTCCGGCTACCTTACCCTCCAAACCGGAACAAGACAGCGACAAGCACTGATGCTATTGCGGCAGGAATAGGTAAGGCGGTGGTACCAGGCCCGGTGGTACCACCTAGCAAAGTGTACAGTACCCGTCAAGTAAAAAGAACGCGATATATCTGCGCAGTTTGCAACTACTGGACGCATCTGGTGGTAAGAAGGATATCGGATAGGTCGCTTTATCGCGAGTTATCTTCCTACTTCTTTCTGCAAAACATGGCTTTGTTGACGAGCAGAGTGCTCAGCCAGAGTTTAAGTTAAATGAGCTCAGAACCCGCTCTAAAGGTGTCTCCTGTGAAACCGAACGTCGGCTTATGGCAGTATCTGGACTATGAGCGGAAAAGCAAGTGGTATCAAAATTCAGACCAGGGTCTTAAATGTTTGCGGGCCAAAATAATGAGTCATTGGCGTATCAGTGTAGTGTGGGCTGTAATGTGATCATCAAGATCAGATAGTGCGTCAGTTGTTATTTACTTCGCGCTGAGTTGTGATTGGACGTGATTATACCCATGCGCAGGACTCCCTACTCCCCTCCTTTCAGTGTTCGTTTTACCTAACGCGAGCTGTAGTGCACTGTGATGCCCCCCGGCTAGGTTCAGGTACTCTTTTCTTCGAACGTTCCAATAGAATTACAAGTTTTGTTTCTCAGAGTATATTACAGATGGCGCTGTTTGATTTTGCGTCGAGGTGATAATTGTTACAGGGTTACTTTCATAGATCTGGCCAAATTTTCAGATGCTGTTTAGAATCCATAATATGGTCGATTTAAGCTCATTACACACAGTTAAAATACTGTAATATTTGATCTTAAGATGCCCTAATATAAAATATTACAGTATCTTAACGTATCACACACGGCTAAGATACGATAATAGTAGTCTGCATCGTTGGAGTTCTATATACAGATTGATTAACCATGAGTGATACAGCCTTACTTCTTGATTTGTTAGACAGCTCCTCAGACAACGATTTTGATATAGAATAATATGAAATATCCTTTCTGACTTTTAAGTGGTGTAACTAATACGACTTTTTTATATATATATTGATGTTTTAAAAAAAATTATTGATGAAAATATTAAAATGTTATATGTTCTTTAATAAATCAGCAATATTTTTTGAACAATGTTTTTTTGCTGACATTATGAGTAAGGTGTGCAAAAACATTCTAACAAAGAAATACTTTAAAACAAATAATGTTCATTCTAATTGGTAGATTCCCATCAGATCATGTTACCATGAATTAAAATAAGGTGTTAAATAACAAAATAACTAACACGACTTATATATACATATAATATGTATATAGATGAACGGCTAGCCTGATATAGTATATAGATGAGCAGCTAGATTGATGTTTTTTACAATTTTTTCTTATTGATGAAAATGATATTATTAAAAAGTTATTTGTTCTTCAATAAATCAGCAATATTTTTTTGAACAAATATTTTTTGCTGTCATTAATAATTTCACACTTGCGATTTGAAGTTAATAACAAGAGCGATCCTATTCTCAGTTGGAACGCATAGTAACTATTATTTTATAGGTACTAGCTCCATTATAAAAGCCTACTGCATTATAAAAGTTTTTGGTGAATCCCGCGGGATCACCTAAATTTTCGGGATAAAACGTTGCCTATGTGCTATTCCAGGTCATCGTGTACTTATGTGCCAAGTTACATTCAAATCTGTTCAATAGTTTATGCGTGATTGAGTAACCAACATCCATTCATCCAAACATCCCAACTTTCGCACTTATAATATTAATATAGATACATAATGTATAGATTATGAGGCACTGCGACCGCACATATCCCAAAATAAGGATGTATTTATATTAAGATACGAAGAAATATATATTTCGTATCTTAAGACGTGAAATATATATTTCTTCGCATGAAATATATATTTCTACGTCGTTCGGTATCTTAAGATACTAAAGGTAAAACATATCTTAGTCGTGTGTGATGATTCATACGATTTGTTCGGTGAGCAATTTCTGAAATTTGCTTTAAGATATATTATATTAAGGCATCTTAAGATCAAATTTTAGCCATGTGTGATGAGCTTTATGTAATAACAAAAATATTTTAAAAAATTAAAAATATCATTTTTATCCAATACTAAAAATAAAACGCATCGATATATCAATTCAATTTCGCAACATTCGAACCATAAAATATATTTTAAAGCCTTCAACAAAATTAAAGTGATCGGAAAAAATGTACTCAGAGCGACAGATTACATAATAGTAATTGTAATTACAGGTAAATGTAAAATGACACAGTACCAGCATTACAATGTTCATTCACAAGACTCGGTGCATCCAATTCATGAACTTAGTGGAATATTTTTATATTATCTTGTAATAATTTTACAATAATAAATAAGCGCATTTTCAATTTAATATTTAGTTCCTAATTTTAAAAGTTGGCCGGACCTTTAAAAGTAACCCTGTATAAAATCTTATCCATCGATAAGCACACAAATGTCAAGTTCCAAATGCGACAAAATGCGTGAAATTTTCAAGTATCTTACCGGCGCCAGCCGCATGTCTGTCTAAATCTAAAAATGCCTGTAAAATGCGGCATATGCCTGGTCAGATAATAAGTACCGCGCTCAGTCGAAGCTGAACTTGAGCTCCTCCTGCGCGGGCGGCGCGCGCGCGGCCACGGCCTGCAGCCAGGCGCGGCTGAGCTGGCTCTCCAACGACAGCGAGCTGTCCTTTCGGACAGACGCCGACGCGCGCTTACGCTTCGCCTTGCTGTGTTTTGCTCGGCGACGGCCAACTTTCGTCTGGAAATACGAAACACAATATAAATAAAATTATTTATGTGTTGTTTCTATATCATTAAAACGGCTCGTTTTAGTTGTGAATGGTAACATTGTCTCTTATGTTTTTTTCGCTTAGAAAACCGTTGATATAAACATATGTTCAATCAATTTGTGGAATGCCTCGTTATCATAAAACTGCTAATGGTTACCGCTACTAATGACAAATCGTTGATTATAGAAACCTGGCATTAATAGAAAAAGATTCACTAACTTGTCGATTTTTTTTACCAATGTTAACGATTATCGCGAATGTAGTGTAGTGTGTAGCGGTGTAGACGTGGTGTGTGACGCACCTTGACCTCGGCGATCTTGACGGAGAGCTGGCTGTCGAGCGAGTTGCGGCGCGACTCGACGGAGACGTGGCGCAGGCTGATGCTGATCTGCGAGTCGGCGGAGGTGCGGCGGTCGGAGCTCAGCGAGGCGGGCAGCACCAGTGCGTCCCGCCGCCGCACGAACCGCGGCAGCGTGGCCGCCCACGACATCGACAGCTCGTCACTGAGCGGAACAGAGACACACAATAAAGCATAAAATACCTTTTACCTAGAGCCATCGACCACACAGCCCATAGACGCCTAATGTTCGATTTTCCGTATTGAATGTATTCTGGCAACTAGATGAGGTAAGACGAAGCGGGATTGCAACATCGTGATTGGCTTACTCAAGGCCACAGTGAAAGATAGTGATGTACAGAGGATCTGATTGGTCGACACTGATTGGGTATTGGTGCATGGACATTTATATCGGAACTATAAGTCAGATGTGTTGACAGAAGCCATTCGCCTGTTATTAGGGGTCTATGAGTTGTGTGGTCGGTTCCTAGAGCAGAGGTCGGCAACCTGCGACTCGCAAGCCACTGCGGCTCTTTGGACGTAAAGCTACGGCTCCTTAATTCCATACGCAAATATTATTTATTTTATTTAAAAAAATCATCCCCTCCCCCTCCGTTGAAGTACTGTATATTTGAAATTTTGTAAATTGTAATTTTTGGCTCTTCCGACTCAAAAGATTGCCGACCCCTGATCTAGGATAGAACAAAAAAGGAGCCAGTCTTTTGTTGCTTCCGCACTTGCGCCTATCATCCCGAAAATATTAGTGCGCTAAGGCACACGCAGTCCGGAATGTATGCGACAATATCCGGTCATATCTGCATTTATCGTATCATTGCACTTTGTGCTTTGTGACGATAGACGTAAGTGTGACCGAGCCATTACAGGAGTCGCATAATATGATGTATAAACATGTGACATATTATCCTACTATGAATTTGAGATGAAATATAGGTGAAATCAATTTATTCGTCATATTATTGGTTGAATACATTCTAAGCATGAACATATTATATGTAATTCTATATCAAAGCGCGCCAATGACCGTGCGTGCCACCACGCGCGCTCATTGGTCGAATCAAATAGCGGTTTCCTGCAAAACATTTCCGTCCTTTTTCCGAAATCACTCCCAAAACAATATCCAGCAACCAAAAAGAAAGATGTTACACAACCAAAATAAATTTCAAAGAACGCGAAGCCGTGTGCAAATGCTAGGTAATAAGTGGACGACCTTGTTAACATACCTTTCATGTTTGCCATCTTCGGGATAATCATTAGGAGATATGTTGTCCAAGCAGAAGCCGACAGGGTCCTGTCGCGAGCGGCCCAGCGAGATGGAGAGTCGGTCCCGCGTCATCAGCTCGTTCCGGCGACGATACGCTCGCGCTATCAGCTCGTGCTTGCGGGCACGACGAGTCAATTCCTCTTCCACTGAACACCCGCATTTCCTGGAACAAATCAATAAATATATTATACTAACTTTTACCCGCGGCTTCACTCCTGTTAATGTTTTTAAATAACTGTCAAAATCATTATTATTAGAAATTAAAATAATGTATATATTTTCTGTTATATACTTATAACAGTAACTAAAATAATATTTTTTATTGCATGACTGGGACCACTATAATTTAATAATTCTAAAATTGAGCATAGTTTATCTCATCAAAACACAAATGTGAAATGAGAGCCATGTTCAATATAAGTGCGTCTCTGTCGACTTTGCAAACAAAAAAGAATTGAGATCTATTTGGGTGCCAAGTTTTGTAAAGAAACTTCTAAAATTTTAATTTAAAAAGTTCAAAATTTTAGGGCCAAGTTGATAATGACCTACTTAATTCTGCTTCCAGTAGTAACGCATGACAAAATCGCATAAAGACATGGAATTTCCCACGTATTTCCACAAGGTCGGAGTAGTAGATATTTCTATCTATGTTTTCCTTAACGTGTCCCAGACATGGCGAAAAGTTACATAATGCCGTACTTTGGTTGAAAAACACCAACGCGGCTGCCATTTATCTATTAATTTATCAATAATGTCTAAAGGATCGAAAAAGCGACGTATTTCTGTTTTGAGCTTACGGCTTAGTAAAATTTGGGTTGGTAAAATTCGTAGATTTATAGTACATTGCAGGCCGCTGAATCTCTTTATGTAATGTTAAGACACCTAATAAAACGGGTAAAGCTTCGGAACTTTACTTTTTCCATGTTATTTTTTTTTTTATTATGGTTGAGCAATATGCTTTGCTCAGAAACATTAAAGCTAAACACGGATTTTGAAATAATTTACGCCGGATCTCGTCACACGTAACTTTACCAGCCCACGCTGAACAAATACAGCCTTACGTTATACATAATCTTCAAACTGTTAAAAGTTAAACCCCACGTCGAGGTAAATATGCCGATAAAAGGATCGATATAGTTAATATGATTTCAAAAAATGTAATTTTTCTTTTAAACGCACCTAAATAATATGTTTTCAAATTCTTTTCTCTAATTGTGCTAGTATTTATTTTTATACTCCACTAAACTCAAACTCAAATATTAACGATAAATTATCGTACTTAGCCATGTACCGCCTCCAGGCGGCGGCGGCGGCCGGCGTCCAGGTCCAGGAGGCCATGAGCACGCCGCCCGCGAAGCAGCACAGCAGCCGCAGCTGCAGCACCGACACGGACGGCCGCGCGCCGCCGCCGCACTCCGACCCCGCGCCCGCCGACAACCGGCAACTGCGCACAACCCAATTCATTTATACCATACAGCAAGGCTGCTTAAAGCAACCTTTCTGAGAGTCGAACTAAACGGAAGATTCAGATATTTACGGCCACTGATAATTCCTATGTTAGTTACTCTCAGGACATGCGTATTAACAAAAAAATAAACAATATTAAGGGCGGCTTGCACCAAAATACTTAAATGCATTTAGTCCCTTAAACATGTTTAGCAAATGTCAAAACGCCTGAAATTCTGTCACTATAAACGTATTTAGTGACTTAAATTGATTTAAGCATTTTGGTGCAAGCCGCCCTAACAAATAAAATCAGTAATTATTTTTATTTAGTATAATAAAGATTTTCATGAAGAAAAAATATAAAATTCACGGGACAAATTACACTTACTGATCTAACCCCAAAGCAAGCAAATTATTAGCTTGTGTTATGGGTGTTAGTCAACGATACTACATGGAAATACATCACAGCTCTACAAAAAAATTTTTTTTTGTGTTGCCCTGGAAATTTTTGCAAATTTTTATGTTTTCGAGTGCCTAAATCACGAATATATTTATGAAAGTACTGAATGTGCTTTATTTTTTATGATTTTTACGTATCTTGTATTTTTAATAATAATCGGCTTGTTAGTAAAAAAAATTTATTTTCTCAGTTATGATTAGGCTTCTGCGCAACTGTTTTGCGCGTACAAACTTCACGTGATCCCCACTCTCGGGCTGCTTGCTCTGCAAAACAGCTGAGAACTCAGTTATTTGATAATTATAAATATATGTTATTTTGTTTCTTGTTTTCGAATTTTTGTAATGTAAAATAAAAATAAATATTTAATAGAAAACGAGAGCAAATCTTACAAAACGATAATTTCATGAATTGTGAGTATAAATACACCCAAAATCAATCTTATATCTAAGGCAACAAAACCACTGTAGACCAGTGTAATATATATACACAAACTCGGTAATACAAACATTTATGCTCATCACACAAATGCTTGTCCTCGTCGGGGATCGAACCCATGCCCCGTCGATTGCGTAGTCAGGGTCGCTAACCACTCGAACAACGGGGCGGTCAAATAATTGCAAGGAATATACGAAGGTGGATTGAAAAGTATTCGGTCTAACCAAGAAAATAAAAACATACTAAATCAGTTATATTTTTATTTTTCTATATAATCAACATCAAGTTCGATGCACTTTTGTCATCTCCCACCCATTCAAAGCATTTAGACCGTTGAAAAAAAAAATTCTTACTTAGAGTCAAAATATGCGTCTACTGCTGTTTTGTGTGTGTAGTGTATCAAGGTAGTTAAATAAATTAATATGATTTAACTACCTTGATACACTTGTGCCCGATGTTTTGATACCTTTAATATATCAAATAATTAATCATATAATAAAATTTATTATTATTATATAATTATTTATATATATGATTTAATAAACAACTGCACAGTTAAATAAATTAATATTATTTAACTACTACTTGAACACTTGTGCCGATGTTTTGATACCTTTTTCACAAAAATGTGGCTCAGTCACTCCTTCATAGCTAACACCCCACCAAACCATCACTGAAGTCGGATAATGCCCACTTTGTGCTCTGTTAACTAATTGGGAAGCTTCCTTAGAGCTCTGAGCATCAATATGGTCATTTTGTTTGTTCAAATATTGCTCAATTGTGAAAAATCAATTTTCACAAGCACGGGGTGAGTGTTATAACACAAAAATAATTATGAGACCTTTCTCGTGAACAAATGCCTTAAGGCGAGATAGTATGATTTTTTTCGTAAATTTTGTGTAACATATTGATAGGGCTAACGGGACAATAACTACTGGCATTATTTCGGGGTTTTCTCGGTTTGTGTACTCTTATGACGTTTCTTTACACTCGCCCGGAAACGCACAACCGGCTAAGAGTAAATTGGTGATATACAAGCAGGAATATAAGGAAGGGAGCGAGGTATTTAACTACCTTATTTGTGATTTTATCAGACATCGGGGCCTTTTTATTGCGCAGATTTTATTATGCCTATCAATAGCCCGGTATAAAAACATTTGACTAATACCAAACATATGGAGAGTTTTAAAAATTGCATTTGGCTCCATACCTACTGTGTGTAATCCAATTCACAGTGATTTGCTACTCTTTATCACCCCACTCCATTTTAATATCACAAAATATTTTACAATGTATTGGCGCAAAAATGAGAAAACAATGATCAATCATATAAAAATGACAGATTCCAAATTCAAATGTAATATTTTGTTTATTTTTAATTGTGGCGGTATTTATCCGCTCACATCACTTTGATAACTAATGAGATCTCTGAGAAAATGCCGTTAATACACTATGGTCTCTATAGGGACCAACGCTAACTTCATACAAAAAAAACAACATTTTCACTAGTTACCAGTTTTAATACAATACTCTTTGGTATTTTATCGTTTTCGAACGAAACATTGTATAGAATAACATCCAATTGGCATTCTTTTTTCAAATACGCTCTTGGGGAAAAATAAAAGAACTTAGTTCGCCATTTTGATTCGTGCTGTGTGTTATGTGTTGGTTGCACTTTATGATACAGGTTAATTTAAAAGTGTTTTGGCGTATTAATAAACAAACTTTATTTATAATTAAGATTAGTTCAAGATCTAACAATTTAGATCATAATTTTGTCAAAAAACCGTAAATATCAATTAATAAAACATATATTTCGTTAATGACCAACTTAATGATATCAGCGCCTTGGGTATGACGGTACCTATTTTTATTTATTTTCGTAAATTTTAGTGTTGATATCTATGATCTCAAAAAAATCATATGATGTGAATGTGATGAAATATCCTAAACAAAATTAAAAAAAAAAATTAACATAGCTGTAAAATTGAAAAAGAAATAAATTATTTAAAAATTACGAAAAAAAATTACGCATTTATCATGAAAAAAAAAATATATTAATATTTATGTAAATAAATATTTTTGTACTATATGTTGTTTATTTTTTTCCGTATGTATATGTTTACCAATTATATAAAAAAATATAAAAAGCATAGGTCATCGATTTACTTTTTGAATTAAAAATCCTCGACTAACAAGTAGTCATATTTTTCTCAAAGTGTTGAGTTACACCTGAATTATTTTGTAGCTTAAGCCATTTAAATTAAACAATTCTAACACCAGTGTATTGCAGTGCTCAAGACCTCTTAAAAAATATACGCTTTACAGTATCGGATTCAATCCAAACAACTCATAAACCATTTTTGTGACCACGGTCCATGGGAACGGACTCGAAACGCGTGTGCGTAACGGTCCGTGTTTTTAGAAAAAAATACGAAATACAATAAAATGCATCAAGACAAAATTCTCTGATGTTATAGTATGTTTTAGTAATAGGCTAATAGGCACAAGTAAATCAAACAACTTTTATGAAATATGTTTTAAGGTAACAATTAGTAATCAGATTGTTTAACATCAATATACATTTTTATATTGATGTTAAACAATCTGATTACTAATACTATATATACTGAATATTATGCGCTTATCCGCTCACATCACTTTGGTAACTAATGAGACCTCTGAGAAATTGTCGTTAATACACTATGGTCTCTATAGGGACCAACGCTAACTTCATACAAAAAAAACAACATTTTCACTATTTACCAGTTTTAATACTATACTCTATGGTATTTTATCGTTTTCGAACGAAACATTGTATAGAATAACATCCAATTGGCATTCTTTTTTCAAATACGCTCTTGGGGAAAAATAAAAGAACTTAGTTCGCCATTTTGATTCGTGCTGTGTGTTATGTGTTGTGTGTTATGTGATACAGGTTAATTTAAAAGTGTTTTGGCGTATTAATCAACAAGTAAACTTTATTTATAATCAAGATTAGTTCAAGATCTAACAATTTAGATCATAATTTTGTCAAAAAACCGTAAATATCAATTAATAAAACATATATTTCGTTAATGACCAACTTAATGATATCAGCTCTTTAGGTATGACGGTACCTATTTTTATTTATTTTCGATATCTATGATCTCAAAAAAATCATATGATGTGAATGTGAAATATCCTAAACAATATTTAAAAAAAAATTAACATAGCTGTAAAATTGAAAAAGAAATAAATTATTTAAAAAAGATATTAATATTTATGTAAATAAATATTTTTGTACTATAATATATGTTATTTATTTTTTTTCCGTATGTATATGTTTAACAATAACACCAGTGTATTGCAGTGCTCAAGACCTCTTAAAAAATATACACTTTACAGTATCGGATTGAATCCAAACAACCCATAAACCATTTTTGTGACCACGGTCCATCGGAATGAACTCGAAACGCGTGCGCGTAATGGTCTGTGTGTTTTTAGAAAAAAATACAAAAATGGCTGGTGGTGTGAGCAGTTATCAGTTCCTAAGGCAAATGTCACTTTTGTTCCACTGCACAGGGACAAAACTTGAACGTGGCCGGGGTAAGACAAAATGTTTTTTTAAGTTTTATATGACTATTATACCTATTAGTTTGTTTTTTACATATTTTTTATTTTTCGTGTAAACAATTATTTTATTATTAGGAAGTACTTATATGAACTAGTAAAAGCCGTGTATACAATTAAATTGATAGTGTGAAATGCTTGTTGTATACTTCCTAATACTTACATACGGGACTAAAACAAGACTAAATAACTTACATAATATTTTTTCTGAAAGCCTCCTTCCAAGACTCTGCATTCCGAAACTCATACACATGACACGCGAAAGTGACGCAGATAAAGACTGCCACGAGAGCGGCAGTTAGAGAACACCGGGTGATAGTTTGGCGAATTTTCTTGGCGGCGCGTGGAGTAATCACTTCCTTTGATGATACGCGTACTGCTACTAATGAAAATACCCCTGAAACATTTAATATTTTTATTTACTATCTAAGGTATATATTTTGCCAATACAGAAAAGCAAGTAGGTATTGTATTAGTAAAATAGAGACGGCTTAAGAAATAAAAATTTTCTAGATACTAAAAATCCAATAATTTTTTTTGCCTAACCTGGGCTGGGTTTTTAACTCATAATCCTTTTAGATTGGGTTAAAGAAGAAGGTCTCAGACAAACTTGTGTATCAGGCTTTCTTTGTCACGAGAATGATAACACATTAGAAACTCCATTCTGTGTATTGACAATGATTTTTTCTAACATTAAAAATAGCCATCTGCTTTTTACTACAAAATATAAAAATATATTTACCTCTCAATAAGAAATATCCACCTAGAACCAGGACAAAGAACAGTGGAGCCAACAACAAGCCAGCTCGCATTGGATGGTTTACGTATCCTACAAAACAGACTCCGGTCACACTGCTACCATCCACTTCTCCAAAGGCCATAGTAGCAATAGTCAAGATTAGAGGCAGGGACCACGCCACTAAGTGAAAGTAGGCAGCTTTCTTATCAATCCGATCTTGAATTTTTCCTGCAAACAAAATTTCTCACTTAAATTTCACCTTATTAAACAAAAGACGTTTGTGAATTACGTTTTTCAACAATGAAGAACTTAAGACTCACGCCTAAATGACCAGCTTTACTCAAAGAAGGCAGTAGGTAACTTTTAAAAGACCATCTGAAACTACTTTATTTGTATTGATATAATGAGGGAATTTTGAAAAATAAAAAATATTCCAAAAATCTATGCTCTTTTTTTTGTTCTGAGAATATATGCTGATGCATACAATATGCTGATGTCATTTAAGGTAACAATCGCGATTGTCATCGATTGCAAGTAATTGTACTAAAATTTTCAAACGAACTTCAGTTTGGCTATATCGGTCACTACCTTTGTAGCTACTAGGTGATAGTTTTTCAGTTTCATTCAGTCAACAGACTGAGAACATAATGTTGCTGGAAAATGTGGCACGATGTGCTCTCGCGTGTCCGGTGACGCCACCTATAATCCGGGCGCATCTCAAGGTTTGAGAGTGCCTATGCCTTTTGGCGCTTTAGGCGGATTTCCCGCCTATGCCGACGACCTATGGTGAGGGAGATTTTTTGTTTTTTTTTTTCACTACAAGGTGACATCGATAGACTTAACTTTTGGACTTGGATGTTTGACATTTCGTGATTTTTGTTTTTTCCTCGAACCCTTGATGCTATAATATGAAAGTGATCTTGCCTAACATGTAAAAACTAATTAACTTAATAATATTTGTACTTGTAATTCTGCGTATTTATTTGAAAGGACATTATCCTATTTGTAATATGGAATAATTTTGTTTAATATGTAAAAGGCTGTTGGTTTAGAAATATTTCTAATCTTACTAATAAATCTACCAACTAATCCGATAAATTTTCCTCATTTTAACACCATCTATCAACTAATATTTTTTTATAATCTATAGTGATGGTCATTGACTCCAATGTGCAACCGTAACCTGATGAGATTGGGCGAAGAGGCGTCCGTGAAATAAAATATCTAAGCCCAAATAACTTCTATCCATGCTCTTACATCTTGCGGCTCATCAGTTTTTTTTTTTTGTGGTCTTGACTATATTTCTATATTGACTATCTTGACTATATGTAAATTAAGCATATTATTTACCTATCTTAAGCAATCATGCATACTTTGTCACATAAATTAAACTACATAACTCTTTCTTATACCTTTTAATTTCTTGGAATCTTACTTGTACATAATAGGGGGTGTCCATTAATTACGTGAGGTGTTCTAGGGGGGGAGTGGATCAAGCTAAATCTTTCCAAATCTCGCTTAGGGGGGAGGGGAGGTCTTCACAAATATCACGTAATTATTTTTCTCGCAGAAAACGGTGTAAAATTGCGTGAAAAATAATTTCTAGAATGAAATATGGCCTGGTATCTATTTTGCATCCATCACAAAAGTCGCAGAACATCGACGTGCGGCCCATCATGCACGTACTGTGCAAACGCGCAAGTTGCGACCCTCGCGAATTGTCACAAGACGAGCTACTGAACTTCTGTGCGCGAGTGACAACGGCTTAGATTAGCTAATTCAGAGCGAAGTTAAAGGAGCATATGATTTTATTGAAAACCACTTGGATGTTTTTGTTCCACTAGTCACTCTTGAGGCCGTGCACGAGTCCTCATGGACTGAATTAGAATAAATCTTTTCTAAATTTTTGTTTGATATTTATTATTTAATTTTATAATTCTGATTTTAAGTTAATATTCACAAATACTTGTCTTTGCTAGTCTTCTATAAAATTAATAGAACAAGTTTTTTTTTTCAATAATCTAACACGTTTACAGTCCAAATAAAAGTTTTAAGAATCTCACGTGAGATTATGGGGGGGGAGTTGTGGAAAATCTTTCAAGGGGGAGGGGGAGGGTCGAAAAATTCTCATAAACCCCTCACGTAATTAATGGACGCCCCCATACAACTTGTTGCTTTATGTATGGTCCATAAAAGTTTTTATATAAGTGGACCATACAAGTTATGTATGGTCCACTTATATAATTAAATCTCTATATATCATTTAGTACCAAGGTAATAACACAACATCCAATTATCTATAAGTAATTAATATTTTTTAAATATAACAATTGTCGTTTTGGACAGAGACTGACATTAAATTAACTGACTTTTATGCTGGTCAATGGAATGTGTATGTAGATAATTTATATTATTAAATTATTTAATTAACTTTTTTTTCGCCCGGGTCTGGTACCACTGTCTTACCTATTCCTGCCACAATAGTGTCAGTGCTTGTCGCTGTCGTGTACAGTTTGAAGGGTAAGGTAGACGGTAAACTTATGAATGTGGCATTAGACCTCGCCACAAGATAGCAACGCACCATTAACACCTTTGGTGTCTATAGGCGATGGTTGACTCTTTCCATCAGGAGACCCATCTGCTTGTTTGCTATATTATGATATAAAAAAAATCATAAAAACCAAACTTTTAGCACAAAATACCAAATAGTACTATGGTACAGAAGATCCACTCCCTTACAAGTCAGGTTTAGGTATATACACGTCTTAAAGTGAAATTGAAACTTATAACCGCGCGCGAACCGTGAATTTTCTTTGCGCGTTTTATGATCGAACTGTGAATGTCGGCACGGGGTTTCCACTTGAGGTTTTGTACCTAGTTGATGTTGTATGCGCGAGGGCGACGTGACCGCGACTGTCATGCGAGCCGAGCGACAGCCCACTGCCATACGCCGCCCGGACGGCGCGCGCGGTTGAATAAATCTAAACTACGGAGTGATTTTAGTACGTAATGTAAGCAGTAAGAACTCACCTAGTGCACGAAAACTCATGTGCCACGCATATGTAAATATGACAAACCACACGCAAGCCGCCATCATAAAATAATATACCTGAAACAAATGAAAACTTTATTGCATAAGGTTTAAGAGAAAGTTTTGATGGTTTTGAGAAAAAAATCTTTAAAACCATTGTCCAATCATGCTTTTGATTCATAAATTACAAAGAAAATTAATGAATTACATTGTATTAAAATCTGAGACAATATTTACAGATATATTCAAAGCAGAAACATCTTTCTAAGTCGTTTTTACTTATTTTTTCAAAAATAGCATTAACTTTACCCGTAATAAGTCGAACAAAACAGGCTTCATCTTTCACAAGATGACATGGTCACACTTTAGCAAAATTCCCAGACTGCAAAAATTTAAATAATTTTTATGCTTCTCAAACTGACACAGCCTTAAGTTTATTAATGCAAAAAATGATTTTCACAGCTTGCATGGCATTTTCCTCTTTTGTAATAAAACTTCAAAACATATCCAAATCGTAATGTTACAGTGACAACCACCGACTCTATTGCGTAAGGAAAATGAAGTAGTAACAAGCCCGAGTGAGACATTGTAGAATTCTAACACTTGGTAGTGACAATTATGACCAATCGCTTGCTTCTTACGAACTGCCTAGAAGAAAGACAAATGGTCTATTCTACAAAAGAGCACTGATCTGATAAATCTTAACGCATACTGAATGTTACACATTCGCATTTTAAACATTTTTAATATGAAATATGAAAGCTGTAAATATAAGCTCATAACTAATTTGTTTAATTAAAAAGGAAAATTACACCTAGTTTTAAAAATTCTACTTACCAAAACGAAAACAACAACGCAGGATAAATTTTCTTCAGCTGACGGCTCACCCTGCCGTCTTGTGCCATCTTTTGAACAGACAATATCATCTCTTGACCCAACGCCAAATTGGACTAGCCAGCTGTAAATAAAATTTTGATGTATAAATAAATGTATCCAGAAGCTAGCAACAGATCAGCACTGAACCTTTTACTTTAGACATAGAAACAGGAAATGTCTATGTCTAAAGTAAAAGGTTCAGTGCTGCAAAACAAGAAAGTGGTATGACACAGTCCAACCAATATTTAAACAAAAAATAGATAATCTATCATGTCACAAAAAATGTGTGGTGGTGTTGGTTCCGGGCTCCTTTGAAGAATAGAACAACTGCCGTTCTGCTAGGCAGGTCGTAAAAGGCGACCAATTGGCTATGCGAATCACTACCATCGTGATTACTAGGTGGTAGAGTTCTGCATTGTCTCACCCGGGTCTGGTACCACCACCTTACCTATTCCTGCCCCAATAGTGTCAGTGTTAGTCACTGTCATGTTCCGGTTTGGAGGGTAAGGTAGCCGGTAAACTTATGCATTTGGCATCAGACCTCGCCATAAGATAGCAACGCACCATTAACATCTTTCGTGTCTATAGGCAATGATTGACTCTTTCCATCAGGAGACCCATCTGCTTGTTTGCTATGTTATGATATAAAAAAGAAAACTCCAGGACTCAACAATGTATCTAATGAATTAATGAGAGGACCACTAGAAGAATAAAAACCCATTACTAAAACTATTAAATGACATCATAAGCACAGGTACTATACCTAAACGTTGGGGTGAATTATACAGGACCAGTAGAAGAGTGAAGCCCAATACTAACTGAGCTATACAATGACATCATAACCACAGGGGGACCTTCATTTTGGGGAGAATCATACATCATTCTTCTGTATAAGGAAGGCGACAAGGACCACATTGAGAACTACAGAACAATAAGTTTCATATGACATGTGTACAGTCTTCACAACCTAAGTAAAAAATCTTAGTACCACAAGTCCTGGACGAAAATCAACCTATAGATTCAAAGAATGACAGTACAATTGATCATGCATACAATCAAAAATCATGATGATCATGCAAAAGTTTTGGAAAAATATAATGAGTACCATTAACCTGTAAACATTTCCTTTGCCAAATCTTATAAAGCATTAGACAGTCTAAATCATAAATATATGTATCTGGTTGAGCCAAGAGAACAAGACGTGGACAACACCCTTTATTTAATAAGGTCCATCCACAGGAAGAGTAATGGCTACATAAAATTAGAATTTAAAGGCGACTCGTTTCCCATAAGACAGGGGTGTGAGACAAGGTGATCTGTTGTCCCCAAAACTATTAATGCTGTGCAGTAACCATATCTTTCGAAATTTAAAATGGGATGACTATGGTTTTAATCTAAATTATCTAAGATTTGCAGATGACATAATTATGTTAGAACAAGATCCAAAAAAATTAGAACTTATAAAAAGTCTAGCAGACAAAAGTAAGGAAGAGGTGCTGAAAATGAATGCAACAACAACAAACAAAACAAAGCTGATGAACAATTAATTCCATAGAGGTTAACATTGAATTTAACAATAATAGCTTTGAGGATGTAAGCGAATTATCTCTTCATGAGCTCAATGTACAAAGTATTTAAAAAAGTATTGTCTTTGGATGGAAAAAAACTTGTCTTTAAAAGATATCAAGAAAAACAAATATATACGAAGGCACATTAAAGGTGCTCCCTCACTAACATTATAAAACATTTTTTAATATTTAGTAACCTGCAGTATGGGAAAACAAAATAACATATTTTAAAATATTAGCTTACATTAGCTAACACTTATTAACATTCATGGTTCAAATGGTAACATCGATGCATATTGTTTTAATCTTTATTAAAGTAACATCTTTCATATATTCTATGCTTTCTATCATTGGCACTTGGTGAAATTCCATTGCTATTATACAATTAAATTATCACTTGTACATTAATTTCACTTTTTGACTTTATTTTTAACATATCACTCAACCGGTTTCACTTTTTTAAGCATCTTCAGGATGTTAAGATACTTAATATATTAACTTAATATATTAAGTATAGTAATAGAACTCAATAAAAATGAAACCGGTTGAGTGATATGTTAAAAATAAAGTCAAAAAGTGAAATTAATGTACAGGTGATAATTTAATCGTATAATAACATCTTTCAACACAACTACCTATATTCCCTTACACTTCACCGACTTAACAGCTTAACTTCAAACCAAAACCTTTAGAAATTTTTTGGAACAGTTAAAAATTTTCATGTGGGAGATCATTACGAGCAAGACTTTAATCACTTGCATTCTCCCTTGTATAACATAAGGCTGTGAAACATAGTCTTTGATATAAAAGCTAAAGACTTGTAACTTATCAAAGGACAATGGAAAGAACATGCTAGGACTCAAATTTTGTGACAACATTAGAAAATCAAAAGCCAAAGATATATTATAGAAATTGCTACGATGCAAACTATACCAGTGGGGCAAACAAGTGACTCGACCTAATCAAAGGGGCAATAAGTCAGGGGCGCCTCATCTCCTCATAACTCATCATGCACTACAGACATGCACATATATAATTCCACAAAACCAACATGTATATTATTACTGGACACAAAAATACCTTGATTAAGAGGCTGACAAGACCTAATTTGTTGAAATTGATATTATTTAGGTAGTTTTTTAAGAAAAACTATTTGTTAGAGCACATCACAAAAAATGTATGTTAATATTCATCATATGTCAAAGACCTTGGCCAGACTCGATACATAATTGAACAAAATTGGGTTGATATAAAATAATTGCAAAGATTGGTCTAAAATCATCATTAAAAGGTTCTATATCTTTATTTTTTGACATATGGTTCTGCAGTTAAAAACATGAAGTCATCATATTCATACCTAAACCGCTAGCAAATCATATTTGACAAATAATCTGCACATTTTTTTTTTTATTTCAATATTTATTCTTTATAAAACCTGGCCGCCCAGTTTCACTGATAGTGGGCTCTCGTTTTACTCCGATAGGAATAGACAGAGTGTGCGTTTTTCGTGTTGACAGCGCCTTAATGGTGAAGTATTTGTTCTAAACTTCATTAATTAAAGAGAAGATAAGGTAAAGATACATATATATTTTCAAATTATATGGGGCAAGAGCACTTTATTATAATTGGAAGTGCCTAATGCCAGGTAATATGTCAGAGTATAATTTAATATGCATTTTGTTTGTGTGACCAAAATCTTTTGCAGTATTCGTGTGTAGTTCGCGAATGAATCCTTCAATTGGACTACTTCAGTTGCGTTTAGTTCATCCTTCACTAGTTCAGTTTCAATTTATCTATATCTCTACTTCGCGTAGTTCACCGCGAACGAAACGATTACGAGAGTCGAAAATTGCCGATCACGCGCCGATGGGAGTGACGTAGCAGAGACAATCTCGCCCCGGCTGAACTTGATACCGGTTAACTATATCACTCGTACCTTCGTGTACAATGTACATACATACTTGCGAATAGCGATAAAATGAATTCTTTAATTATAAGCGTTCATTACTTATTGCGCATGAAGGTAGTTTTGATCTTCAATTAGTATAAACGCAATGCATAAAATGTCATAATGTTTGTTTAAATTTATCTAAAATCAAAAATTACAGTGAAAAATAAAAGTTTAGAAAAATCAGCTTAAAGTTAAGGCCATAAGAAACATTTTGCTGTATTCGGCAATTGTAAACACTATTTTAGTAAGAACTTTTAATCTTTCATTAGTAAAGTACGAATAAAAAAACGAATAAATAGTACAAATAAAAAATATACTTTATTTTAAAATTGTTTTACTATCGCTTCAACGTTTATCTCGTTCGCAGAAATCATAAAATTCATTACACACTACTTAGTTCGATTAACAAACGAAGGAAAATCAATGTACTGAGAAATGATAGCGACTCAAGCCATTGGACTAGATGAACTACTGAACTAAAAGAGTGATATACTTCGCAGTGATCAAAAGATATGTTCATATCTTTTCAATTCAGTGACACATTCTGCGCACCTTTATTTTGCAGTGACAGTTTGACAGCCTTTGAAAATATATTGGTCAGTAATTTCTGTTGTATAATTTTATTATTGATGATTTTGGTCAACTTTTTGTTTCCTTGCTTGCATTAGAGTTTAAATTACACTATTTTATGTATGTTACTGTTAAATGGAATTTAATTATCTAATAATAAGAGCAAGTATCCATTTTCTCTACATCTAAAAAAAAGTAAATTGAAGCTAACATCTACGCACAAGTATCCTCCGAAGTATTATTGATGTAAGGTGACTATCCACAACAGTAGGCAACTATCCCTCTTTTGAGACGTCTAAATAAACCAGATTTACTCAAACAAATAGTAATTATGTCTACGAAAATAGACTACTGTTAAAGATAAGAAACAAATGTTTTGATATAAATGTAACATTATTTTAGTGAGTACATATTTCCTAATAGTTGACCTTTGTCGAAAAGAGCCCCCTCTTTCCAGCTTTTATCCTACATATATTTACATCATAATAATTAATGGCACTTTTGGCAGAGGCAATGCAAAAAGTAAAGGATTTGGCGTGAAGATGTGTATTATGTACATCATCAGTAGCTCCTAAAGGTTTCAGATACAAGTAGCAACTTGAAACATACCAAGTACTTACCCCATGGAAGCAACTGCAAAGCAAACGTTGATATAAAATATCACTAGTGCTGGGTACTTGTTTGCACTTCGCCAATCAATGAGGAATGTGGCAACAGTGAGTAGATTTAGAGCAAGGCAAGTACCAGCTCCCCACGCTACTAGCTGGTGAATCTGTTGATGTTCATCCTCTGTGTACAATGGATCTCTACATGGTACACCACATCCTGATATACCTGAAACATTGTAATAAAAAATATTTTATAATAATTGGTCAAACACAGCTTGGCATACTTGAATGATGATGATCTAAATCTATATTCTAAATTAATATTATAAATGCGAAAGTTTGGATGTTTGGATGGATGTTTGTTACTCAATCACGCAGAAACTACTGAACGGATTACAATAAAATTTGGCACACTGGTATACAATGACCTGGAATAGCACATAGGCTACTTTTATCCCAGAAAAATTAGGTTAAGTATATGTGGGATTCGCCAAAAAGTTTTATAATGCAAAGGGATGCATGCTGCAGCTAGGGGCCATTCAAGTATTACGTAAGCACTAAAGGGGGGTCTTCCCCTCGCTTATTTTTGATGACAAGGAGGATTGGGGGGGGGGGTCTAGATGGTGATTATGTCAGCAAAACTCATTTTTTTACTTTTCAAGTTTTCTATCGGTTTTACTAATAAAATATTTTCGCCCCATTGGTCGAGTGATTAGTGACCCTGAGTACGCAATCGACGGGGCTCGAGTTCGATCTCCGACGGGGACAAGCATTTGTGTGATGGGCATAAATGTTTGTATTTCCGGGTTTGGGTGTTTATTAAATATATTTGCAGTATTTATATGTATTAGTATCGTTGACTAACACCCATAACACAAGCAAATAATTTGGTTACTTTGAGGTTAGATCAGTAAGTGTAATTTGTCCCGTGAATATTTATTTATTTTATACAGTATATACAGGTACTATAACCATTGCATAAGAAAAACACTACTAATAAACATCTGTTTGACACAAAGAGTGTATACATCAGTTATAAGGGATCGAATTGTGCATAGAAAGTTACACAGGGTTTATACAAAATAAAACCCTTGCTTAAAAAATAAAATCCATTTGGCGGTATAGCAATACCAAACATATAAATTTACCGACTACCATTATTTTATTAGAGATAATTGATAGAGAAGGTGCTTAATGGTGTAATTTTTACATGGTTAAATGGTTAAAATAATACTGTTTATAAATATATATGTGTTCTAAGAGGTTATTAATTCAAAAGTAATTCTGCTAGGGTAAACTGTTGTTTAAAGAGATATTATATCAATTATCAATTAATCCTTCTGTTAAGAGTGACTTCCAGCTGTGTATTCTTTAACATGACCCACCTAAGATTAGAAGTTCAATGCAATTTTTGAGAGGGGTGATATTTATTGGGAGAGGGGTGATATTTATTGGGAGAGGGGTGATATTTATTGGGGGAGAGGTGATATATACACTTATTGATTAAATTTACCCAGCGGAAGGGGCACTCGTTCAATTAATAAATACCACGCTGGGCTACCATAGTTTCCAGTGGCTTAATTCAAACTTATTTTCCTGAGAAATGGCATATACCACTTGTACATACATTAAAGATTATCGCTACATTATTAATTCATGTTATGTTAAGTATGAATATTTTTTTCCTGCCTTCTCTCTTTACAGTCTGGCTTTCATTCATCCTTTATGGACAACCTATCGATACATTATCCATTCAACAAATCAGATTGATTTTTTTGTATTCAAATTTTTTTCTTTAATTTTAAATAATATCTTTTTCCATTACAAACTGGCGAATATTTTTATTGCCAGTTATAAGTGGCACTCTGAACTGCGAGTTTTGAAGTTCCTATGCCACATTATTACTACATTTTTTTGCTACCATACAAGCATTCATTCATTAATACATATTTTTTTTCCATTACAACGGATACAAAGGAAAACCAAATCGTACAGAACCTGTATTGATCCGGAGAATATATTCGCCGTATATAGGAAAAAGTTGTCTCCTTCCGACAACGAAGCTATCAACTTGTTTACTATCCTATGATAAAAAAAAAAAATAGTTTCTACATAAAATAATAAAAAAGGGATGCTTTTTCTCTTAATTAAATTTATTTCTGATACTTTTTTATTGTGTGAGTGGGAGGTTCATTATAGTAAATTATATGTTTATAGATAGATATATATATTTTAAACTGCATCTTCTTAAAAATATACCAAAAATTACTTCGAAAAATTTCAATTTAAGGTACTACGAAATATACTACATAAAACAAGTTCACTGTTCAGCTGTTAGGTACCTGTTTGTAAATATTTGAAATTAGGGTTAGAGGGATGTTCGTAGTACATCCGGATGTTTCAGCTATGAAGATGTTAATTCACGGTCTAAATTTGAAAAAAAAAAACTATTTACAAAAATTAAATTAAATATTTAATACTATGCCAAATATAGTATTTTTTTAAAGTTATAAAGACATATTCAAGAGTTTTTTTTTTTTTACCTAAAGTGTTATTGATTTCATACAACATTGTCACACATAGTGGTTTCCGAACTGATTTCATACAATGTTGGCACTACTGTGCATTTAAAAAGTGATTAGTTACCCAAGCTTTATAAGTTGATTATTGGTAGCGATGCTGTGTAAAGCGTGTATAACTCTTATACAGACTCTATACCCTGTGTCACTATTACCATGTTAAACGGGTGGATAACTTTTGTTTATTAGTGAGGCTATATAAATTCACTGCTTGCTACATTACATGTTTGTGTTAAACTCTTTTATCTTATTTACTGCTAATAATAAAAACTGCTACTCATGAATCAACCACAAATCTGAAGAACAGATTAAAGAATAAATTTACAAATGTTTATTTGGTACAAATATAGTTTGAGACCCAAGAAAGGACATAGGATAGTTGTTATCCCGGAAATCCCGGGACGGAACGGGAACTATGCGGGTTTTTATTTTAGAATTTTTTCCACGCGAACGAAGTCACGAGCACAGCTAGTTGCATATATCTATCAAATTTGGTGGCACCTTGAGATAAACAAAAAATAATTTTCTAGAATTAAATTTGATTATAATATACACTTGTTTTAAATACAGGTGTTCTTATACACCTGTATTTAAAGATAATATAAAAAACAGATTCATAGTAGCAAAAAAATACATGTTTTCTGAGGAGGAGAAGAAGAAAGGGGGGGGGGGGGGTTAGATCTCACCACGTATCACTAGGAGGAGGGGGGCTATTAAAATTTGCTAAAAAAAATCACGTGATTAATGGAGGACCCCCTACATCTAGACCAACATATGATTATAGAGCTCTTCAATCTAGCTAAAAATGTAGAAACGTCAGTAACCATCTCTTATGTATGCAAGTTACTATTTCTGTAGACAGCAGTAGAACCAGCAATACTCTTATCTAAATTATGTAAAATATCTCCCATATCTAATCTCATGACATAAATATGAGATCTTAAGCAATGGGCACATTTTTCAACTGACTTCCAATAGGAGTTTATCAATTTGGCTGTATATTTTTAAAATGTTTGGTTACCTCAGAACTCGGCCAGTTATCAATTGATTTTAATTTTTTTTTTTGCGAGGGTATACTTCCAGTGTGGTCCCTTTTAATTTGGTGAAGATCTGATAGAGTTCCAGAGATACAGTAAATGAAAGTTGGTTGTTGTAGTTTTATTGCGTTTTTAATTATGTATTTGCATACTGATTTTATTAAAAAATTAAATCAGGTTTTATAGATGCAGGCCTTACCTTACATTAAATACTAAGCCTATAACTCAAAGGAGAATTTAAGGTAATTTAATTTTTATCTTTATGCAATATCTCATATTATATGACATCTGAATGGAACAATCTCATTTTGCATTCTAGAAAATAACATGTCTCCACAGAAGTCGTCGAGAAGTGCTATTCATTTCTTCAGAGGATGCTTCAGTTATGAAGTCAAATGTGCATAGAGTATGAAATTTCGTGAAGATCTGATTTTTAAATTGTCCTGCTAATCTAGAAGGCATGGGGGATGTATGAAGAATAAGTTTATTCTAAATTAATTGGCACAGTTGTGCCACTGGGGTTTTCTTTATTTTACAGATTTTGACAAGTTTATTAAATTTTCTTGTTTCAGTGGCATTATGAAAATCATATATACAAAACTTAAAAACAAGAAAGAAAAATTTCGACATGATAGTATTTGAACCTGCGACCTTCCCTCCTAATTTTTTTAAAATTAGAAACACAAAAGTACTGATCAAAACTATAAATGTGAATTTCATCTGTAACAATGAACTCACTTAACTAGTTATATGTATTTATATGTATATAGTAATTGGTATAATCGATGGGATCGATCACATAGCAAAGAATTTCGCCACTTTTAACTATTCGACTGGCACAGGCTCAGTTGGTTAGAGCGTCCTGGCTTCAGGGAAGGTTGCAGGTTCAAATCCTAGCATGTCGAAATTTTTTTCAAGTTTTCCCAAGGACGTGGTGAGTGCTATAACATAAATATAATCATAAATGCCACTTCACAGAAAACTGCAAATTAAATTGCCTTTTGAATTGCTTATTTTCGGTATTTCCCTAATTTTTACTACATGTTTTTTTAAAAAATTCACTCTATATTACAATAAAACAAATTATACAACATTAAGATAACAGTTTTCATCTTAGAATCATGGTCCAAAGCTTTGGTTTTGATTTTCGGTAGACTGTCCCTTACACCCTATATGTAATTAATCATTTAGTACTCCCCATGTTGGTTGGGCCACTCTTTGAAGAGTAGACCATCTAGCATCTACCAGGCATTTTGTAAAAAGTGAACAATTGGCCATATGTGTCACTACCAACGTGACAACTAGGTGGTAGCTTTTGACAATGTCTCACCTGGGTATTTGGTACTAACATCTTTCCTATTCCTGTCGCAATAGAGTCAATGCTTGACATTGTCTTTTTTCAGCTTGGAGAGTAATGTAGCCAGTAAATTTATGCTATGGCATTACCATCCCACCATACGAATAGCAATTACAGTCTATAAATGGTGGTTTCTCTTACCATCAAAATATACATTTGCTTGTTTTCTATCTAATAATATTAAAAAAGTCATAAAATTAATAGCTCTCACCTTCATAGAAATGTAAATGTTTATCTGTATGTATTAAAGGTGGCAAACATTTTCCTGTTGTATTGAACTTCATTTCTCTTGCAGCATTTTCACATTTTTGTGGGAATAAAGTTGCATTGCATTTTAGAAATGAAGGAAAGTATGATGTGTTATATAATATTGCACATGGTTCCATTGTGATCTTACACATTTCATACGATGGTAAATAGACCATATCTTGTCCTAATATTCTTTCACAATTAGGCATAAAAGTTGCACATAGCAATGGTTGTATAACTGCCCAGCATTTTGGAACATTAATTAACTCTTTGTATAATTCCAACTGATTCTGTATTTTATATTGACTGTCGAAAAATGTCAAATGTACACTTGTAGAATTGTAGGGTAATTTTACACCAAAACAAGTGGTTCTGTTCAGTGGTTCACATCTTGCTCTTCGGACACAGCTGTCTAATTTTATTTCTCGCTCTGGAAATTGCCATTGTGGACCTTTTTCTATCTTGATCAGTTTATAATTAGGTGTACCAACTATAGCTTCCAGTCTAATGCTAGTATTGTCTGTTGCAACTGTTGTCGTAAGAGAGTTCCTATCACTTCCATTGTCATATTGACTTGCACAGCATACTGATATTATAACAAACCAGTACACCCATCTTGACATCTTCATCTGAAACAAAGAATCTGCATTCACTAACATGTATTGAGACAAAACAGGGTAAGCTATGTTAAGAAATTAAAACTTCATCATAGTTCTCAATATCTCTTTATTTATGCAGACAGGGTAATGTTAAATGAAACCCTTTTAAATCTCATGAATTTATTTCTATACAGTATTTAGAAATTATGCTAAATATTTTAAATATATAACCACAGAACTACAATCAAACATGTCCAATGCAATAAGGAAAGGATAGGACACTAGATTCAGTACTCTAATAAGTTTTTATTTATATTAATGTATACAGACTTTGAAAGAATATATTTCTTTGCTAGATTTGTTCACCATCAAAATACTTTATTAAGACATTGTTAAATAAATAAAAAGATTAAAGAAATTAAAAATCTGTTTAACATTAAGTAATTTGTATTTCGAGACTAGCTGTAAAAATAAGAATTTTATATAAACAAAAATTATAATTAATATAAAAAGTAGTTTTTATTATAAAGAAATGGAATGCCATTTTAAAAGGTTGATGGTTTTTAATGTTATGTAGAGAGAATAAATTAAAAAAAACCATCAGCAGTTCAAATTTATCTAATATTCAAATCACATATTAACAATGTACTACATTAGTATTTAAATGAGAAATGAACAATACTAATTCCTAGTAAAATGCATTACAAAATAGGTACAAAGTTAAAAACAATATTTGAAAAAAGAAACAAGAGTATTCTGTACTGATTCTCATAGGTTTTGATAGTAAGGATTATGCCTTGGACGTTTTGCTTCAAATTTATTTTATTGCTTATTTTTTTCTTTTTATTAACTCCCACATAAACAAAAATTATTTTTATAAATAAAAAATAGGGTTCAACTTTATTGAGAAAAAATGTTTATTTATTGACAAATCAGAAATTACCAGCAGCTTACTATAAGTATGATGTGATATGAAGCTCAGGACTGGCAGAATGGATTCTTGCGGGATGCTCTCACTGCAGCTCTTTTAGTACTCAGGTTTTAGTACCACATCACAGATATATTGATATATATTACCTGATAGTATAAAAAATACAATTAAAAAGAGTTCTAAAATTAAATTAATTCAATTAATAAAACTAAAACTCACCAGAATGGATGTTGTAATAATTAACCTGAAGGAAATTGAAAACATTTTTTTTTTCAACAATCTAATCATTTTTTATTTTATTTTTATCTTACCATAATAAAATACAAGCTGTAAATAAAAATTATATACAACCTCCTTAAACTTCATCACTTGACTGTCCTAAACATAACACACACTTTTGTTTAAGTCCATTGTCTTTGAAGCGTGCATTTGAGACTTGTTTTAATTATTGGATTGTTTGTTACCTCTTCTAAATTGTCTAGAAGTGCTTGATCCTCGACGATTCCTGGCATTTCCACGCTGCCCACCTCCCCTGCGGTTGTTACGACCACCGCCATACCCATTCACACCACGACTTCTACCTCTATCCTGATTCCTTCCACGGTCTAGGTTTCTGCCACGATTCTGCCCTCTGTTTTGATCATTATTTCTACCTCTATTATAATTCCCACTCCATCTTTGATTTCGCCCATAGCTTTCATCTTTATCTTCATCATCATTGTAATTCTCTTCATCGTAACTTTTGTCATATGAATCTTCTTCATTGAAATCCTCATTTTCTTGGTTGTATGAATTATTACCATCAAAACTATCATCAAATGATGGTTTGTTATAGTTTTCAGGAAAAGGTGGTGGGCCCATATCATTAATTGGGGGCATGTTACCCATAGGTGGCGGCATGTTACCTATTGGAGGTAAGCTACCCATGAGAGGTGGTGGCATAGGCATTGGAGGCCCTAATGGAAGTCTCATCAGAGGAGGTGGTCCCATCATACCCATTGGTGGCATATTTCCCATTGGTGGCATATTTCCCATTGGTGGCATATTTCCCATTGGTGGCATCATATTATTCATGTCAAGTCCATTATCATAATTATTGTAATTTTCATTATCATTCTGTTGTCCACCTGACGTGTTCATCTCCTTATCATAATAATCATCTCTATCATCATAATTTTCTTTGTTGTAATTATCATTTTCAGTTATATCAATGTCATTATCATTTTCTTGAACTGGATATTCAAAGGGTTGGAAATTGTCTTCATCAGCATCTAATTCCACATGTGGCATCATATCTTCAAGTTCCTCAATTTCACCAGTTGCTATGTACTTCTTTAAAGCTATAGGTCCATCTGCTATCGCTTTTTCAAGCTTTGATCCTGGTTCAACTGGGATAAGTTTTCCATAAATGAATATAGCTGTTGGAGTAATTTGGTGCAATGGGACTGCACCAGGTACAGACTCTACGAGAGCTTGTGTCAATGCTTCATTAGTTGTATCATCTCCTGAAAGACCATGATTCCACTGAGCTTGGAAATTTCTAGGAATAGGTTTGCTGTATGGTACTTTCTTCACCTTCTTTTCAAATTCCATAGGAATAAATGTAGTATCCAAATCTAAACCAGGTATAACTTTATCCGTATCAGAAGAGAATATTTCAACCTTATCTTCTGGGCCCATACCAGGTATTGCACCAGGCTCTTCTATATCTTGTTCATCTTGCACTCCAGGAGGCAATGTATTCAAGTTATATTTATCTCTCATTTGATCACCAGGTCGGTTACGAGTCCAAAACTTACAAGTGTGATCATTTGACCCTGAACATAATATATGCCCAAGGGGGTGCCACGCCATTGTCCACACAATAGATTCATGGGCTCCTTCTATACATCCTACTTCTTTATCAGTTCCAACATTCCAAAATAAAATAGCTCCATCTGAGCCACCAGAACAGAACAATCCTTCGTGAGTTGGATGCCATACAACACTTGACGCTTCTTTTTTGTGACCTCTAAACACCTGTAATTCTGTGCCAAGTTTACGAATATCAAATAGCTTTAATAAATGGTCACGAGACGCAGTTATAAGCCAGTTACCATTATCATTCCATTTCAAATCCATTACAGTGGATTTGTGAGCATGTAATGTGGATAAAGCTGTACCAGATTTAGGGTCCCATAATTTTATAGGTTGTTGGTTATCTTTACTTCCAGAAACAATTAACGCTTTAGTAGGATGCCATTGGACACATTTTACATCAGCTCCATGACCTCTCAATATTCTTTCTTCTTGACATCTATAAAAGTCAAATATCCTTAAAGTACCATCATCTGAACAAGTAACAATTTTGGAATCACTTGGACTAAAACTTATACCCCTAACAGCTTCTTTGTGAGCTTGGTACATTTTTACATTGTTCATGTTGCTCTGCCAATATTTAATAAAACCTGAATGATCTCCAGTTACCATCCAGCCTTCTCCATGAGACCACACCATTGATCTTACAGGAGAATCATGAGCTTGCAGGATTGTCTCAAAATTAAAAGTAAGACCATTCCACAATGTAAATTCTCCTGAAGATGCACCAGTGATTAAACGACGACCTTCTGGTGTCCATGCAACAGCAAAAATTGGGCAACGCATTTTATTTGTTGCAGTCTTTACAAATCGAGTTGTAACAGCATTTGTGGGATTATCTGGATAAGAGGGTGGCGGTAACAAGTCGGGTGTGTACATAGCGTCTGGTTGTAGTGCATGTCTGTCTCTCCAGTCTCTTTGCCAAACGCGACATTCTAAAGCTTTTATGATAGAAGAATTATAATCTACAGTTTTACGCATGACTGATTTACGTAAACGTTTACCGTCGAAGTCGTCTTGTGTCATGTTCAGTGGGCCTTGAGGTGGGAAACGCATTTGGTAGCTGTTAAAAGGTCTAAAATTATGGCGTATGTTATTTCTACCCATGGGCCCTGGAGGGCCCATAGGTGGGCCCATAG
Source organism: Apodemia mormo (assembly GCA_036924255.1). Classification (NCBI taxonomy): domain Eukaryota; kingdom Metazoa; phylum Arthropoda; class Insecta; order Lepidoptera; family Riodinidae; genus Apodemia; species Apodemia mormo. Next base: position 16,033,839 of record JAUPFN010000017.1, read on the forward strand.
AGCCACCCATGCCGGGTGGTGGCATCGCCATATTCGGCCGGGGGTTTTCAAAATCCATTATACTTCAGTTACCTATTTAGAGAAATTATTTCATTATTTCATTTTCCACAATCAAAAAGTAATGGTCTTATTTTCGTCAAATGTTTAATGTCCTTACCTTGTTTTCATACGAAACAGGAAATCATTATACACATTTGAATTACAACCACACGCGAGATTTATTTTTAATATTTATATCAAAGCTGCACCAAAATAAAATATTTAAAGTGAAAATAACCTAGGTACATTTACAGGAGAAATCTACCTATATAAATTAGACAGCCAACAAGCCAAGCCAGCGTCAACCATGTTTATTATAAGTAGAGATGTGATCATGTGCGATATATCGGTTTTTTTCAAACATCGATATATCGTTCATGTTTTAACATCGATATTGAATCTCCAAACTAGAGGTAAACGTTTTTAATAAAACGTTGCTGACCAACGATGTGAGTCATTGTTGGCGGCATCCGATGCCGAAATGTTAGTCTTGTGTAGTTCGCGAACGATGTACGAATAGGAAACGTTTCTTCGTACTGTACTAAAAGAAACGTTTCAGAACGAAAACTGTTAATCGGACAATCGGTCGTGGTATTCGGTAAGTATTCGGTGCTCACGAAAGGTTTCATAACGAACGCGAGCGGAAAAGCCGAAAAGTCACGATGACGATGTTACCGATCAAACGACTGAGAGCCGAGAAGGAGAAAGAAGGTACCCTGTCTATTAAAATAATTATGAATATTGAATAGGTAGAAAACAAAAACTACGTTATTACTTTATTAATTTGTTTTGGAAATTGATTCTTTTATTTAATAAAACGGAAATTTTAATAGGTAATTAAATTGTAGTGGGAATTTTTGTAAAGTTTACTTTTTGAAATACGAGTAATTGTTGTTCTTAAATACTAAAATTAAGATGATATTTCTTATTCCATAAATAAAAGACATAGAAATAAACAAAAATAAAACACGTTTATCATCTACGTACATATCTTCGCAACCGGCATGTGTGTATGAAGAGAGTGATGAATGTGGAGGAAGCGAGACAAGCCTGCAAGGATCGTGATGTATGGCACTCGGTTCTCTCTGCCTACCCCGCAAGGGATCTGGCGTGAGGATATGTACATATGACAATTCATATTAAAATAATGACTCTAATTTTTGCATTTCATATCGACACTTTAGCACGGACATGAATCATGACCATTTTATATAACTGAAACTAAAGACCGAATGGAGCTAATAGAACTAATAGAGTGTAGTAGTACACTGTCCGAAATGAACTAGTACGGAGCACTCTTTTAAATGAACAAGCAGGCACAAGACTACGAAATGTTGAACAACGGATGGAAGTAACACCCAAATTCAACACGATAACCGATATCGAAATAACGCCGACCGTCACCAACAACAACCGATGTTAATAATAACACGGTGATGCCCGAAACGAACTAATGAAATATGAATCCAACTGTGTATAAGCAATGGATGCGAGCAACGATACCAACTAAACTACGTGCTTGAATTAAGTCCGTGGAATAAAGAATCATCTTTTTAAATTCGAATGCAAATTTTTAGCTTACTAAACAGATTATAATAAATAACTACAATATTTTTTATAATTATCGGTAGAAAAATAACACCAATTGATCTAACCCCAAAGTATGCAAATTATTTGCTTCTGTTATGGGTGCCAGTCAACAATTCTAATACATAGAAATAAATATATAAATACTATAACGTACATAATAAACACCCAAACCCATAAATAAAAACATTTATGCTCATCACACAAATGTTTGTCCCCGTCGGGAATCTAACCCAAACCCTCTCAATTCACAATAAGTTCGCCAACCACTCGACCAACAAGGCGGTCGAATAAAAAATCTTTATATTTTAATGTCTAACCTATTTACATTAACTCTTATTAATTCTCTTAAGTGTTTTTTACTTTTTTTATATTACCTATAACATAGCAAACAAGCAGATGGGTTCTCCTGATGGAGAGTCAACCATCGCCTATAGATATCAAAGATGTTAATGGTGCGTTGCTATCTTGTGGCGAGGTCTAATGCTACATGTATAAGTTTACAGGCTACTGTAACGTTTCAAGCAATCTACAAAGCCTACCAGAAAAAAAAAAATAGAAAAAAATGAAATTTAAAAATTAAATCATTCACGATATCACAATTATTTATCTTGAACACACTATATACAAGTTTCAAGGCTTCTCAAATGAACTTCGATCGCAAGGCAGTACACCTTGCCTGCTAGGGAAGATCTTCTTTTTCCCCTTCCTAATCCTTGTGTGACGTCATCAACCTCCACAGTTATGACGTCATCCTGACAAGAAGCTGGCCCACTGGTTCCATCACTATGACCCCTCAGCGGTACGGATCAGCGGCGCCGCACTACCTTACCCTCCAAACCGGAACACGACAGTGACAAACACTGACGCTATTACAGCAAGAATAGGTAAGGCGGTGGTACCAGACCCGGGCGAGACAATGCAGAACTCTACAAATCTAGTAGTCACGACGTTAGTGACTCGCATAGCCATCATAGCCATCGGTCACCATTTACGACCTGCCTGGCAGAACGACAGTTGATCTATTCTTCAAATGAGTCCGGAACCAACACGGGGAAAATAATACAACGTTTATGAAAACGCCAAACTATAAACATTAAACTGAAATGAAATGAAACTTTAAACATTAAACTGAATCACCTTCGTTCGTAGGAGAACATCCGGAATCTTGTATCCCTACACGTGGCCCCTGGTTAGTGCTAATCAGGTGATATGGTGGGAGACAAATGTCGAGGCTATAAGGACCACCCATCAGCTGAAGTCGTGTCATCAAGCTTCCGTTTTCCGTCACGTAAATGCTGATGCAGCCTTAGTGAAGACGGGCCGAATCAGTTGCGCCTATACGATCTGGACGATCTGATACACACTGACGTTTATGCATCTGGAGACTAGTCATGGAGGGTAGCGGGATCCGAGGCACGGTGCACCGCTGGCCGACCGCTAGTCAGTAGGGGTAGGGCATGCAATTATCGAACTTTTCCGATAATAGATAAAAAAATATTATCGGTTTCATTTTTCGGTAAAAACCGATAATTACCGTTTTTTTTTAAACCTGATTTTTAAGTATATTTTATGAATTAAGGTTTTAATTACTTCCTTAAATAAACCACAATTATATTCATTATTAATTGTTTGATGAAACTGAAAACAAAGTTACCAGACCAATAAGTAAATAAAATTAAAATTTTTGATTTATTCCATTCATTAAATTATACTTCAGATAAATACAATGACGAATACATGTAAACAAACCAATTTAGGGTCACCATAAATTAATTTATAAATTTTTTTAGAACTCGCACTATACTGCACGTTATTTTGTAAGGATTTATTAGATGATGTTCTTTACTGCCATATTATATCACTAGAAAAACTTACAAAAAAAAAATTAAAATCATGTTTAATTATTTTGATTAAGTAGCCCTTTGATCATTAAACATCAGGTCTGCTAAACATTTTTACGTTTTCCGGCTAAACATCCAAATGAAGTAGTCAATCACTTTCTTTCATGTTGTTTATAACAAAATGCATTTGAAATCAGTCGCATAGTGATTGTTTGAAAGTTCTTCGTACATAATTTCACCCACTTTAAAGAAAAATATATTGTGATATTATGACTGACACAAAAATGAGATTTTTATGTATTCGTATGCGCAAGTAGGTAATTCAATTGCTTACTTATAATTATATTACCTAAATTTAGTACACTTTAACTTAATATAGTATCTCCATTATTATTAAATATATGCTTCGTAGAAAAAGGTTTTTCATACATGCCTGTCAGAGGTTCCTAGACAATGCTTTGTAATTAATTCTTCATCCAATATGGCTAAAGTATGCGTAAGATTATTTTGCAAGTTTTTATCCTCTATCCTATTTAAGAAAAAATAAAAAAGGGCCGATCACTTCCCTGTTTATATAAGAATTTAAAGGAAAAACAAATATATATTTGGTTTATTTTATGTTATAATGTTTATTTTTGAACGTACCAATTTTTAAAAATATTTGTAACATTTTTGTGATCTTTCGGAATAACTGTTAAGACTCCCTACCATCATCTTATCCTCTCACATAATCGATCAGAGGGTCGATCATCTAAATCGTCTAATCGTTTTAAATTACTGACCCTTAACCATATTTTTTTACATGTTTGTATGAAGGTAGACTAAGCATACCAACCGCTGTAACACTCGTTCCTCTTTCAGTTTTGAATAAAATACAATCTTTCAAACAAATTATATAAAAAACTTAAGACCTTCTTGCTTACAACTTCGCCCGATAATTTTCACTGTCGTGTTTCAGTATTAAGGGTAAGGTAGCCAGTAAACATATGCGTGTAGTATTACAATCCTGCCCTTTAAATAGAAACGCAATATTAACATCTTTGGTGTCTATAAATGATGGTTATTTCTTTCCATCAGGAGAACTATCTGCTTCTTTGCCTTCAAATAAACCAAATTATTCGATATGTTTTAAGTGAAAACTTTCTCTACTTTTTTTACGAGATCTTTAAAGGAGAAACTTAAGGACTAGTTAAATTTTTAAAAGTAATTGTTAAATCAACGTAAAAACAAATGTTTCACAAATAAAAAGGGATCACATTTTAGGAAATCACACTGTAAAGGTCGAAAGATTTGTTCTGTATTAATTGTTAACTGTGTGTACAGTGGAAGCACTAAATGTGGCCTCTGTACTATTTATGGCCATTTAATGTAAAAATGTATAATCAATTCTATTTGTATACAAATCCTCATAAATTGGATTCATTTAAGTGCGAAAGGTCGAGAATTTAATGAAAATTATTATAATACATTTTATTAAATTACGAGTATTATATATTTTTGTACATCGATTCAAGTTTCAAGTGAACAAAAAGAGTATTAAGATGGTCAAAACCAGTACTTCTACTATAATAAAGTAAATTGAAACACGTTGTGTATTGTATCGTTCGGAAATTCGAATACCTACATGACAGTCGTCGTTGTGTAACAGTCTTATATAATTCGTTTTTCCGATTTCCGGTATTTATCGTCTTTTATTGCGATATTTATCGTTTTTGAAAATGAGCCGATAATCGATAAATAACCGATTTTCGGTTATTGGTTTGCATGCCCGAGTAGGGGGCCCAGGTAGCGTACTAGAAACACGTGAAAGGCTGCCCCGCCAACTAGCGAAAAATCTCAAATTGCGCCATAGTGCCGGTCGGCAAACGGATGAGAGGGCCCTATGGACATTCTTGGGATGGGGGGGGGGAGGGGGCTCAGGCGTCCCCGCAGTCTCCAGACTAGTCCCCAACAACGTAACTTCCAAGTGTGTGTCTGTTCGAGTTTCGAGTCTGGAAGTATAGCGCCTCAATTCACTGCCGTCTTCATACCTTCACTCACTATCAACAGAAAAAGTGAAAAAGAGAAGATACAAGATTAACGTTATACAGCGGCAGCACCCCTCTCAATGAAAGTGGACCTCACTAACATCAGAGGTTTGCACTCTAAGCTCGCTGCAGTCCATTTCCACCTGGAGACTCATAAACCTTGTATCTTGTTCCTCACGGAGAGGCAAATAAGATGCCCGTCTGATATGACGTACTTAAGCTGCCCCGGCTACACCCTAAAGCATAATTTTAAAGCTCGGTCAGGTGTGTACGCGAACGTCTGTGACGACATCTGCTGTAGACGTCTCCGATATCTCGAAGGCCCCGCTTCTCCATACTATGGACACTGTTGGACACAGGTCTAGAGAATCTTCTCTATGCCTGTATCTACCGTGCGCATAGCAGAGATCAGAAGATGATCAGACTCACAAAGTACATAAGTGAGGCGGTGGATGCTGCTCAACACAGATACCCTTCCGCTCAGCCAGTGCTACTGGGGGATTTCAATGCCCACCACCAGGAGTTTGGGACGAGATGCGTTCCTTCTTTGCGCTTTATCCCTGGTGGCCTATCTGCTTTTCTTCTGAAAACTCCTCGACCTACGCGGATGCTGTGACAGATGGGCTGCGACGGAGAATGCAGTACTTTATTCCTTTCTCCGACGTAGCCAAGCTCAGCCCTGGTTTAGAGCCGATTGTAGACGCGCTGAGGCACTAGAGCGAGAGGCATATCTGGCTTGGGCAGATGCTCGACACCGCAAGACCAATGATATATCGGAGAAGATGAAAGCCTTCAAGCGGGCCGCCAAATCCTGCAAAAAGGCTTTACTGAAAGCTCGATTCGACGATGTCAGCCGTATTGGGAACAGATTGGCTTCGTACCCCTCAGATAATAAAGCGTTTTGGTCCCTGACAAAGTCAGAATTTCTGCCGCCCCTCACTTCCTCCACTGCTGAAACCGGATGGAACGCTGGTTCACACAGCTGTAAAGAAAGCGAACCTATTCGCTACTCTATCTCGGATTTTACCGAAATCGGTCCACTGGGGATCGTCTAGCATATGTCACGTACATCTTGAGCGTGGCCATCGAGAATCATGGCGAGGCACTAGCTGTCTCCCTTGATATCTTGAAGGCCTTTGACAGGGTCTGGCACGATAGTTTTATTGGCAAGCTTCCTTCGTACGGTCTACCGATTGGGGCAATGCCAATCTGGTCAAGTTTAATGCGGCTAAGACTTAGGCATGTCTATTCTCCGCTAAACGGAGTCCATTTCACCTGTCTCTGTCTTTTCAGGGTGTGTCCTTGCCGATAACTGTCCACCTCGACCCCTTTGTATTACCTTAACGCCTATTGACAACTTTAGTTCGTACATCGAATCGAAACACCAAGTTGTTTCAAAAAAGCTTGGTATTCTGGCGAAGATGAAACAGTATTTCAAATCCGTACGTGCATGGAATACTGCTCTCACCTCTGGGATGGATCCGCTAAATACCAGCTGGAGACACTTGAGGTGATAGAGAGGCGTTCCAAGAGGCTCATAAACGACTATGATCTGGTAGGCAAAAAACTCCAGCGCCGCGCTCATCGCCACAGAGTGGCTAATTTATCGATATTTTATTGGATACACTGTGGAGAGTGCGCTGCGGAATTACACGACTTAATTCCACCATCCCCGTTTTTCTATCGATCCTCGAGGCGCACAGATACTAGGCATTGCTATATGGTGGACGTTCCACGAACCCGGACAAAGTGGTTCGACTCGACATTCTTGATCCGAACCGCAAGAGACTGGAATTTGCTTCCTGACTTTATGTTCCCCGACGGGTACAACCTAGGGATCTTCAAGAGAAGAGTGTACAGATACCTTCTAGGGAAGCGCGTTCCATCTGAGGCCGCAGCTTAGCTTACCATGCGAGATCGTGGTCAAGCGCTTCCCTATCGATAATTAAAAAAAAATGTTCTTCGGCCAATATACAAGTCGGATGTCTAAGGTGCCCCACAGACCTACAATAATATTGCGCAATACTTTTATTGTGCAATAATATTGAATACCCCTTTGTTTCCAGATGTTCAATAAATTCACTCAATAAAAATGACAAACCAGTCTGATCAATATTTTCTTGCGAGTAACATGTCTGACGATGAATTTTTGGCGGCAACCATGCTGGTGATTTTGTTAAATAAATCTATACAATTCTATACACTCAAACAAAAACTCCCGTTCTTCATCTTTTATTGATTGGTTTTGTTTCGATCAACACTTATATTGATTAGTGAATTGGCCTGAATGTCGAAATTCGACATTCAGGCCAGTTTCGGCCGAAAGTTAAATTTCGATCGAATGTCGAAATTCGGTGGAATGACGTATTTCGGTCACATGTTCAATTTTGACTGAGTGTCGAATTTCGGCCAGTGGTCGAAATAATGGTCCATTCTAGTAATGAACTATTAAATTAACAAGATGAATAAAATTACCGCAAAATGACGAAAATTTCTTGCTCGCCATTTTGCTTAAATTTACGACATGACCATACATCAAACACCGCGACTGACCGACCACGACCGTTCCAAGCTCTGAAATGAAAAATATTGTGCAATATTAAACCTACACAGTGCAAGAAAAAAATATTGTACATTAAAAATATATCCGTTCAATCTTTCATTCAATCATTGTGCAACCTTCAATATTAACCCTAAACGGTCAATAATATTGTACAATACGTAATATTGCGCAATATTATTGTAGGTCTAGGGGCCGCCTAAAAAAACAACAATGTTGACAACGGGTTTCATCAACAAAACAATGATGTGTATTGATGTTGAAAAATAATAAAAACGCCCATCGCTACCCCAAACATCGACGATATCGTTATATCGTTCTTCATGAGCGATGTTTTATCATAGCAACATCTTTCACCACGTCCATGATCAACAGCTACACACATAAACATATATCTTTCCCAGTCACACGCGTAGATTTTTCTATATATCGTCTCGATCGCTCTGCAATACTAAGACGCGCAAAATGAAACTTGCCTGCATCGGCCGGTCATTTTTTATGATTGTTGTCGTTCACGGATCACCACATCATAGAAGTTAAGAATAAATATAATTAAAAAACATCGGAAGCAATCAAAATCGATATGACGTTAATAAACTTCGATGTTTCAGTTTAGAAACAACTATGTCAATGAAGTAACTTATATAAGTTTGGTAACCGTTATATCCTTTTTATTCATACACGTTGATAGATAAATAATAAGCATAAAATGTATTGTAATTAACACATTGAGTTCTAAAATGTGCTTATTTTAATTATTACGTAATTATTAATGCAATGCAAAAACTGTTTTCTCAAATTAGTAGAATTAGCTGAATTAGTAGTAATTTGTAACTAGACTATATGGCGTTTTACTGAGCAGAAAGAGACACACTCCACAATGTCGTTGTACTCTTCGGAACGATTTTGAAGCACATAGTAACATTACAGATAGGGAGTATGCAAGGAAGTTACATTCTACCCGGAATGTTCACACGCGCTTTAAAATCGTTTCGATTGGTAATACCTGTAATAGGGAGGTAATGCAACATTGCATGTTATCTGCATTTATCGTGTCATTGCACGAAGCTTTGTGAAAATAGATGCAAGGGCGGCTCTAGCATTCGCGGATTTTAAGGAACACGTCACAGAACACTTATACGTAGTATTATATACTCTATGACTTATACTCATTACGAGAGAAGAACGCGAATTGTATGATTTCTTTGAACGCGAACACATAGTGTTTAGTTTTTGGCGAACAGTTGTTACAGCGAGTAGGTAGTTGTTTTCTTTTTTAAGTATGGTACTTAAAAAAAGAAAACAACTACTTACCAAGGAAGTTACATTCTACCCGGAATGTTCACAAGCGCTTCCAAATCTCCCATTTCGTTCCGAAGAGTACCACGACATGGGTGGAGTGTGTCTCTTAGCTTCTACCAAGTTTCTACTAAATAAAGCGGCAATCGCCATATATAAGTGCGGCCATGCGTAGTTTGCAAATTACTTTGAGAAACAGTTTTTGCATTGCTTAGGTAATTACGTAATAATTAAAATAAGCACATGTTAGAACTCACTGTGTTAATAACAATACATTTTATGCTAATGTATTTATACGTGTATGAATAAAAGGGATTTAACGATTACCGAATATATAAAAATCTACCATCAGATAGTTTTATTTACACTGGCAATTGCAAGAAAGGCACAACATCCACTCTTGTCGTTGTCTTGCTCGAAACGTTTTTCCCCTCTGTTAAGCCTGTTAAAGAAACAAATGTCAACTTTATTAGTGACGAAATAAAGTACATTTTTATTTTTCAAATATTGCTTCATAAAATTCCAGTTATCTTACCTAAGTTCCTTGGTAGTATGTAACTTCCTTGGTCTTAATATCGATGTTTTTTATGAGCGATGCAAGGAATTTATATACGATAACTGGAATTGTTACGAAGCAATATTTGAAAAATAAAAATGTACTTTATTTCGTTAATCATAAAGTTGACATTTATTTCTTACTTAACAGAGGGGAAAAACGTTCTGTGCAAGACAACGACAAGAGTGGATGTTGTCCCTTTCTTGCAATTGCCAGTGTAAATAAAACTATCTGATTGTAGATTTTTATATATTTGGTAATCGTTAAATCTCTTTTATGCATACATGTCGATAAATACATTAGCATAAAATGTATTGTAATAAACACAGTTTGTTCTAAAATGTGCTTATTTTAATTATTACATAATTACTTTTGCAATGCAAAGACTGTTTTTCAAATTGGTAGAATTACTTAGTAGTAATTTGCAAACTACGCATGGCCGCACTTAAATATGGTGATTGGCGCTTTATTTATTAGAAAGAGACCCACTCCACCCATTTTGTGGTACTCTTGGGAACGATTTTGAAGCACGTGTGAACATTCCGGGTTGAATGTAACTTCCTTGGAGCGATGTTGCATGCCTAATTATAAGGGATGTGCATCGTGCACAAATGAATAATGTATCGAATAGATGGGCCCTTAGGAATTAAGATCGATAAAAAATATTCATAATATTAAAGATTATATTTTTTCATAATAAAGTATTTACAAGGAAGGAAACTAACAACATAATTTATTTTTTATTATAAATTATTCTCAAGTACCATTTTTTTTAAAATATGCTTAATAATTAAAAATTAATAAAAACAAGTTTTATTTTAAAATCAACGGACTGATTTGGATTATTTTGTTGCAAAAACAACCAAATAATCCAGTTGATATATAACAAGTTATTGTTAATGTCTAAAAACTCTAAAGAAACTTGTCATTACCCAGAAGCTCTATCATAACTGGAGGCAGCACTTCTAATACTCACTTCAAACACAAATATTTCTGTCATATTTTGAGGCCTCACCCTCTCTTTCTAACACAACTGTATAAAAAGAGATGGCGAGACCTCATAGAATGAGATTTAACGTAGATAGGTATTTGTTACAAGTGATTAATACGAGTGCTAGCTCCGCCTATATCTAATGTAATATTGTAATATTTCATCTCTTTACCCATATCTCTATGATCTCCGATGAAAGCGTGTATGTTACAATCAAACAATATTAGCACTGCATCTATTCAAGCGGGTCAGATTATCTTGTACCCCCCCCCCCCCCCCATGTACCACGCTTTTGAAGCTCTCCACCAAATAAGATAAGCCCTTTATATGGGGGGGGGAGGGGCTAACTAGGGCAGAAAAAAAGAAAATTCCAATAGCTTCGGCTTGTGGAAATTGTCAGATTATATTTTTTTATTATTTTTACATCATTTCCTCTACAATAAAAGCAAATACAGATGCGCTCGAGAATGTCAAAACCAGGTACACTTACCTATCTTAGAACGTACCACTAGAATCACAAGTTTTGTTTCTCAAAGTATAGTATAGATGGCGGTGGTCGATTAATAAATCGCGATTTTCGGCTTCATTCGTAATTTAAATATCCTAAGCTAATATTTATCGAACTTATGTAATTAGAATTATACTTATATATATTATATATTTGTATTGAATGAAACATCAAACGCAATAACCTGTATTAAGTGAAATTTTCACGAATAACAGAAAGGCAGTTTTGTTATTTTGGGCTGCTTGCATTGTGCTGCTGTTAATGCAGCATCTTTGTGAACGTATTATAATAGTCATGCTTTTTCCGTTTGTTTTTTTTTTAATATTTTGTATCACAATATTATGTATTGCATCAATATCTATTGCTTGCTGTCACTTTGCCTTTTCACGAAGCTTCCATATAGAACGCGACATGTATACGAAATTGTTTATTGTTTTCTTTCATTCTCATTCGTACGTTCATTATAAGCACGTGTTCCAGGCTGTTCCGACCATGGAACATAGAACAACGGAATTGGCAAGTACAAACATTTGTATCAGGACCGCGATCGCCACACTCACACATAAAATAAGCATTATTGCATATAAACTACCAATGCAAACATTGTTTCATTGGTCGTTTTCATTTTAAACAACAATAATCCGAAACACACAAACAGAACATTTAAAAATATACCAAACTGCGTTACAATAAATTTTATTTTGCTACAAAAAAAAAGAGTATTTACGTCCTTTTGTAGTCTATTCAAAATAGTCTCATCTATGTGTACAATAGTGAAACTTAAGATCTTAATAGTTTCGCTATTCTACAATAGATGGCAGTATTGATTTTTTCGTAGTTTTCAGTTGATCATATTTGAGTAGAGAACTTTCTAGAACGATATACGTAATGACTGTCATTACGTATATCTTTCTAGAAAAATTAGGTCAACCTAAAATGAACTTTATTTGTAAGGTGTACGGCTGATTTTAGCTTGACTTTCTATTATATCATTAGAGATTATATTAAATCAGGAATTTAATTAAAATAAAATGAAAATTGTACTTTCGAATGATATGAAATATCTCCATTTTTAATCATCTGTATTCTACTATCATTTCTGCATTCAAGGATGGCACAATACGGCATAATTCAGTGTATAATAGATTTTCGCACGACGACTATCTCCTAATGATATGGTAAGTATCACTAAGGCAATTTAGAGTAAAAGCGCATAATAGTGACGAACGCGGCACGCCCACTCTTCACTTCCCTTGTACTATGTTCCATGGTTCGGACTCTATTTGGTCGTGTAGAAACTTCACACATTGATATTGTTTGTGTTTGTGTGTGTTGGGCTGAGATAATTAAAACGAGATGAAGCTATAAGGTAAAACGAGAAAAAAATTGAAAAGTTGCCAGCCACGAAAAGTGTTGGGTCACCTTTGCTTAAATTAAAAAATAATTGGATGTAATTCAGTTACGATTAAATAATTTACTTATTTATGCTTGGGATTTTATGATTTCCATATCAAAATGAGAAAAACCATTTTTTGCGACTAAAATAAGTCTAAAGCGGCCCCTAGACCTACAATAATATTGCGCAATATTACGTATTGTACAATTTTATTGACCGTTTAGAGTTAATATTGAAGATTGCACAATGATTGAACGAAAGTTTGAGCGGGTTTAATTTTTATCGTACAATATTTTTTTCTTGCACTGTGTAGGTTTAATATTGCACAATATTTTTCGATTCAGAGTAGACATGGATAGGTGATGCGTGTAATATCACAAAAGTAACATCACTCGGAAAGGTGATACAACATCACACTAGCGTTTCAACCATCACAGATTACTTCATTCGTCACTCGGTACAGTTCAGTTAGTGTCGTTTCTGGCCGTATCACATATTATACTACCAAGAGAAGAGTGTGGTGCGCAACGTGCGGGAGATATACAACTGGCAATATAACTCAAATAAATCGAATAATACCGAGATCGTTGGTTCGAGCTGGGAGAACGGGTATACGAGTACGTTAAGTATGTTAGAATGATTTGAATTGGAAACGTTTGGTGATTACAATTCGGTTCATATTTGTTATTAGTAAGACGTACAATCTTATACTAATAATAAAAATGAGTACCCTTAGGTATTATGCAATAACTGTTTGAGTTAAGACATTTTAATTGTTCTGTGTGTCGCCCGTCGCGTCGTTTGTTTTGTGGTCTAGCGTTGGCGTTCACAGTATGAGGTCCCGGGTTCGATTCCCTGGTTGGGCACATAAAAAAGTGTTTTTTCCGTTTTCTGATACACAAAGTTGCCCGGGATTGGAAAATGTCCGGTTGGCTATAGGCTTGGCACCTGTCACGTTTGTGAGACCAAGTATCTTCGGCTAATCGTGGGTGCACTTGTATTCTGCTTACCCCATATAGGTACCGGCGTGATGATACTTTTAAATCAGGTACCTACATAACGAATTGAAAATGTAATTACGATTAATATAATCCTAATGTTATAATAAAACTTTCAATCAGACTAAAATCATTAGTCAGTTTAATCATCAATTATTATGGTAGGTACTCTGGTTTGGAAAGAAATATATACTCAGTGTAATGACTAATGACTCGTAGTTCGCACAAAAAAGCGATGCATGCATCACATGCAACGCAAGACACTAACGCTACTCAAGATGATATTTCCTTAAGGTGATGTGATGAGTAATGAGTGATGTTTGCGGGTGATATTACCTTTTCAAAGGTGATGTGTGATGTTGCATTAAACTTCAAAGTACCGTTTTGCGCATGTCTAATTCAGAGCTTGGAACGGTCGTGGTCGGTCAGTCGCAGTGTTTAATATATGGTCGTGTCGTACATTTAAGCAAAATAGCGAAAAGAAATTTTCGTCATTTCGCGGTAATTTTATTCATCTTGTTAATTTAATAGTTCATTACTAGAATGGACGAAAATTTCGACCACTGGCCGAAATTCGACACTCGGTCGAAATTGAACATGTGATCAAAATACGTCATTCCGCCGAATTTCGACATTCAATCGAAATTTAACTTTCGGCCGAAACTCAACATTCGGCCGAAATTCGACATTCAATATAAGTGTTGATCGAAAATTATAAGATGAAAAACGGGAGTTTTTACTTGAATGTATAGAATTGTATAGATTTATTTAACAAAATCACCAGCATGGTTGCCGCCAAAACTTCGTTGTCAGACATGTTACTCGCACGAAAATATTGATCAGACTGGTTTGTCAATTTTATTGAGTGAATTTATTGAACGTCTGGAAACGAAGAGGTATTCAAAAGGGGTATTCAATATTATTGCACACTAAAAGTATTGCGCAATATTATTGTGGGTCTGTGGGGGACCTAATATAAGTAATAAGTACAATAACTCTGTGGTTTTCTTCTGGAAGTTCTAAAATTGGAATTGTAGTATTTTAGTTTTTTATATTTCAAGTGATTCAAATCATTTCTTATTGCTTGTAGGATTATTATTGTAATAGTGTTAATATTATCGAGAAAATGGAATCCTTAGTAGTAATTTTTTTTTGTATTTTTATTAAGAAATCGGACTCCTTAGCAATTTTGTGTTTTTATTGAGAAATCGAACTCCGTATTATTTTTAATTGTGTTTTTAATGAGAATCTGGACTCCTTGTTATTTGTGAGCTAGTGGCCTAGTTGAGATATTGGACTCGTTTATACTTTAGTGACTTTATTTACTTTCTCCGGAGACTCAGTATCTGGGGGAACTTAGGAATGATTTAATTAGGACATCATATTCCCGTATCTGATCGAGCTTCTGATGTAACTTTAACACTACTTTTTAGAATTCCAGTCGCAGGGTATGGACCTAAGTTTTGTATGGGTGTTCAATGCGGCGCTAGTAGTATTCGTGTGTAAGTAGCAAGGAACTTATATACGATAACTGCAATTATTGCGAAGCAATATTTGAAGAATAAAAATATACTTTATTTCGTTACTAATAAAGTTGACATTTGTTTCTTACTTGACAGAGGGGAAAAACGTTCTGGCAAGACAACGACAAGAGTGGATGTTGTGCCTTTCTTGCAATTGCCAGTGTAAATAAAACTAGCTGATGGTAGATTTTTAATTATATTCGGTAATCCTTAAATCCCTTTTATTCATACACGTCGATAAATACATTACCATGAAATGTATTGTAATTAACACAGTGAGTTCTAAAATATGCTTATTTTAATTCTTACGTAATTACTTATGCAATGCACAAACTGTTTCACAAATTAATAGAATTACTAAGTAGTAATTTGCAAACTTGTAATGGCCGCACTTATATATGGCGATTGGCACTTTATTTAGTAGAAACTTGGTAAAACGTAGTGATTATATACTCTTTGAACTTGGTAGAAGCTAAGAGTTACACTCCACCCATGTCGTGGTACTCTGCGGAACGATTTGGAAGATTTGGAAGCGCTTGTGAACATTCCAGGTAGAATGTAACTTCCTTGGTAAGTAGTTATTTTCTTTTTTTAAGTACCATACCATACCATACCATACCATACCATACCATGCTTGCATCTCTAAGTGGTCTGTGTACCATACTTAAAAAAAAGAAAACAACTACCTACTCGCTGTAACAACTGTTCGCCACAGACTAAACACTATGTGTTCGCGTTCACAGAAATCATATAGTTCGCGTTCTTCTCTCGTAAAAAGTATAAGTCAAAGAGTATACATTACTACGTTAAGTGTTCTGTGACGTGTTCCATCAAATCCGCTAATGCTAGAGCCCATAGATAAATATGTGTATTACTAGAGCCGCCCTTGCATCTATTTTCACAAAGCTTCGTGCAATGACACGATAAATGCAGATAACATGCAATGTTGCATTACTTCCCTATTACCAATTTGTCTATTATTGAATAACCTAATACGATAATATTCATATTACTTAATATAAGATTTCACCCGTGTACCTAGGTATTAGGTGTATCTAATATAAATCTATATATATAAAAGAAAGTCGTGTTAGTTACTCCACTTATAACTCAAGAACGGCTGAACCGATTTAGCTGAAAATTGGCAGGGAGGTAGTTTAGAGCCAGGAGAAGGACATAGGATACTATATATATAAAAATCAATTGCTGTTCGTTAGTCTCGCTAAAACTCGAAAACGGCTGAACCGATTTGGCTAATTTTGGTTTTGAATTAATTGTTGAAGTCCAGGGAAGGTTTAAAAGGTGAGAAAATATATAAAAAATAAGAGTAGTTAAAAAGGCAGAACAACGTTTGCCGGGTCAGCTAGTATATTCATATATATTATATGCTAGCTCTTACCCGCAGCTTCGCTCGTGCACGTTTACTTTGGAACTTCCTTTCCCTTTCTTTATTAAAAATCTCTACATAGTCGAGCGCGCCGCCTAGTATTGTAATAAATTGTAGTAATTACATATTCATAATATTTCTTTATATAGATACTATCGTTGTATTAGCGTAACGTAAAAAAGGTAAGACTAACCTAAACTACTATGCGTTTCAACTAATAGGATCGCGCTTATTATCAACTCAATACCACAAGTATGCAATTAGTAATATCAGCATAAAAATATTTGTTCAAAAAATATTACTGATTTATTGAAGAATAAATAACGTTTTAATAATGTTATTTCCATCAATAAAAAATTATTTAAAACATCAGTCTATCTGTTCATCTATATAAATGTAAAAAAGTCATGTTAGTTACACCACTTAAAGTCAAAAACGATGGGGGCAATTTTGTTGCGATTTTTGGGGGTTTGGGTTGTATTTGTCCAGAGTAGGCTAAAAAGTATTAAAATATAATAATCATCAATAAAAAAATAGTAAAATATATCAGTCTAGCCGTTCATCTATATATATAATATATACGTATATATAAAAGTCGTATTAGTTATTTTACACCTTATTTTAATACATGGTAACATGATCTGATGGGAATCTAAATAAAAATATACCAATTAGAATGAAAATATTTTTTTAAAGTATTTCTTTTTTAGAATTTTTTTTGCACACTTTACTCATCACTTATAAAGTTTTTGCATAAACAAAACTCCATATGGAGACGGACTTGAGCATTTAAATAGTAAAAGTCTGACCATATGTTAAGTAGTATTTCGCCCATTTAATTACTCCGAGTTTTTTGGACGCTTATTTAACTCTATCTTCTAGATGACTACGAAACTGAACATCTGCAGAGATTTTTATTCTAAAAATTCCATAGCTTTGGCCGACAGGGAGGTGTTCTGGAATTAGGGCGTCTAGGAGATTTCAGTGAACGCGCACACTTATGTTCTTGACGGATTAAACTCCCCGAATTACCCCATTCTAAAATTTGCTCCAAGGTGGCCTCTACCTCAGACACAAGCCCGTTTCTAGAATCTTTTACCCGACTTTTAGGAAGCTTTGATTCCCCATTGTATAAGGAATAAATGGTGCTATTATCTGCATAGCAATGAATGCTGCCTAATTGCAGCCACAATTATTTTAACTCATATAGTAATAGGCTTTTTTACAAGTTCGACATCTGACCTGAAAAAAGGCTGGAGATTCCTTGCCACAGATATTAAAGCACTCAACCTTCTCTCTAAATTACCCTACTACGGTTCACCCGAAAAATTGTGCAAGTGGATTGCCGGTTTTTGACGTAGCATCAAGGTTGTCATTGACGGTATGTGTTCCGACGAGAAGTCCATCAATGTTGGCGTCTACAAAGCTCAGTATTATCTTCAACACTATTTCTTCCTAATATATGCTGCAATTAGGCAGCATTCATTGCTATGCAGATGATAGCACCATTGATTCCTTGTACAATGGGAAATCAAAGTTCCCTAAAGCTCGGGTAAAGGATTGTAGAAACGGGCTTGGGTCTGAGGTAGAGGCCACCTTGGAGCGAATCTTAGAATGGCGTAAGATCAATCTTGTAGATTTTAATCCGATAAGGGCACATGTGTGCGCGTTCAGTAACAAAAATCTTCTTGGCGCCCTAGTTTTAGAACACCTTCTTAACTGTCGGCCAAGGCATTGAAAGTTTTAGAATAAAAACCTCTGCAGATGTTTAGTTTTGTAGTCATCTAGAAGATAGAGTTAAATAAGCGTCCAAAAACCTAATACAAAATAATTAAACAGGCAAAATATTACTTAACATATGGTCAGACTTTTACTATTTCAAAGCTCAAGTCCGTCTCCGTGTGGAGTTTTGTTCACACTTATGAGATGGTGCCGACTACTGACTTTATAATGGAGAGTGATCTATGAAAACTGTTTAGTTTGATATCAGCTACTTTTTTCTACCGCTATAACATACGCCGAGGCCAAAACATCCATCCACACTATCTTGACTCATGGTGTTCAAAGAGTAGTTCATTAACAGTACGGCTTATTCGGAACTTTTTAGTTCGTACCACCAAATTATAGAATGAACTTCATAAGTCTATATATTTCCTGAGCAGTATGACATTCGATCTTTTAAGAGGCGGATTAATGAATTTCTTAAGAGTCGGCAGCGCATCTATGTTGTGGATGTCCATGGGCATCGGTGACCGCTTCCCATCAGGCAGCCTGTTATCAACTAGTTATTTAAACACAAGTGAAATAAAATCCGTTACGACTTAATATCATTAGGGAGTTACGTGGGCTCAGTTCAAAGTAAAGTGTTGTAGGAAATACTTGTAACTCTATGTAATCATTATATATATATATATATATATATATATATATATATATATATATATATATATATATATATATATATATATATATATATATATATATATATATATATATATATATAATGATTACATAGAGTTACAAGTATTTCCGTAAGTAATATATAGTAAGTAAGTATATAGTAAGTAAGTATAGTAGTTATTATATATATATATATATATATATATATATATATATATATATATATATATATATATATACACCGAAATCAATCAAAAAATTTGATTGATTTCGGTATATTTGATTACAGATTCAAAGAACAGGGTCAACTTGATTACAGATTTTTTTATATCATAAAATAGCAAACAAGCAGATGACTCTAGGATACCTAGTAGATAACCTATAGCTACCTAGTCTAAGGTAATCCCTAAGATGAAGAAAAATTAAAAACCATAACGTGAGATTCCGAAAAATAAATTTCTAATACAAAGTAAATAAAACACTTTATTAAAAAATACTTATTATTTACCACAACTATTTACCACTTTACTGTAAAAATAAGTTATCGTCTTTCTATCGAAATCAAATGGCCAGAAACTGGAAATAGTAGGATTTCAATTTTCAAATTTTCACAAGGTTTTGACTTGATTTTGTAATTTCTTAGTACTGTTGCAAGGATGCTTTTCATTGCTAACATTCCAAAATGGCGTCCTGTAAAAAAAAGGCTGTTTAAAAGATTAGTACTTAAAAGTATTTATCCAGAGGTAGGTATTATATTATATACGAGTTGATTGCTCTAAAAGTATCTGAAATAAATTAGATAATTTTAATAAACGAAAACTTAAAAATAATGAAGAGATACCATAGGCTCAATTCTTTGAGATTCAGAGACAGGTAGTCAACACTGGATCAATCAGTAGGTGCATTTATAAATGCAAGTTCAAGCATTCATAAATGTACTGATTTTTTATATCATAAGATAGCAAACAAGCAGATGGGTCTCCTGATGGATAGAGTCAACCATTGCCTATTAGACACCAAAGATGTTAATGGTGCGTTGCTAACTTGGGGCAAGGTCTAATGCCACATGCATAAGTTTACCGGCTACCTTACCCTCCAAACCGGAACACGACAGCGACAAGCACTGACGCTATTGCGGCAGGAATAGGTAAGGCGGTGGTACCTGACCCGGGCGAGACAATGCAGAATTCTACCACCTAGTAGCCACGATGGTAGTGACTCGCATAGCCAATTGGTCGCCTTTTACGACCTGCCTGGCAAAACGGCAGTTGGTTTATTCTTCAAAGGAGCCCGGAACCAACACGAGGAAAAACTGATTTGAATTCCCAGTGAAATAACGACATTGTGTCCTTCGTCGATGTTTTAGTATTTTTCTTTCAAACGACTTGCTCATAAACGATACAAAAAAGAAATTATTATAACGATATAAAAAAGCCTTACATTCATATAAGAAAATAAGGTCTTTTCATTATTTTTTCTTTTTTTTTGTAAGGAAGAAAGAACACGACACAAGGATAAGTGGCGTAGTTGGCTACGTGGAGGCTGCGTAGGCAGTCCGCACCGGGTGTTGTGTAGGTTTTTTGTCATTTAATTTTGTCAATTTTTAGCAAAAGGCAAAAGATTTATAGATTTTGAAGGGACATAAGAGTCATCTTGTAATTACATTTAAAGCAATGCACCTGACACACTCTCATTTTGTGAGTTACCGACTTACAGAGTCTAGTGTCATCTGACTTATTTGTTTCCGCTTCCACAGATGACATTTTATCCATGGCGTATCAGAGCGGGCTGGTTCGCAGCCGTTTGCCGTTTGTTGCTTCTTTGGCTATCTCTTTTTAACGAGCTATGCTAAGGCGTGCGAAATTCTTAATTGACACTGTATCGAATGAGAAGACACTAGTTTGTTACGAGCCGTTTTTTATAACATTAGATAACAAAATAAGCAAACAAGCAAATGGCTCTCCTAATGGAAAGATAATCCATCGTCTATAACATCTAAGATGTCTATAGGTGATGGTCCATTTGGCAGGGTAGTAATGTCACACAAGTCCACGGGCTACCTTACCCCCCAAACCGAAACACGACAATGGCAAGCATAGCGGCAGGAATAGGTAAGGCGGTCGTACCAAATGTCCAGGCGAGACGTTGCGGAACTCTACCACCTAGTAGTCACGATGATGTTGACATGTCTATACGTGTAACTATCATTGTGACTACTATGCGGCTATCCGCCTTTTACGACCTGCCCGGCAGAACGGTAGTTGGTCTTTTCTTCAAAGGAGCTCGGAACAAAATGGGGGAAAAGTTTGAAACGCAATGTGTTCCCAGTCATTTATTGTTTTGCCACAAAAAAAAGACGCTTATACTGAACTTGCAAAATATTGCATTTACTTTCTTTTCCTACAGCGAGCTGGGAGATTGATAAGGAGAGAGCCCTAAGTATTGAATAGAATCAGCGCTTGTGGTTTTTTTAATTTATTTAAGCTTACTTTAGGTTTATTTCAGCCTACCTATACAATTTCTGGTTCCATGACTAAATGGTATAAAAGAACATGGATGTCTCTTAGCGCATTGTTCAGGTAAGAATCTGTCAGGGTCGAAGGAATCTGCGTCCGGTCCCCAGATCCTCTGCGATCTGTGCATTACGAATGGCGCAACCACACACCCGACTCCAGCTGGTACCGTACAGTTTGCTGAAAATAAAATGTTAGGGTTAGTATATTTCCATGGGCTCATATTTGTTCCCAGTACTTTTAATTAGAAGACTATATATATATAGAACTAATCATTAATTTTAAGGCGGCAAGAATAATTAAGACGGTTGTACCGTCCGCTAGGCAAATATCTTGGTCATGGTAACACATAGCATCTGCTTGTCTCTTTCAAACTATAAACTAATTTTCGTAATGCCTTGGTCGCATTTGCGTCTATCGTTCCGAAGACACATTAGCCCGCTAAGGCACACGCAGTCCGGAATGTATTTATTTATTTATTTATTTAATGCTTTATTGTACACAATTAAAAGAGAAGTAGTACATAGAAACTTATTAAAAACAGACTGTACAATGGGCGAGCTTATCCCCAATAAAAAAGATTTCTTCCAGCTGAAAGCAGGAATGTATGCGACCATAGCCGATAATAGCCGGTCACATCTGCATTTGGCGTGTCATTGCACGATGCTTAGTGACGATAGACACAAGTGCGGCCGAAGCATTACGGAATGGAGCTAACACAGGGTGAATAATATGTATTGTGGGAGTAACAGTATTAAAACGCTCTGTCGTGGCGAGTTAAAAGTTTCTGGCTAACTATGGAACATTTAAAATGATGGTTAGTACTTTCAAAAATGTATTTTACGGTGAATTAAGATTATCTGATACTAAGCGGTAGGCAGGGAGAACAAACTGCTAAGCTTCAGCATTTATACGAACTTTTTGGAGTTACTTGAACTTCCTCCACAGGTTATGCTCAGACAAATAATTATTCAGCTTTCAGAAACTTAAGATACTACCCTCAAATAACTCTCGAGCAGGTATATCATAACAGTGTCTTAAACTTTCCTGGGTAACAAGTAAGTACCTACATAGCTCATTTAAATAAACTCTGTTTTCTTTTGGGCAACTTTTAATCTGCAATTTTACTTTTCCACAAATTTTTACTGATTATCAACACAAAATTTATACTTTGTGGTCCCCACTTTTTCTCGCTTTCGGTGGTTATCTTTTAACATCCACTTTACAATAAAAAGATACAACACTAGCAATTATACAAGGTGATTTAACAGTTACGTTTTGGCGTACTTGGAACGTAGTTTAATGCTAATGTTTAATGCATCGCTAGTTTTTTAAAAACGACATTAATGTAATTTTTTTCGAAATGAACCCTACGTTGACCTCACGGGTCTTCACCTGCGACATCGTACTTTTGGGCCAAGCACAGGACTCAGCAGGAGCGCAGCTACTGCTGTATCTGCCGTATTAATTATACGGGGCCCCCGGGCTATGGGGCCCCCAACGTGCGTAAGCAAAAATTAATAAAAACTTCCCAAATGGCAAAAGTCAAAGAAAGCAATTTCTTTTTCCAAAAAAAAGCAAGGAGAGTATAGAGGTATATTTCATTTGAATTGTTTGTAAAAAAATTAGATAAAGTGACAGATAAATTATTATGATGAATAAATATTTCTTTTAATTTTATACAAACATTTTTTCCTTTTGTAAGAAATCTCTAACCTTCATAAATGGCCCCAAACAAATTTTTGTACGGGGCCCGCCAAGGCACGATACGCCACTGGGGCTCAGCCAGAGTTTAAATTAAAATTTGGGCTACTCAGGGCTGTATGTGAGCTGTATCCTGTGAGACGAATCACGGATACAGCTCACATACAGCCCTGCTCGAAAACAGCCCGAAAATCAATCAAATCGGTGCGGTCGGTCGATCAAGGCGTCCGGACTAGATGCGGAGGGTGGGGTCGTTGCATAACACCTCGCGATAAGCGTGGGGGATAGAAAAGTCTTCGTCGTGGAGACCGGCGAAGACGGCGTAGTATTGTGTGTTTGTGTCGGATATGATAGTATTGGAATCATCGGGAAAGGATTAATGTAAGGAAGACTAAGAAGAAGAGGAAAGATACAACTTACGAGTAATATAAGTACCTATATTGTGGAGAAAGTGCAACTCTTTGCAGACACGGTGGTAGTGACATGATAAGAGTTCTTTCGTCTTTTACGGGTTAACTGGTTGGAACCAGCTGGTGGTGGCAGGTGGATTTACCAGCATTCCAAGTAGGCTGAAGCCTAAGGCATTTGATGCCTTTTTTGAGGATGGAAAAAATTAGATCCAAACCTTTTTTGTACGTTATTGAAATTAAGGAGATTCGAATTTGTACAGGTTGATTGATAAAATATTGTTCAGATACTAAAGGAGGGTGTTCATACTCTATTCTGATACCGAAAATGAAAAATAGGTGACATAATAAAGGTATTAAGTATGGGTACCTGTGCATTGATATCGAAGTTTATTGTTAACAAACAGCAATTTGCAGCCGCAGCACGTGTAAACAAGGCATGTGCCTGTCATCCGCACGGTGACCATATTTTTTGAATATTATTACTACATTAATTTCGTTGAGGTTTACTATGAAGTTTGTCAATATTCTTTTTTTATTATATTTCTAATGATTAGATATGACCATTAACTATCGTGTCCTACATCACATATATGTTCAATTTATAATATATATTCAATGTCTTTCACCAGTCATCCTGTATACGTAAATGTTATTAGGTATACAAATTTAGGTATAGAGGTAATATGTTTAACGTACCTATGGATATTTATTTAAATTTACGTCGGTAGTTTACTTGCCGTGCGGGAAGGAATGACTAGGGGGTAAAAGAGTTACCCCGCATTATTGATATATTCACATGATCATAGTCATGCTAATAGCTGTGATGTAATTAGCCAATCACAAATCGCAAATTCACAATATCATTAAACAAAAATTGTTATACATACGGCAAAATTTTAATAGGCTACTGGAGCAAATATAAAAGTTCTGGCTGGCTGGAAGGCAAGAATAAATAGTTTCTACTTTTAACAGGGCTGAGCATTGGAAATAAGCTATCAAATAGGTACTTAGGTATATTGATTGCCAGTGGCGTATCCAGTATATTTTTTAGAACTTAACCTAAAGTCGGTATTGGTAATATAAGCCAAATTAATTTGGGAGACATGGGTAATGAAAAATAAGGTTAATAATTAATAGAAATTGGGATTGTTAAGTTTAAAGCTTGACTGAATACCCGTCTTCTACCCTCCAGATCCCCTAATCTTGGCTACTTACATAATTTAATCTCTCTTTGAGTCATTCTGCCGTAAATTGGGACCACTGTGTAGAGCCTCATGGTTTCCTTGATAACCCGTTCCAAGTATTCCATCTTGTTTATGTCCTCCTTAGTAGGGGCTCGCATAGATTCGCCAAATATTGTCTGCAATCTTAAACAATAATTGATCAAAGTCAATATTTATAAAATATACAACATATCTATAATGTATTCTAGGTATACTTACAAAAACATAGTTCACTATACTCTAATAAAATAGACAGGAAAGTATAAAATAAAACTAAATAAATAGTCTATATTAATATTATATTAATAATATTATAAATGTGAAAGTTTGGATGTTTAGATGGATGGATGTTAGAATAAATGGATGTTTGTTACTCAATCACGCGAAAACTACGAAACGGATTTAAATGTAATTTGGCACACAGGTAGATGATGACCTGGAATAGCATATAGGCTACTTTTATCCCAGAAAAATTCGGTGTTCCCACAGGATTCACCAAAAATTTTTATCTAACCCCAAAGTAAGCAATTTATTTGATTGTAGTATGGGTGTCAGTCAACGATACTATGATACATAGAGGTACATAATATAAAAAACTCAAATATATTTAATTCTAATCTAGTAGTTTAGATCTAAACTAAACAAAAAGGAACACACAAAACATTTGCTTATGGCTTTTCTATCGTTTGTCCACGAATATCTCTGAAATGACTTATCTAATGGATATTACCGCGATGTTCACGAGCACAGAAGCAATTTTTTTAGAACTTGGCGTGGCACTTTAGAAATAGCCTTCAATTTCATATTAAGTTGGATACGAGAAAATAAAACCTATTATCATTTAAAAATAAAACAAAATTCCACGAGGACGAGGCCGCGGGCAACAGATAATTGATTATCTATTATTGATTTGGGGACAAAACAAATTATTATATGATGAAATTTTTTGTACTCTTTTTATTTGTTAACTGAATAAGTGCAAATTATTTTTGTCAACCATGACTTATTAGAAATTATAATTTTCCTTGCCATTACGTGTTGCCTGGCACACGTAGCCTGGCAAGGAAAATAATAAATAGAGGCGAAATGAGGCTAAACGTTTCACTACCAATGGTGACTTCTAGGTGATAGAGTTCTGTCAACTCTTGTCCGAGCTGCGGTACTCGCCAGTTCCAAGGGTAAGTAAGGTAACCAAGAAACTTATGCATATTGCATTATGTACCTACCACTTGTAGGTACAGGTTAATTCTATCCATCAAAAACGCTATCAATTTGTTATGCTATGCTATTTTAGTGGCTGCAAACTACGAGCCAGAAAATTGCGCCTCATTTACTGAATTACCAGCTCACAGATTAGCCTAAAATAATATGATAGAGGCAAGGAGTAAGTTGGCGGAAACGGCGCATAAGTCATAAAGAATTATGACCGAAATTGCTGATACAACGTTCGCAAGGCCAACATAAGCCAATCGTCGGAACCTAAGCAGTAAACGTCGAGTCCAACCTCTGATATTAATTTTTTTATTAGCGGCAGTGATAAAATTGATGAATCGATGAATGAATAGTGGTTAATGACGCTTTAATTCAGTAGGTACAATACATAAACGTAAACATCGGTTGAGTCACAGATCTGTGTGGGTTGTGGGATCGATGCGTAAATAGGTATAAAAAAAACAATTTAGCTTATCTAGACTCAATTTGAGCCTATTGTATACAGGTACTACTGGAAAATGAAATTATATTCGTTCACTCATATAAAAGCGTCGTACCAAGAAATAAATTACATTTAGCAGGTTTTGAAACCGATATTTCAGTGCTGTAAACTAGCACGATGTTAACCGTATAGTATAAAAACTAGGCTAACACCTTCAGTGTGATAAGAGATTTTCAGTCCGTGTACACGCTTAAAACACTGAATGCAGTGTGGTGAAGTTATCTTCTCCGTCTACTGGACTAGGAATGAAAAAATATACAGATATTTTTCCTTCGTCAAATAGAATAATAAGCTATATCTTACAGTATTCTGGACTATTTACTACTCTTACGCACCAGGAAAAAATTATTAATCTTATATTAATTTGTACAAGTTAAAGGGGGTAAGGGAATTGCCGGTTCAAAAAAACCTCGTAACGCATCAGCATAAAAATTGAAAACATCGAAGCCGCAACGCATTTGCTAGAAAAAACGTTAATGAAAGTGTCTCTATCAGGTATTTAATGAAGAAATGTATAATATGTTTTTCTCCATGTTGGTCCCGGGCTCCTTTGAAGAATAGGTTACCAGCCGTTCTGCCAGGCAGGTTGCAAAAGGCGACCGATTGGTTATACGAGTCACTACCATAGTGACTACTAGGTGGTAGAGTTCTGCATTGTCTCGCCCGGATTTGGTACCACCGCCTTGCCTATTCCTGCCGCAAAAACGTCAGTGCATGTCACTGTCGTGTTCCGGTTTGGAGGAGGGTAAGGTAGCCGGTAAACTTATGCATGTGGCATTAGACCTCGCCATAAGATAGCAACGCACCATTAACAACCTTTGGTGTCTATAGGCGATGGTTGACTCTTTCCATCAGGAGATCCGTCTGCTTGTTTGCTATCTTATGATATAAAAAAAGGCATGTATACCCCATTTTCTTTAAAAAATGAAATACTTACTCTTCATAAACTTTATCTTGTTCTTTTTCATGGCTGCCCAACAGCAATAACGCGTAAGCTATTACGAGTGCCGTAGTATCGTTGCCGGCTATGGTGATAGAGTCGATGTGCTCTCGTAGATTCTCATCCGAAAACTTTAGGTCTTTCTCTAGTAAAAGCTCTAAGATATCCTTCCTTCCTGTTTAAAAAATTTGGTTATTTAATTTAATTGAAATTATACGTATTAATCGTTCTTATTTTAACACATCAATGGTCTTACGCAAACGATTATTGGCTATCTTATCTTTAAAACCGGTGCACGACAATAACGAGCATTGACGCCATTGCGGCAGGAATAGCAGGAGCCAGGAAACCCGGGCGAAACGTAGAATTCGACTACTTAGTAGACACGATGGTAGTGACAGATAAAGCCAATAGTTCTCTAATAGTAATCTAATGACGGTTGCTTTGTTCTTCAAAGGGTCCCAGATGAACACGAAGAGGACTAAAAATATCGTTTTCGTTTGAAAATCAATTTGTTGAAAAATATCAAAGTAATGTCGGAAAAACAATTTTTCCGTTACTTTTCGTCATAGGTAACTCCCAAACGAATCAACTGATTTTGTTTTGATTTACAGCATTCGAGGCAGTCTTTCAAGGAATCAAGCTGATTGGACATTAGAATTAACATTGGTTTGAAAGTTATTTTTATAAAAATATATTTGAAAAACTGTAACTTTTAAACACTTGATTCGATTTTAATCTTGTGAACGACATTCGACGCAATTTTTTGAGTACCAAAATCACTATCGAAAAATTCCAGCGTAATGTCGCGAAAACACTTAAGTATGTCAACATTTTAAGTCAACGATAACTCCTAAATGAATAAGCTGTTTTTGATACCTGAACAAACGCATTAACTAGTATCAATAATAACTAGCGAACAGGTAACGTATTTAGTCGTAATGCGCTACTAGTACTGCTATGTGGTAAGAGTAGTTCTCTGGATAGTACAAGGGTGTGTAGTGCTTAATTTAATTGGTACGATAATGTATGTTGCAAATTATACCGCGTGTTTGGGATTGGATTTCCGATATTATACTCACGTAATAATTGTACTTCTAATTTTATCGACAAAAAAACATACAACGGAAGCCAGTTTAAAATTTTATATCTCGCATTTTTACGAGTTCATTAAAACTCTTTTTTCTATGATCTTATGTATTCCATATATTTAAAATCACCTTATTTTAAAGATGATGAAATTTGCTATTATTTGAAAGGAAATCTGATAAACATTAAGAGAAAATAATAACTTAAAACCTTTAATTTAAATCAGGACCTTGGTATTTTTTTGCTTTTTTAGTTTTTAAGATCTACTTATCCGAGCCCTTAACCTATCGTTTCTTTTTTCTCATTTGTTTGCAGTAAGCTTTGCTAACAAATAAACGTCAAATTATTGCTATTTTTGTTAATTTATTACAAGATTGTGACACTGGGTGAAGGCACTGTCTCCTGTACCACAGTTTACACTAGCACAGGAGACAGGGTTAAACCTGTGCTTTGATTTTCCCTGTACGAATGAAAATAAAGTTTATTATTATTATTATTATTATCTCTTTATTTACATTTTTCCTCTTATTTTACATACATTTATAATTATAATATTTAAAAAATACAATATTATAAAAATAAATATATAAAAATAGGTTTCCCGCCGACGGGAGCCTTGCAGCTAAGCCGCCGGTGGTCAGGGCGACAGAGAAAGAAACCTCCTCACAATACGTGCCGTTCCTAACACTGCCGCCTTCTGTACCTGGCCCTTGATCCAGAACTGTAGGGAGAGCTTTCGTAGGTGTTGGTCGAGACTCTTCGCTACTAAACCGTTTACAGAAACAACTATCGGGACAATTATTGTTGACTCCACACCCCACATGTCGGTAATCTCGTGAGCTAAGTCCAAATACTTAGATAGTTTTTCTTTTTCTGCTTTCACGAGGTTATCGTCATGCGGGATTGTGATATCAACAATAAATGCCCGGCGCTCCATTCGATCTACCAAGACGATATCGGGCCTATTTGTGATAATAGTCCTGTCCGTGATGACAGATCGATCCCAGTAGAGCTTAGCACGGCCATTCTCTAGAACTGACTCCGGTGCGTACTTATAATACGGCACTTCAAAACTTACTAGACCATATCGAAGAGCAAGTTGTTGATGAATAATCTTGGCCACTTGATTGTGTCTGTGCAAATACTCTCCATTGGCAAGATGAGAACAACCGGAAATAATATGCCTGATGGACTCACCAGGACGGTGACACGCTCTACATATGTCGACCGTGCCATCCTTCATGATGTATTTCCGGTAATTATTCGTCTTGACAACTTCATCAGCAATTGCACAGGCAAATCCTTCAGTCTCTCCAAAGAGGTCACCAAATCGTAGCCAGGCAGTGGACGCCGGTAAATCAATATCAGGCCCATAAAGAACCCAATAGAACCGTCCATGTAACTCCTTGCTTTTCCATACGTTCAAGCGGTCCTGAATGCTGAGTACCACTGGTTTGTGCCAGTTCTCTTTAGCTAAGGAGAGCGGTGTCAGACCATTATCTACTGCAACAACATCACGATGCATTCCACATTCGACGTGGAGGAAATATTCCCTAAGATTATACACCTCACGATTATGTAGGTTTTTGGCATTAAGAAAGCCGCGACCCCCATATTTTCGTGGGATATATAATCTCATTACTGATGAACGTGGATGGTGCATGCGATACATTGTCAGTAGTTTACGGACCTTACAGTCCAGAGCGTCCAACTCAGTTTGAGTCCACTTTAGTATGCCGAAGGTGTACACAAGCAGGGGCATCACCCAGCTGTTGAATGCACGCACCTTATTACCACCGGACAAAAGACTTTTTAGAACTTTTGTCAGACGGCCAAAGAAACGCTCAGTCACCAACTGCTTAATGTCCCCATCCTGTATACCTAAGCACTCCGACATACCAAGGTATTTATAGGTTTCGGTTTCAGAGAGAGATTTGAAAGACACTGTCTCCGAGAGTTGTAAATTTTCGCTGTTCAGAACTCGACCTCTCTGTACATGTATGACCCCGCATTTATCTACACCAAATTCCATTCCGATATCATTACTAAACCTTTGCGTAAGGTTGAGCAATGACAACAAATCAGGTTTATTGGATGCAAAGAGTTTAAGATCATCCATATACAAGAGATGAGAAATGATTTCACCCTCTCTACGAAACCGATAGCCTACCTTTGAATCCCTAAGTAGAGCACTTAAGGGATTCAAAGCCAAGCAAAACCATAAAGGACTCAAACTATCACCCTGGAAAATTCCACGCTCTATCCTTATAGGTTGAGAAATACAAAAACTCTCACCACCCCTAGGAAGACAGAGAGTCGTGGTCCATTGCCTCATACATGAGCGTAGGAAATCGCATAGAACTGTATCAACTTTGTACAGTTCCATCACTCGTAACAACCATGAATGAGGCACTGAATCATAGGCTTTCTTGTAATCAATCCAAGCGGCGGCGAGACCCCTTCTATTTCTACGAACTTGATGATTAATGGCCATGTCAATGAGGAGTTGCTCTTTAGTACCACGTGACCCAGCCCTACATCCATTTTGAGCAGGATCTAAAATGTTATTTGTATAAAAATGTTGATTTAATTTTGATCTCAAAATGGAGGTAAGGAGCTTGTAAATTGTAGGCAAGCATGTGATGGGTCTAAAATTCTTCGGATCTGTGGTACTACCAGATTTGTAGAGCAGAAAGGTGAGTCCTGTTGTCATAAAAGATGGGAGGTACCCGGATTCAATAGCTTCCTGGAATTGTTCAGCTAAGAGCTCGTGTGAAGATTGCAACCATTTCAACCAGAAATTATGCAGTCCGTCTAGTCCTGGGGATTTCCAGTTGTGAGTAGAACGAACTGCTTCTCTCACATCTTGGGGCGTTATACTTATAGACGCCATGGGTTGCAATAATTCGCACGAGCGCTCAACTACTCTCACCCATTCACCATTGATATGATTGACTGGCACAGACCAGATATTTCTCCAAAATGAAGACATTTCTTGAATATCTGGTAGTTGCCCATCAACCATCCTAGTAGCGGGTTCCTTCCAACTTCTATACACCTTTCTTTGATCACTTCGGAAAATTCGATTCTGGTTAAACCTGTTTACCCGTTCTTTGTATCTACGAATACGGTTTGCCCACGCACAAACTTTCTGCTTTAGATAGTCTATACGGTCTGTGACACAAGTCATATAGTCCTGTGGACTTACACCTGTACCGGCAAAGGCTTGTGTCACAAAACGCATAATCTTCGGTCGGACGTTTCCTGATCTAAAGCAAATTAGCTTACCAATGATAGCTCTAGTGGCACTGATACGCCGTTCAATTCTCTTCTGCCATGCAGGTACATCTTCAGTGGGCCGTATAACCCTGTCAGATACTGGAAATCTGACATGAGCGATACGGCACGCTGTGACACCCGCACAATAGAGGATTGAATGTGTATCAGCTAGATTTTGGCTAGATCGTAAATAAGAATCTAGCATGCCATCTAAAGCCATCACTAGTGCCATATTGCGTTTGTGTGTGGGAAAACGTGGTAGTCGCGGCCTTTCACAAATCGGCATAGATTTAAATTCAAGAATCGCATCTTCCAAAGTCCTCCTCAATTGCTCTAATTCGTGGGTACTTACGTTTGAAGTCTCAACGTCCACCACATCATAAATTTCATCCGCCAGCCTTATCTCTGGAGGAACACTCGGTGACTGAGTTCGCGGCTGAATTTGATCGGTGGTGGACGTGGAGACAACTACTTCGGAGCGAAGACGGTCAAGTGTAGCTGCATCCAACGCATGGTTGCGTTGAATGAACCGCACCTGATCCGATAACCGTTGCGTCGACACGGTTAGTTCCGGTTCAAGGACCTGAAACAGAGGCAGCAAACGGGATCGCCATGCAGTGAGGTTAGTTCCTCCCTCTGTCGCCCCATAGTACGCTCGCATGACATTTTCGTTTATTGTTCGCGTCCATCTCATGCGGCGCACTGCACCACCGACGGCGGGGACCGGATGCGGGGCGGGTCGTCCTGCTGGTCCCAAGCGCGGCGGCGGTGGCCTCCCTCGGCGCGGCGCAGGCGGTCGGCGCGGCGCTGGAGGCGGCAGCTCGTCGTCACTGCTCAACGCATCGTGTTCTGGAGGGGTTGCATACTCCTCCTCAGACGACGCGGAGCCACTGGGTGCGACGGGCTGCGATATTGGGCGTGCGTTCTCGTGTGTAGCCTTCCTCGATCTTGTTATCATATTTTATTTGCCATTGTCTTTAGTATTCTTCTTAGTATTTGTTTATATTTCACTATACTGTCACATTTTGAAGTAGATAGGTGGATATATATATTTGCTTAAAATTATCATATTTATTTTTGTATTTTGTAGCCACTTTTTATTAGATTCAAGGATAAAATTATATAGTAAAAATATTAAAATATATTTAAAAATATTTGACAAATAAAAACATGACACGTTCCGTCAAACATGTCATGTTATTATTATTATTATTATTGCTGGTATTCACGCTAATAATTTAAAATCAGGTCTAACAACAAGAGCGAAAAATAAAAAATAATGACATTGTTTTTTAATTTTTATCAAATTTGGTTTTAAATAGTAGGAAATTTCATTATCGTCACCTTATTTCAAAGATGATGAAATTTGCTACTATTTGGAACCAAATTTGATGAAAAATTTAAAAATTTGTCATTGTTGTTTATTAGTCATTATCATTCCGAGGAACTGTTAAGATTAATTCCTGCCGCAGAATTTTACCATCGGACATCGCAATAAAATTCAAAATTTCATCCTCACCATCTCGATGTCTGGAAATCCACAACTGTGCGATTTTCAAGGCACTTTCCGAGTCGATCATATTCCGGCTGATATGTGCAATACCTACATACGTCCAAGTTCATAAAAGTGCGGCGAGAAAAAATGTCATTTTTTAAAGAAAAAGATTTGTCAATAAAAATACATACCTTCTTTTGCAATGCCATTTTGTTTTTCGAATAAACGTTTCTTTTTGCTTATGACCTGAAAAAAGTTAAGGATTAATTTACTCGACTGGGCACTATACCACTGTTCTTCTACCTTTATTTGCCAGCTGATCATTCTGCTCGCCCGAAACGCCCGCTTTCGCAGTAATGGTCATTTGGACCAACTGCTTAAGTTCATTTTAAAAAAAGTCAGTGACAGTGTTTGTTTTATTCGCGTTGATCCAGTCCCCCCACCCCCCTTTAAAGAACAAATCATCTGCCACTCTGCCGCGTATTTCTAAAAGGCTATTGTTAGCCCTAACTGCCACTACCATCGTGACTACTACTAGATAGTAGAGTTCTCTCCACGTCTCGCAAGGGCTTGGTACCACAACCTTACTAAACCCAGCCACAAAGCGTCAGAGCTGGTTCGATGTGTCGCACACTGTTGTATTCTGGTTTGGAAGGTAAGGAGTTGATAAATTTATGTATGTGGTATTTTAACCTACCATTTGCCGCAGTAGTGCTAATGCTTCTCCTAGTCGTGTTCCGGTTTGGAGAATAAGCTATCTGGTAAACTTATGCATGCGGCATTATCAGCTCGCTATACATGGCAACGCACCATTAGTATGTTTGGTGTCTATATAGGTTATGCTTATCTCCTTCCATCAGGAGAGCCATCTGCTTGTTTGCTATCCTATGACAAAAATATCGTACTTCTACGAACGTTCGACTACGGACATTAAAACGAACGTACCTTTTATCATTATTTGATAAAAATAAATATCTTTATGCCGGTCCTTTTACGTGGTAGGCAGAATGAAAGAAACGTCAATAGAAGTTGCTGATGCAATGTTGCAAGTCACTGCTAAAACCTGTCACTTTCACTTTAATGACAATGAACGGTTTTAAAATTGTGATAAAAATGGAAGTATAAGTATAGAGTGCCGTTAGCAGCGCTATCTGTTAAAGAACGTACAGCGTATTCATGTTGCTTACGGCATTCTAACACGACCGATCACAGTGTCACCTTCATTTCATTCATTGCACTGTCACTTATAATACTTGAATTAAAAGCCCAAGTGACCTCAAAAAAGCTTGGTATTCTGGCAAACGTGAGACAGTATTTCAGCCCTGATCAGTTGCTAAACTTTTATGATGCACAAGTCTGTTCGTGCATGGAATACTGTTCTGACCTCTGGGATGGATCCGCCAAATACCAGCTGGAAACGCTTGAGGCGATAGAGAGGCGTGCCAAGAGGCTCATAAACGACGATGGTCTGGTTGGCAAAAAACTTCAGAGCCTTGCTCATCGCCGCAGAGTGGCTAGTTTATTGGTATTTTATCGGATACATTTTGAAGAGTGCGCTGCGGAATTTCACGACTTAATTCCGCCATCCCCTTTTTCTCCCTATGGTGTACATTCCATGTACCTGGACCAAACGGATCGACTCGACATTCTTCATTCGATTTTTTTTTATATATATATATATCATAAGATAGCAAACAAGCAGATGGGTCTCCTGATGGAAAGAGTCAACCATCGCCTATAGACACCAACGGTGTTAATGGTGCGTTGCTATCTTGTGGCGAGGACTAATGCCACATGCATAAGTTTACCGGCTACCTTACCCTCCAAACCGGAACACACATGCTTCCTGAATCTGTGTTCCCCGACGGGTACAATCTGGTGAACTTCTAGAGAAGAGTGAACAGGTACCATCTAGAGAAGCGTGTTCCATCTTAGGCCACATCTTGGCTTACCATCAGGCGAGATCGTGTTCAAGCGCTTCCCTATCGATAATAAATAAGAAAAATTTATTCGATGTCAGTGTCGGAGTTAAAGACAACAAGACAAAGGTGACAAGTCGAGTTACGGGTAGAGTTCTAGTTCTAAATTAACTACCTATTTATGTAACACGTTAGGTAAGGTTTTGGTCGATGAAGGCCCTAGTTTTTCTTACTGTACTTCTTCTGTGTACTTAAAGACAACTTATATCTATTTTGAGTCATCGATTTAACTTCGATATAAACGTTACACGATTAATATCGACTTAAACGTTACACGGTGTGCCGATATGTAAAATAAAAAATCTATTTTAATATTATTGTCGAGCATGTAAATTAAAAATGTGTGTTTTGTCGACTATAAAATAAAAGTCTTTAATAAAATTTATCTGTTATTGAGGTGTCGGCGAGTTGTATACTGGCTTTAGCTAGATTCAACATTACAAGCGTGGAGGAATGATATAAACATGACCCGTGAACATGATAGACACTGTTACATCCTAAATTCAAAATGTTGGATGTTTCCATGGATGGATAGATGAATGTTTATTACTCAATCACGCAAAAACTACTGAACGGATTTGGATGAACTTTGGTACACAGGTAAATGATGACCTGAAATAGTACAGAAGCTACTTTTTATCCCAAAAAATGAGTTGTTCCCGCGGGATTCACCAAAAATTGTTACAATGCAGCGGGCTGCACGATGCAGTTAGATTACTGTATTAAACATTAGCGTATATAATATATTTAAAAAAAAAACAACGAAAAGTTGTGCATGCATAAAAATCAGAGTGTGAACAATCAATCATCCCTTGTTTACGTATCCTTGTGGTTCCAATATTTTGTTTCCCCCGTGTTGGTCCCGGGCTCCTTTGATAAATAGGTCAGGCCAACTGCCGTTCAGTCAGGCAGGTCGTAAAAGGCGACCGATTGGCTATGCGAGTCACTACCACAGTTGCTACTAGGTAGTGGAGTTCTGCATTTTCTCACACGGGTCTGACACTAACGCCTTACCTATTCCTGCCGCAATAGCATTAGTGCTTGTCACTGTCGTGTTCTGGTTTGGAGGGTAAGTTAGCCGTTAAACTTATGCATGTGGCATTAGGCCTGGCCACAAGATAGCAACGCACCATTAACATCTTTTGTGTTGATGATGATTTGATCATGCCAAAATGAACTTTGTCAACGAACTCTTACGTTTAAAGATTCTGTCGACGAAACGTTCGAGATTGTCATCGGTTCGCAGGTGATAAATCGTTTTGTCGGCGAAACGTTCGTAGTTGTAAGGTTCTATCGTCAAAAAACCAATAAACAAAACATTCTGTTGGCGGCTCATTCCACAGAGAAACGTTTGTCGAAGAAACGTTTCAGAATCGATTAAAAGTATTACGTTAAGCCGAGCACCAAAGTTCAACAAGGATTCGCTTAGAAAGAAAATTAAATACGCTAAATAACTTCGCACTTAAAGTTTATTATTTACCTAAACGTATGTAATTACATCACGAATTGGACATCAAAGTAAACTAATATCATACCATTTACTCGTATTCAGTAAATATTTCTCGATTTACTCTAGCATTATTGTATTTTACATAAGTGCTATAAACTTGTCTTGATGTCAAGCCAAAGAATGTTAAGGTGTGTGCTATTTTAAACAAAATTCTTTTACAAATAAGTTGAAAAGTCAAAGTAAAGAATTTCTGCTGTGTAAAGAACAGCAAAGTGCAAACGGTGACTTGTAAAATCAAGTCGCAGCTAGTTAAAAATGGCCTCCTGGGGTTTTTAAATCTCTTCTTAATGTGGATGTTCACGTTGTTGTTTAATTATATGAAAAATTTCGAATTAATCCGTTCAGTAATTTCAAAAACGCTTCCTTAATGTCAACAGCGGCCTACGTCATAAATCATAATGCCAAGTTTCAGATAGATTCGTTTATAAATTTTCTAAAACCACATCATAGTATAATATATTAATTTACTTTTTATGCCAAATTTAGAATTAATTTGCTCATAAATATTCTAAAACCCTTTTTAAAAGGTGCCCACGTTATAATTTCTATCTGTATATACCTACCTATATATAAATGTTAGTAATCAGCACACGCATTTTCAAAACAATTTCTGGAACAACGCCTGCGTCATAATGCTATGTTATATAGGTACTGTACTATCTAGCTAAATTTTAATTTCATTCATCCATTTTAAAAACACTTACTAATCATAATTACGTCATATTTGACGTCATAATTGTTATCTACTTATACCTAGGTTAAATTTAGGTCCATCCAAATTGAGTTACATCTCAACGTGTAATAAAATTACAAAAATTCTTAAAGCGCGTGCACTACAAAAAACTACTTTTGACAAATCGTTTTCGAAAACGCATCAATATCTACAAAAATGTTTGTGACCCCGTATGTGCTCCCGCATGTGCCCGCTGCTTTGATACATAACTATAGACACTTTTTTATTAGGTAGCTGTCATGTTACAAATAGGTAATTTTTCTTTAACTGATATTAATAAACTATAAACAAAAATGGAAGACAAGTTTTGAAAATTAAGTTTGCCATATTATTATACTTATCTTGAGGTAGATCGCAATAGTGCGATTGCTTGTCAAAAGTACTCGTAAATCTATACCCGTGAAATGGATGGCGACACATCATTAATATCGCCGACGATGGTTACCTCTTTGCCCGAGTAGAATCTGCTTGTTTGATCAGATTATTGTACAAAAGAACACGGGCAAGACTTCATACATCGATTTTTTAGTTATTATCTTAAAGTATAATATATTCCTTAAGATTGTATATCAACTCCATAACTTATCCGCATTTAATACGTATTTTTTTTAACTTGGGGAATAATAACTAAATTAAGTTGGAATTTAGGTAAGTGTTAAACTTATTAGGTAAGTGTAAACAATATATTCTCTCCTTAGTAGTCTGTGGTTAGGTATTTATCTTGTTATTGGGTGTCTTCAGTACAACAGCTGCTAATCTAAGTTAGATTGACAGAATTCTGAGTTAAGACTTTGCGAAGATACTTTACAGGTACTTAAAAGAACAAAAAATAAATTAGCATTAACTATTCTTTAATACAAAAACAGGAAGAATTTTTATTTGATACTTGTAATGAAAATTATGATATATGAACTTATTGCTGTTTTAATGAAAATGTAATTAAAGTTTTATACAATGGTAACACTCAAATATGATGAAAGAATTCAATCAAATTAAAGTCTCAATATTTTTATATGATTGTTCCTAGCGATATATTTTATTTAATTGATTTAAAAATAGTAGAAAATTATTCTAGTTTATCTAATATTCGTCACTCCGAATGACACGCAAGAGATGTGTAAAACCAAAATGGCCTGTTTTCTTTCAGTTGTGTAAAAAAAGAATAAAAATATGTTAGACTCACCTCATCTGTAAATTTATGTGTTAAATTAATACCGTCTTTCTGTATCTTGGAGTATGAAGTCAAATTAAAAAGGGCATCTGGCTGCATCCATGCTTTAAAAAGTCTCATACTTATAATCGACATAACAGTGTTTCTGGCACGAAGGTAGGGTGTCTCGGGAGTATGCTGAACGTCCATTTTTTCACCCATTGCGGTTTCTATAAAACAACAGAAAAAAATATATTTACGTCCGTAATCCAGAAGAGGTAGGCAGAGGGACAAGTGCACCCAAGATTAGCCGAAGATACTGAGTCCCATGATGATTGATGTGATAGGTGGCAAGCCTATCGCCAACCACGCAATTATTCAATTCCGGGCAACGTTTTTTTTTTAGCAGAAAACTGAAAAAATCATTTTGAATTGCCCAACCCGGGAATCAAACCCGGGACCTCCAGCGGATGTCCAGTGCGGATCACTAGACCACAGAGGCGGCATTAAACAAAAAATAAACAAATAATTTATAATTTAGCTAAACATATAATTTAGCCCGGTCAATGGTCATGGTCAGTTAACGAGATATAAAATTGCTACTTATTATATTTTGTGTTAATCGTCCAGTAACACCTCAGTAATTATAAATATGTTAAGTATTTGAATTTTATATGTTTATCTCATGTGACTATATTTTTTTTCCTCACGATGATAAAAAAATAAAATTATAATAATGACAGATATTTATAAAGTTTTATTTAAACCACAGAATACTGGAGACTAGTCTCCAGTATTCTGTGGTCAAACTGTGTAGGTGTTATTGTAGTAACTGGTGAATGATGAATAAAACAATAACTTTTATTTATATTTAAAGAATAACGAAAAAATCAATTGCGGAATATCAGGAACTCAAAATATCTAGCAACTATTTAAACAAGATTACAAGCACGAAATAAATAAGTGGTTAGCTTTAAAGGACAACACAATTTCATCAATTACACATCTCGTATTACACTGATCTGATATATCTTTAATTTCCTTTAAGGTATCCAATGAGGATACCTTAAAGGAAAGTAAAGATATATCTTAATTTTTAGAGCAATCGAAACAATGATGTTAGCTGTGCCACAAAAAAAAAAACAACGGGCAGCAGAGAGAAAGAAAACAGAGCTCTCATATATGTTGACCTAAAAAACAATCCATAAACATTTCTACCCATTACTCATCTCTATAAAGTTTCAATGGATCTACCTTATTCAACTTATCCCCTTTTATGTCAATTTGAAAATCTCTGTATATATCTACTCTAGTGAATCTCGTATAATCTACTCTAATGAAAAAAGTGATATCTGTATAAATAAATATAAATAAATAAATAAATAAATATTCACGGGACATATTACACTGACTGATCTAACCCCAAAGTAAGCAAATTATTTGCTTGTGTTATGGGTGTTAGTCAACGATACTAATACATATAATTACTTTTACATACATAATAAACATCCAAACCCGGAACTACAAACATTAATGCTCATCACACAAATGCTTGTCCCCGTCGGGGATCGAACCCGAGCCCCGTTGCTTGCGTAGTCAGGGTCACTAACCACTTGACCAACGGGGCGGTTTATATCTACCATAGTGAAAAAAGTATATATCTACTTAGTTAGCAAATTATTTTCTCGAGCGTAATGGTCAAAAAAATAAATATTTTAAGAAACAAAAGTCACAAAAGACCGAAAATAGACATTTGTTTCGTTCAGTTGACCACAGTCTACAGGCGCAGGATACTAGAGACTAACAGAAGTCAATGTACGTACAAGTAATATTCGAGCATAGTACACATAGACACGTCTCACGGACGCGATATCTCGGACTGGTGTGGAACAAACTCCGAGTCATTCCGAGATATCGCGTGCATTGATTACTATTTTTATTTTTTTCTGCATATTCTGTTAAGCTAGTACTAAAACTATTTTGGATCGTAAACAACGTTTTTGTACTAAAATACAACGCTTCGTGCTGAAATTTAAATCCACGATTTTATGTTTTTCTTATGTCACAAGGCAGAAAACAAGATGGAAAGAGATGACCATCGCCTATTAACACTAAAGATATCAATA
Source organism: Apodemia mormo (assembly GCA_036924255.1). Classification (NCBI taxonomy): domain Eukaryota; kingdom Metazoa; phylum Arthropoda; class Insecta; order Lepidoptera; family Riodinidae; genus Apodemia; species Apodemia mormo. The sequence continues at coordinate 16,074,819 of JAUPFN010000017.1, forward strand.
GTGCGTTGCTGTCCGAGTTGCGCGCTGGTAATGCATAAGTTTACCCGCTACCTTACTTTCCAAACCGGAACACGACAATGAGAAGCATCGATTCTATTGTGGTAGGAATAGGTAAAGCGATGGTACCAAGAAACTGTACCACCTAGTACTCACGATGATAGTGACACATATTGCTAATCGTTCATCTTTTACGACCTGCCTGGCAGAATGGCAGGTGGTCTATACTTTAAAAGGGGCCAGGACTAACACGGGCTTTAGCTGAATAGGCTAATTTTTTTTTATAAAATAGTAAACATACCAAAAACAATATCCAACATGCATGATGTAATATATTTGTAAGCATCGAACTCCGGTTTGCCCAACTGCTCCTCCAGTCGCTGTACTAAAATTGCTGCTTGTTCTCCGAACACATCGATATAATCCTCTATAATACGGTTGTTAAATATAGGCAATAACAGTCTTCGGTGAGCTTTCCATAAGTCCACTAAAATAAAATATTTTTAAGCAAACAATAAGGTGAATTCTGCCTTAAAGAGGGCCTGCCGCGTGCATACCTATAATCATGTTAGTAAACTAAAAGATCAATAACTCTATCTCCCTCTCGCCTGATAAGCTAGATTGAAGATTTAAATTATAGCATAAAAACTGTAAATTTTCTTGTGGTTAGCACCAATTTTCTGAGTATATTGTTGTCCTTGTTATAAAGGTTGTCTGGAAGAGATCACTTTATTAGTGATAAGACCGCCTTTGTGTACCTATCTTACTTGTGAAATATTTTTTGTAACTTATATGTTGTAATTTATTTTGATGCACAATAAAGAGTTATTGTAGTTTATTAATTAATTAGATCAGTTTATTGTGTTTTAATTAACATAGAACTTCACTGTCTTAGGTTACCTTTAATATATCCCTTATTAGCGATAAGCTCGTCTTTTGTACTGTTTCCGTTTGTTATTTTCTATTGTGTAATTTTTTAACGTCTTAAATAAATAAACAAATTATTAACATGTACATTTATCATGATTATATAGCAAAAAAGTTATAACCTATGGTTATAACATACTAAAACCATCCCAGTATTTATATCATTCTTAAATTAAACTTACCTGGAGCCACAAACAGTCCATTTCCCAACCAAGTTCGCAAAAATTTATAAGACGAGTCTTTTTGTAAACAATTTTCTAAAATCTTTTGAACATCATCAGGATTCATAGTAACTAAAAATAAAACAAATTAATGCAATTATATTACACACAAATAAAGACGCGAAATCCAAAGTACTATTAAAACATTAATAAATAATAATATCACTCAACAGTTGCTGGTATTTTACGAATTGCTTGGAAGGAAAATAAACGATATTTTGTTCAAAAGAGCGCTCCGATGCTCCAGACAAGGAGTTCTTTATTCTAGCACTTTCTTTAACATAAAATGTTGAAAAAACTTAGTTGTCAATCACAATAATGCTGACTAAAAAGATGGCTTTTTATTGTTTGATAGTTGATACCATTAACATTTAACCTATTTAACGCCAGTGACGGAATATCCGCACTACAGGTTCACCGCTTGGAAAAATTGCTCCTAAACTTGTAAAGCCTATTTATCCGTGATAGTTTTTCTTTTAAATTCATAATATATAGTACTACTGTGATTATTTCACACATTCAGAATAAATTGTTTAGATGGCAAATTTAATTATATAAATCTTTATCAAATATTTCGCGTTGTAAAATCAAAAAATTGTTTTTACAACCCGAAATATTTTTTAAAAACCTTTCCAACAATATCCTATACTATGTTGAACGTGAGAAAAAAATAAATATTGTTACGTCAAAAATTAAAAAAAAGAAACTATTTGAGTAAAATATAAATTTTGCGGCTTTTTTATCAAAATTAGAGCAGTATCAAGAAATTTAAAATAACTTTTTACGTTCATAGCTTGTAAAAAAATATTGGCTAGTTCTACTTTTACTGCTAAGAATCAAGCTGTGGAGTGCTTGATAATAATAACTTTTCTTCTCGTTTGTTTTAAATAATTGTTAATTTAGGTCTAAATTTATATTTAAGAAATACATACCAATATATAAATTAGGACCAAGCCATACTTTACTGGTTCCACCTGAACTATCCACCATTCGAGCTAACACCTGGATGTTACTTAAGACCTCTGAAAAAAATATTTGATCTGATCTATAATAGTCTTTTTTGTACAAATAAAATGTCTTTTATGGGATACTGGTACATACTCTACAATGGTTTATGTTAAACCTTTGTTAAAATGAATCCAATTCTAATCTATTTTCATCGGACGAAAAAACAGAGGAGGTTCTCAAAGTTGTATGACGATGATTATTTTTTATTATGTTAGCATAACTTTTATAGAGTAGTCCGATTTTCATAATTATTTTTTTATTGGAATGGGTATATGCCAAGAGGGGTCACATTTTTTAAATTCCAACCATAAAAGCCCGTATCCAAGGAATGATTTCATTTTCACTCACTGATTTTAATGTATGACCATAATGTATGACCACTTTGTATAAGAAACTTATACAAAGTGATCCGATTTTGATAATTCTATTTTTATTGAATAGAATATACCCAGAAGGTTGTCTCATATAATTTTAAAAAATACCAAAAGGGTATAAAAACAGAGGATCATTGATTATTCACTCACGGACCACGCATAACTTATATAAAGTGATCCGATTTTGATAATTCTATTTTTATTGGATAGAATATACCCAGAGGGTTGTCTCATATAATTTTAAAAAATACCAAAAGGGTACGAAAACAGAGGATCATTGATTATTCACGCACGGATTTTAATTTATGACCACGCATAACTTATACTAAGTGATCCGATTTTGATAATTTTATTTTTATTGGATAGAATATACCCAGAGGGCAGCGGCGTGCACAGGATTATGATACTGAGTATGCGGCGGAGTACTCGGCCACAAAAACTTTTTCTTTTATAGATTTCAGCGGCGTGCACATGATTATGACACATTTTATTCATTTACTTATTATTAATTAAAATCATCTAAAACGTACGAACGTTTTATTAAAATATCTGTGAATGGCAAGTAAAGCACTGCTTTTCTGCCTATAAGGAGCGCACGCGCCTGCCAGAGGGTTGTCTCATTTAATTTTAAAAAATATCAAAAGGGTACGAAAACAGAGGATTATTGATTATTCACTCACGGATTTTAATTTATATACGCATAACTTTTCGTCAGTTAAACTGACTACGGCTAAAAAACAGCTAAAAAGTATTATCAACTACATTCTCTAATAAAAGCTAATGCTCTTAAATTTAAGATTAGAATTCAATTAGGAGCATATAACCAGACTTATTCATAGTAGTTACATACTGGATAACTGGCAGGAAATTGTACAGGACAAATTTAAATGGAAAACCTTGTTGTCGGGGGAGAAGACTCATTATGAATAATAATAATGCACTTTTAAAACTAACTCACTAGTGTAGTGACACTACACTAGTGAGTTAGTTTTAAAAGTGCGGTAGTGGTGCTATAACCTGGTTTACAGACACTTTTCTGTATTGTGCAACGGCTACGAGAAATATAAATAGAAATAAATGGACTTCAAATTTTAACGACTCAATTTGTCTAGTACTGACTTTACTTTTTTTGTATCATAAGATAGCAAACAAGCAGATGGGTCTTCTGATGGAAAGAGTCAACCATCGCCTATAGACACCAAAGATGTCAATGGTGCGTTGCTATCTTGTGGCGACGTCTAATGTCACATGCATAAGTTTACCGGCTACCTTACCCTCCAAACCGGAACACGACAGTGACAAGCACTGACGCTATTGCAGCAGGAATAGATAAGGCGGTGGTACCAGACCCGGGCGAGACAATGCAGAACTCTACCACCTAGTAGTCACGATGGTAGTGACTCGCGTAACCAATCGGTCGCCTTTTACGACCTGCTTGGCAGAACGGCAGTTGATTTATTCTTCAAAGGAGCCCGGATCCAACACGGGGGAAAATATAAACTATAAACTAATTTAGTAACAAATTATTGATCTCAATACGAATGAGATATCACTTTAACAATACAAGTCATGTAGCATTCCAATTACACAATTTTCCTCTACGAAGTAGACCAAACTCTACGACGTAGAATAGTGATCTACGTCGTAGAGGAAAGTGGTGTATTAAGCACACAGAAAAAATATAGACAAAGTTGCGGACTGCAACTTGTTTCAAGATGGAAGTTTTTTATGATCCCAATAAGAACAAATTCATTTTTCCAGAATAAATGTAGCCTATATTATATCTGGACATAGCCTACACATGCATCCAATTTGAGCCAAATCCGTTCAGCTAATATTGACAGTCAAACATCCAAAGGTGAAAAATATTGTACAAACATGCATACTGCATACATATTACTGTTACTAGTATACTTTGTATAAAATTATTTTTTTATCTGTGAGAATAATAGGATATAAAAATTAAAACTTAAATACTTTTAATATAAAAATTTAAGGGCTGTCAGAAGACCCCCGAAAGATCACATCTTTAACATTTAAGTTGATAGTATAGTTTTACACTTTATGAAAATTGTATTAATAATTAATTACAATTAAACAAATTGGGCGTATTTAAGTCTTATTTAAGTTTTGTTTTTTTAGAAAAATTTAAAATATGATTTAGAAATTTCCTCGACCCGTAATAGAAATAGAGGATCAAAGCGTTTATATCGAATTAGATGATTTAGAAATTTCCTCGACCCGTGATAGAAATCAAGGATTAATGCGTTTATATTGAATTAGATACACTGTTGAGGTGACAAGAAATAAAGCAAATGAGTAAAATAAATAAATAATATAAACAAATATACAAAGTGTGCTTAAGCAATGAACGCGTGACAAGCGTCATGCAGTTAGGCATCACGAATTACGGGTGGGATACGTTTAAAACGCATAATTTTTTTTTCCTAATTTACTTTGTCATAATAAATATAGCATAATGTGTAGTGTCATTATATAATTTAAGCATAATCTTTTTTGTGCGAAATGTGATTTAAGCATAACAATCTATTGTACTACATTTAATTCGACTATTGATGATACGCATAATAGTCTTTAGACATTTTTTTTATTTTTCCTAATGTTATATTACCATAAAAACACATAGCATAAGCCCCCCGCCACAAAGAAACAAAGCTATCCAATGCTACAGTTGAAGTAGGTTAGTTAGGCTCTCTTTAGATCCCACACCCAGAAATAGGAGCCCCGCGTAGCGGGGCTCCGTCGACTTGGTCCAATCCCACTTGTTACGGGAATAGTATGCTGCTGCAATACAGTCTGCTATTTGGTCTTGCTATTTATGTATTGCTGCTACAGTCTACTATCCACCTATTTCTTGCATTTTAATTAGGACTTTTAAGTGTATGCCGTTGATCATTATGTTTATGTATTGTTATGCTTTCCTCAATGTGTGCCTTTAAACATTATGCTATGTTATATTTATGCTACATAGGGTTATGCTAGTAAAAATTATGCGAAAACAGTCATACGTTTAGTTGTTATGATAAATTATCATTAGTTGTAAAAACGTGATGCCTACTTAAAATAGTACAAAAATTGTTATGCTACTAAATATAGACCCATTATGGGTACATTAATTACATGAGGCGTTTAAGAAAGGAGTCGAGAGAAAATCCCACTAAATCTGACGTAGGGGAGGGCAAACATCAGGTATGTTTTTACTGGAACAAACCATATAGAACTGAAAGAAAACTGTTCAAGTTTAGTAAAACACGTTTTCACGAAAATCTCCACTAATTTCTATTACGAAGATAAATGTTCCTTTTAAATTTTATGTGTACTTTAGTGTTCAATTTTGTCACTGTGATTCTAGACCTTTTTTATATCAAAAATAGCAATCAAGCAAATGGCTCTCCTGGTGGAAAGAGACAACCATCGTCTATAGACAAAAAAGATATTAATGCTGCGTTGCTATCCTTGTGGCAGGGTCTTAGAGCCACATGCGTAAGTTTATCGGCAACCTTACCCTCCAAATCGGAACACGACAGTGACGAGCACAGTGCTATGCGGCAGGAATAGGTATGATGGTGGTACCAAACCCAGGCGAGACAATACAGAACTCGCGAGACGGTAGTTACTCGCATAGCCAATCGTTCGCCTCTTACGAACTGCCTGGCAGAACGGCAGATGATCTATTCTTATAACGAGCCCGGACCATTTTTTTTATTAAATTATACAAAAATAAAAATTTCACTATAAATAGAAAACTGAAATGCATAAATAGTAATTTTGAGTTGGTGCCAATGATGCGCTAGTTTAATTTTTTTCCTTAAAAGGTTTTTAATAAAATGATAGTGTTTAGTGCTGAAGATTTCTCGTAGCATTGTTATTTTGATTTAGTAATTTCCTTTAATTTAGGGTAATTTATGATCTTCGTTCAATTGATAGTTTGGCGCCACCTCAAAATTAATTAGGTATTACATGAATTTAAGAACTTAATCTTTATATATACATATAATAAAATCGTAGGAAGTCAATGTATGTTTCGGTTAACTCAAAAGTACTGCATGGATTTGCTTCAAATTTTACATGAATATTACTAATAGGTCGGGTCAACATATAGGCTACATATTATCACGTTATCATCTACGAGGGAGGAGCTGTGCGGAGTAAACGAAGTCTGCGCGAACGAAGTCTCGGGCAACAGCTAGTAATTAATATCTATCTATACATATAATAAAATCGTAGGAAAGTCAAAACTGTACATTAAATATATTTTTTAAAAGAATACTTGGGGCATGATCTACAATCGATATTGAAGCCAAAAATAAAGTTTTTAGAATTTTTGTCTGTTTGTCTGTATGTAAGTATGTCTTGGGTAAACTCTCAAAGTACTGCATGGATTTACTTCAAATTTTGCATGAATATTACTAACAGGTCGGGTCAACATATAGGCTACATATTATTACGCTATCACCTACGGGGGAGGAGCTGTGCGGAGTAAACGAAGTCCGCGGGGACGAAGTTGCGGGCAACAGCTAGTCTATACGTATAATAAAATCGCAAGAAAGTCAAAACTGCACATCGAATATTTTTTTTTAAAAGAATACTTGAGGCGTGATTTACAATCGATATCGAAGCCAAAAATATAGTTTTTAGAATTTTCGTCTGTTTGTCTGTATGTATGTCCGGGGCAAATTCTCAAAGTACTGCATGGATTTACTTCAAATTTTGCATGAATAATACTAACAGGTCGGGTAAACATATAGGCTATATATTATCACGCTATCACCTACGGGGAGGAGCTGTGCGGAGTTAACGAAGTCCGCTCGGACGAAGTTGCGGGCAACAGCTAGTAAGTAAATAAAAAGGTTTATTACTTTTTGCTTTTCAGTTCGTTCTTTGGGTTAATTTTTTTGTTAAAATGTTCTTTTTGTGGCTACATTCTACTAGTTATTACATGTTTTATACACTTTTTTACTAACCTTAATAAATAATTTCTGAAACTAATAAACAATGTTTATTTAAATAATTTTGATTTTGTGCCAAACAATCAATTAACGAAGATTATTTAATTACCTTAACTCATTGATCCTTAACTTGATCATCAACTATTTTTCTTACCTTTGGGGATGTTTTTTAAAAAATTGAAATGGGGAGGCCGAGAGGCTTACACATAACTCAGCATTAAATTAGTGAGTAAACTATCAATCAACTCCAGTGTTCGTACGTTCGATTTATTTTTCAAAAATACGGTACCGCCCTCGTGGTACTATCCAAAAAAGAAGAATTATCAAAATCAGGCTACTCTGAAAAAATTGATGCGTGACCATCATGATACATTAAAATTAGTGAGTGGACAATCATACCCTTACTTTACTTCTATGGTTTACTCTTATGGTTGGATCTTTTTTTTTTTTCAAACATTATGTGGGACCACTCTCGGGATACCTATACCTTATTTAATAGTTATGCGTAGTCTAACATAAAAAAATATATGAGTACACGTCAAATTAAGAACTTCCTCATTTTTTCGTCAGTTGAAAGGGGATTTTTACTATCAAAGTGTAAAGTTTCTGTAAAAGTTATGCGAGGTATATCATAAAACGTCTAATTAATATAAAAAATATCACACGTCAAATTAAGAACTTCCTCCGTTTTTTCGTCAGTTAAAAAGGGATTTTTACTATTAAAGTGTAAGATTTCTGTAAAAAGTTGTGCGTAGCCTAACATAAAAAGTATATAAGTATAAGTACACGTCAAGTTAATAATTTCCTCCGTTTTTCGTCAGTTAAAGAGGGATTTTTACTATCAAAGTGTAAGATTTCTGTAAAAAGTTATGCGTAGCCTAACATAAAAAATATATATAAGTACACGTCAAACTAAGAACTTCCGTCGTTTTTTTTGTTGAAAACTTGAAAAGGATTTTTTAACTATCAAGTACAACAAATAAACAACCAAATTGTTCTCAATTAATGACGACAAAATAATTTAAAGTAAATTAAAATTAGTTATAATTTTCCTTATTTTAGGAGAAATTTATAATATTGTTGATGAAAACTTACTTTCTGGTCCTCCAACAAACCAATGAGTATGTCCCAGCACTGGAAGTGAACCATGATCTGGTAAACTATCAGACAATTCATACAGCGGTTTTCTCATACGACGAAAATGAATATAATATAAAATTGAGAAGAAAACAAACAAAATAATTATTATCATTGTTTCAAAAATAAATAATAATATATTTATAATATTAATAAACACTTTACGACACGAAATCTGTTACTATACTAGAAGGCGGCGCAAACAGTCATGAGGTTTTATTAACAATGTATACTGCGAAGTTATTGCGTAAACTGTAGTAGTGATCAATTTAAATTTAATTTACTGGTTGGGTATAAAATGTCCTAGAAAATAGACGAAGTAAAATATTTTATCTTATATCAAAATATCTATCCAAATAAAATTTTCAAACACGCAAATATGTATGTATATTATATACTAGCTGTTGCCCGCAACTTCGTCCGCGCGGACTTCGTTTACTCCGCACAGTTCCTCCCCCGTAGGTGATGGCGGGATAATATGTAGCTTATATGTTGACCTGACCTGTTAGTAATATTCATGCATAATTTGAAGTAAATCCATGCAGTACTTTTTGAGTTTACCCCGGACATGCATACAGACAAACAGACAAACTGACAAACTGACAAACAGACAAACAGGCCAACAGATAAACAGACGAACAGACGAACAGACGAACAGACGAACAGACGAACAGACGAACAGACGAACAGACGAACAGACGAACAGACGAACAGACGAACAGACGAACAGACGAACAGACGAACAGACGAACAGACGAACAGACGAACAGACGAACAGACGAACAGACGAACAGACGAACAGACGAACAGACGAACAGACGAACAGACGAACAGACGAACAGACGAACAGACGAACAGACGAACAGACGAACAGACGAACAGACGAACAGACGAACAGACGAACAGACGAACAGACGAACAGACGAACAGACGAACAGACGAACAGACGAACAGACGAACAGACGAACAGACGAACAGACGAACAGACGAACAGACGAACAGACGAACAGACGAACAGACGAACAGACGAACAGACTAACGGACGAACGGACGAACGGACGAACGGACGAACGGACGAACGGACGAACAGACGAACAGACGAACAGACGAACAGACGAACAGACGAACAGACGAACAGACGAACAGACGAACAGACGAACAGACGAACAGACGAACAGACGAACGGACGAACGGACGAACGGACGAACGGACGAACGGACGAACGGACGAACGGACGAACGGACGAACGGACGAACGGACGAACGGACGAACGGACGAACGGACGAACGGACGAACGGACGAACGGACGAACGGACGAACGGACGAACAGACGAACAGACGAACAGACGAACAGACGAACAGACGAACAGACGAACAGACGAACAGACGAACAGACGAACAGACGAACAGACGAACAGACGAACAGACTAACAGACGAACAGACGAACGGACGAACAGACGAACAGACGAACAGACGAACAGACTAACAGACGAACAGACGAACAGACAAACAGACAAAAATTCTAAAAACTATTTTTGGCTTCGATATCGATTGTAGATCACGCCCCAAGTATAGATATAGCGTAAGGATACTAAAACGACTTGGAAATGGATTTGGATGTAATTTTAAATATAGGTAGTTTATGTATACATTTTATAAATAAACTTTTATCAAGGAAATAATGTATTATTCCCGGAGGTAACTTCGATCACGACTATACGGCTTCCTTTACATTGAAGCGGCTTGATTAAATTTGAAAGATATTTGATATAGAGGCGGATAATATTTTTTAAAACATAGGCTTGTTATGTAAAAAATATGTATATCCCAAAAACCTTTATGTATTGGTATTTTTTGTTTAAACATAATATTGTTGATCCAAATAATATCAAATTATTACTAGGCATCACGTAAAAGGTAAGAAAAGACGAATACATATAACTAACATCGTGAATACTAAGTGGTAGATCTGCAACCTCTAGCACTGGTTTTGGTACTACCGCCTTACCTATTCCTGCCACAATACCTTCGGAGCTTATCACTGTCGTGTTACGGTATGAAGATTGAGGTAGCCTAACTTGTGCTAAAATTCCATCCCTGCCACACGATGTCTATGAGCGACAGTTGTTTCTTTCCACCAGGAGAGACTTATATGGTATTAAAAATGTGGATTTGTGCTCTCTAATCATTACTTACCATTTTTTTTTATTTAAAAAATGAATGAAAATGTAAGATCTTAAGGTAAAAGCAAAGTCAATGTCTGTCTATTATCTACATTGAAGATAAACTTTTGTATGTTATTATTTTTGTCGTTGTCTCTATATCTGTGAAAGGAAGATTGTCTCTCTCTCTTTGTGTGTGTGTGTGTGTATTTTAGTGTTAGTGTGTGGGTGCGTGTTGAAAATATATACATATGTCTATAATTTAGTAAGAACTAGAGAGACAAAAAAAATAATGCTATAAATTTACATGCAAAGGGAATTTGTCAGCTTCGAACATTCATTTATATGTAGTTAAGTACCCCAGATCTTAATACAATCTTGATCAGTGTGCCGTTTCCTCTTAATTTTTATACACTTTTACCATGGAAATCTTATCAGAACTTAATGTCATTTACTTTTGCATAGTCCCCGACTAATTAATTTTTATCATGTATTACCCTGGAAACTCAATTTTCTAAATCCGATAACAGTGGCTTAGATTGATCGCTAATATCATACACGTACATACATATATCATACACCTGCATACATATAACAAACACTAGCTGGCCCGTGAGTAGATTAACATGCTTCATATATTTTTTATACAAATTTTATCTTACGTTTTATCTCGCATCTTTAACTATCTCCATGGTAGATTTCATCAAAATCAGCTCAACGGTTTGGTTTAGCCGTGAAAGCGTAACAGATAGAAAAGCCTACTTTTGTAATAATAATATTAGTAAGTATAAGTAAATTATTTAGTAGGTAGGTACTAATAAGTGTAAGTAAATAAGTAGTACCTAATAAATAAAATAATCAATCAACGTAATGATTATGTAATTCGTAAAATCTAAGTTTTTTAATTGTGTAATTTGTTTGTTGTTAAGAGGAAAATGTCTTCCAAGTTTCCCTTATCTTTTATCGGTTTTACAAACCAAATTTAAAGTATAATAATAGACTTTTTGGTTAATTAATCATTACGCGACATTTTTACTAAACAATTTTAGGTATTTGAGTCCAGTTAAAAACGCGCTCATAGCTAATAAAATTGTTTTGCGTTTGTCAATGAAAATACTTGCTTTTTTTCATTTATTGGTTAAAATATATTCATATAAGTTCAATGATCAGCACTAAAAAACACGCAGATTTAGCAACCTAGTGCTGGGTAACTTTGCGTCTATACATGTATATATGATACAAAATTATGATAAAAACATTGGGCATAGCATAATCATATTCATCACAAAAAGTACAAAACATAACAAAATAAAATAAACCGCATGTGCTATACCATCTTTGTTACATTCTTGTCCTTTATATATCTAAAACTTACCATACATAATGTTATATATTACCTATTAGGTACCTATAATACAAACTTTACGAAGCATTGTTCACTGAACTTGACTTAGGTTCATTTTACGCTCAAATGTAAATTTCAAAGCCCCATTCCCTAAAAACTGCTAAAACGAGTGTTGAGGTTTTCAAAAAATTCCTTAATGAATATACGGAATTGATTCCTAGAAAAATTCAGTGGTAATTTTAATGAAACTGTTAACATTTTCACCGAGAGATATTTTCAAAATAGTTCTTAGTTTTGTAGAAAAAAAAATCGTATACTTCTCCCAAAACCTCAAAATCGACCTTTCCCGTTTGTAAAAATTAGAGTATTTCTCGTGATTTTAAAAAAAAATTACACATATTTTTTAATAAAGAGCTATATAACACTTTCGCCGTTTTAGTTTTTTATTAAACGACCTTATAAAATAAGTAATTTTAATACAAACACGCTTAATATTTTTGTCCACCATCTTCCATACAAAATATGAGAATTTAATCGATATAAAATGTTAACATGAATTTTTAAAACCGTCTATCAAAAATTTTAGTATCCCCCCAGAATCAAAGGCGATAACACGTCAGTTTGAAATTCATTTTCTAACGATAATATTCCATTAGGGTGGGTTGCGAGTGTGATCAATTGCTTATGTTTACTTAAACTCTCATAATAATATTATTACGAAAATATTTTTGAAGTTTTATGAAAAAAAATGTTCACAAAAATAATTTATAAGATTAAGCTTGTAGTAAGTAACATTGTACATTAAGTTTTTTTATTATAACAAAATAAAGGAAGTTTTGCATCAAACCTTTCATAGCCAACTGCCGTTCTACCAGGCAGGCCGTAAAAGGCGACCAATTGGGTATGTAAGTCACTGATTACTAGGTGGTAGAGTTCTGCTTGTCTCGCCTGGGTCTGATACTACCGCCTTACTTATTCCTGCCGCAATAACGTCAGTGCTTGTCACTGTCGTGTTTGGAGGATAAGGTAGCCGGTAAACTTATGCATATTGCATTAGACCTCGGCTCCAGATAGCAACGCACCATTAACATCCTTGGTGTCTCTAGGCGATGGTTGACTCTTTCCATCAGAAGACCCATCTGATTTTTGCTATCTTATGACATAAAAAAAACCCGGCGAAGTGCGAGTCGGACTCGTTCACGAAGGGTTCCGTACTATCATCTTTAAAAAATACGAAAAAACACGTTTATTGTATGGACCCACCCTTAATATTTTCATTTTTTTATTTTTCGTATTTGTTGTTATAACGGCAACGGCAATACATAATTTGTGCAAAATTTCAGCTTTCTAGCTATCACGGTTTATGAGATACAGCCTGGTGACAGACAGACAGACGGACAGACAGACAGCGGAGTCTTAGTAATAGGGTTCCAAAATTACCTTTTAGGTACGGAACACTAAAAACTACGGAATTTTTAAATTGATTTCGAATAAGGTAAAAAATTTCAGAAGCATATACACACATTCTTTTTTAAATAAATGAATTAAGTATCCATACTAGTCCATACTATGCGGGTTTTACTTTAGAATTTTTCCACGCGAACGAAGTCACGGGTACAGCTAGTAATAAATATGATTGAGTTGGAATGTAGTTCCTTTCGCTATGAGACTCTGACTGTGACTTAAAGGAGGTAATAATTTTAACTGGATGGACGAGTCATTTGAGTAAAAACGTATATAAGGGACTAGGAAGCAAGACAACCGTTCACAGTTGAGTTGTGAAAATTCTGGATTTTTATACTTACTTTTAATAAATAATATAAAAATAGGTATTTAATCGTTAAAATTATAAAATAAATTTACATATTCCCAAAATTGATGCCAAGATGAATCAATCGATTAAAAAAGGTTTTAATTTCCAAAAAAGCTTAGCAAATTGGTCGGTTTTTGGGTATGGTTTTTTGATACAAACTTTTAAGTCTAGCCCCTCAGCATTCAAACAAAAGGAACTCCATTTCAGAACTCCCCACGACTAGCCATAGCCATTTATTACATGATGAGATGGGTATCAAGCCTATCGACAACTCATGCATAAATTCATTCTCAGGCAAGATATTTAGAACTGACTGTCTAACCCGGAATTCGAGGTCAGTACCTTATACCTCCATATCAAAACTAGTACCGCTAGGACATTAAGAAGATTTTAGTAAAAAAATCTGTAAGTCGGTTGACCCTGCAGATGATCGCTAAAACTTCCTGCTAAGTTAAGGTACTTTAAACACAAAGAAGCAAAAACTATACGTAAGCATAAATTTTGGTCAAAAGTTTAAAAAATTTTGTTTCTAAAAACGACAGTAATTTGATTTTTAAAAAGCTGAATATTTTCTAGATATAAAAGCTGTAAATTTCAAAAAAATGTTTGCCGCTGACAAATCCCCGAACGAATAAGATATGACACAACTTAGTAAATTGAAATATGTAATTCTCAAAGCATAGAAAAGTAGTAAGTCGCAATACATACGTATATTGTACGTCGAAGCCTTTTGTCAATAGCTGATAGAATAAACATCCGCGCTTAATAGAACAAGTTGAAGTTCAAGTACTTCATGTTTTATTCAATCTGCATATTGTCTGTACCGTGTACATACAAGCGGAGCCAGGCTAAACCTTTAGAAAATATGGAAATATTCTCCTTCTATCTTGTAGTGCTCTTTCCTAAGTCCTGGGCAAAGTATGGTTTTAAGGGAAATTCTCAAGAACAATCTGTAGTCCGGTGGTGGTTCCCCGTGTTGGTCCCGGGCTCCTTTGAAGAATAGGCCAACTGTCGTTCTTTCAGGCAGGTTGTAAAAGGCCAAGTCACTACCATCGTGACTCGTGGCTACTAGGCTGTAAAGTTCTGCATTATCTCGCCCGGGTCTGGTACCACGGCCTTTCCTATTCCTGCTACAATAGCGTCAGTGCTTGTCACTATCGTGTTCCGGTTTGAAGCGTAAGGTAGCCGGTATGCTTATGCTTATGGCATTAGACCTCGTCACAAGATAGCAACGCATCATTAACATCTTTGGTGTCTATAGGCGATTGTTGATCCTTTCCATCAGGAGAACCATCTGCTTGTTCGCTATCTTCTTATCTTATGATATAAAAAAAACCTCTATGCATCACATGAGTACGTAACAAATTTTAGCTTATTTGGTTCATTTATTTAAAAATGTAGCTGTTTTTTGAACACATATCACGTAAAAACCGCTGTATATATTGACATGAAATGTGTAACATAATTATGTCAGCATGTTTCAAAGAAAGTTTTTAGCTAAACTGTCATCATTTTGATGATAAAACCTATTTAATTTCTCAGTTCTGTTTAAATAAATTTTATTGTTTCAATTTTAGGGTCCGAGGTAAACCAGGAACCCTTATAGTTTCGCTATGTCCGTCCGCCCGTCCGCAGTTTAGCGCAGAGATCCTTAATACTAGAAAGCTGAAATTTTGTATGAAAAATACGATGAAAAATATTTTTTCAGGGTAGCTCCTCTACATGTAAATTGGGGATCTTAGTTTTTTTCACGTGTATCCTTTAGTGTGGAGTATCGTTGAATAGAGTTTTAAAAAATATTATAGGTTTGTGTTAACAATTTTTCGATTAAGGGACTAGTTTGTGAAATATTACGCTTTAATAATAATATATAATAATATTCAATTCAGAAACATGTCCACCTCGCTTTGAAGCACTAATTTTTGTTAGAGTCAAGTACCTTGCCTCTACCAGCTAAACGATTAGTTTTGCAGTGGTAAAAAAATTCACGTTCATAGCAAATATAACGAAGTTAAAATAAAAACTATCACGGCTTAGAAAACTTTACAAGTCGAGTAATAGTCGATCAACTTAAATATATACGTATGGTTTATGTGGTCTTAAACTAGTTGCACCTCTATCTTTATTTTCGGAGATATGGGCGGTAAGATATTTATTTATATTTATCAAGAACTCTTCAAATTTTAAAAAATACATTGTATACAATTAAGGCAAATATTACGCAGATTTGTATTTACATCTGACATCAATCTTCAGGTAGAGGTCATGTCCACGTATTCTGCAAATATGCACAGGGCTTATGGTGACGGCTTTTAATGTTGATATTTACTTGAGTACACATTATTTACGAATCAGATAAACTGGTTATGGTTAACCATAATTCTGGAACTTTCCATTTATCCTCCACTGCTTCGTAGTCTAGGGGTTAGCCAATTTATTGATTCAGGCATTACTTTGCGGAAATCCTTTATTAAAAAAGATGCAATTAATTAAATTTGCTATGATCCGCGAACTATTCTATTTGTTTTTCGCGATAGCACCAAAAAGAAAGACGTCGGTTTAATAAATGAATAAGACCCACCGATGGTCCGTATAAAAAGAAGACAGCGACACAATTATCCACCCACATCCACCACACTTTTACACCTACGTCCCACACCGGCACCAAGCACAAAAAAAAGTACATAATTTGTGCATGTATTTTTTTATCATTAGATAGTAGACTAGCAGATGGCTTTCCTAATGGAAAGAGACCTTTGTCTATAGACACCAAAGATTTTAATGGTGAGTAGCTATCCGTGTGGCGGGATGGCAATGCCACATGCATTAGTCTACCAACCACCTGACCATCCGAACCAGAAAAACCAGAACATGACAGTGACAAGCATTGACGCTATTACGGCAGGAATAAGTAAGACGGTGGTACCAAATACCCGAGCGAGACGTTGCGGAACTCTACCACCGTAGTCACGATGGTAGTGACACGTAGAGCCAATCGACTGCTTTTTACGACCTGTCTTGCAGAACGGCAGTTGGTCTATTATTCAAACGAGCCCGGACCAACACGGGGGACTTCGACTTTGCTCGTTCTTGTGTTCGTGTGTTTATGTTGTAAAGTTTTTTATATTGCTTTACAAAATGAAGATCGTTTAAATTTTATTTCTTGTGCCAAAAAATATAAATTTAAAAATTAAATATTATAAAAAATAATGTACTAAAAGCTTTATTTATCTTTAATAAAATAAACCATAACCCATATTTTTGATCCCAACGGAACATGACAACGACGCGAACTAACGATATTATAGTCTAATTAACAAGTTCAAAAAGTGAAAAAAAAGACATAAAGGTCCTAAAAATATGAAAAATAGCTCATTGGATTCGAAATCAACTCTAGAAGACTTGTCAAAGAGAAAATTTTGATTTTGGTGCAGGTAAAAAATTGCAATTGTTATAAACAAAATAAGATGAAAAAAATGGTATTTATATAAATAACTCGAAAAATATTAATATTTAAACAATTTTGAAAAAAGTTCGTTAAAGGGGAGGAAATTTCTAACGAAAAAATCTTGGAACTCTATCGTTATTATTTATAATTTTAATTTGACGTTGAAAATAGGGCTATTAACGAAAAACTAAATACAATATTTTTGTTTATCTTATTTTGTTAATAACAATTGCAATTTTTTACTTGCACCAAAATCCTTCAAAAATATTTTTCTAGAGGTGATTCCGAATCCAATGAGCTATAGCTCATTTTTTTTTTTGCACCTTTATCTCTATTTTTCACGTTTTTGAACTTGTTGACTAGACTATTACGGCCGCCCCTTTGGTCATGTGGTTAGCGATCCTGATTACGCAATCGACGGGGCTCGGGTTCGATCCCCGACGTTGAAAAACATTTGTGTGATGAGCATAAATGCTTGTATTTCCGGATTTGGGTTTTATTAAATATATTCCAGATATATTGAGGTATATACTCAAAGTTCCAGTATTTATATATGTATTTCTATGTATTAGTATCGTTGACTAACACCCATAACACAAGCAAGCAAAAAACTTACTTTGAGGTATCTATTATTATTTAAGAATAGGTAAGGCGTAAGTACTCAAACTCGGCGCAACCCAATAGAAACCCGGGTGAGACGTTGCAGAACTCCACTAGTAGTCACAATGATAGTGAGTCATCTTCCTATTTTTACGTGACACCTGGCAGCAAGGCTAACTGCCTTTGACTTGACTTATTCTTCAACAGACACCCAAACATACAATCTCACTCATTTTAATATTGAGGCTACTAAATTGGTAGAATTTTCGAAATGTACCTACCACTATAGCAGAATAGAATAATAACGCAGTAGAACAACTCACACAGACGTGTCATTTACACGGCCGCCACCTATCTTGGCCGGACAAGATAGGTTAGAGGCCGTGTAAATGACACGTCTGTGTGCGTGCGTCGATTCGGGCGCCCTGAATAGAGTTGTTCTACTGCGTTATTATTCTTTTGTGACTATAACCTTAACTGCACTTAACCTAGGTCAATAGTACTAAGTAGATGACCTTACACGTTGGCCATCTAAACTTTACAACTTATTATTTACGCTGGGCTTAAATAAATTGCTCATGTTTTGCACGTGACGGAGGATTTACT
The DNA here is from genome assembly GCA_036924255.1 of Apodemia mormo. NCBI lineage: Eukaryota > Metazoa > Arthropoda > Insecta > Lepidoptera > Riodinidae > Apodemia > Apodemia mormo. The sequence continues at coordinate 16,093,428 of JAUPFN010000017.1, forward strand.
TGGAATATCACATTATTTTGCACGACTCATAAGCAGAGCGTTGGGGTAACGTTCTACAATCTACATCCAACATGTCAAAATCAAGCATTTTTTGGGATTTAAACTGTATCTACTGTATTCATATTTCGCTTATATAATAATTAAGTACACAGATATAGAGAATAAATCTTTTATAAACACTTTTAATAAAATATTTGTGAAATATTCAAATATTATGTAGCATAACTTAAAAAAAACTAATTTAAAAAAATCTGTAAGCCGGTTGACCCCACAGGCTAATCCTGAAACTTCCCGCTAGATTGAGATATTTTAAGCTCAAGAAGCAAAAAAATATTCAAACAGATTTATGAGCTCGAAAACTTCAAAAATCTAAAGTTTGTAAAAATTACAGTATTTTAATTTTTGAAAAAGTGATGATTAATTTTGATCTTTCGAATGGCATTCACCGCAATTTTCGAGCTTTACATTTTTTTATTAACTAAATAAGCGATAGGTTGAAAAATATGGAAGAAATAAAAAAGAAAAATTTTTTAAAAAATTTCGCCATTGATAAATCTCAAACAAATAATCAGCTCAACTGATTAGATTTTAAAATCAATCGGTAAATATATTAGGATGAACGTTATTTAAAAAATATTAAGTAAGTTTGCTGTACACGACTTAATATTATATTTCAAAAATCTGTAACATAGCAAACGTGATTCGATTTTTGAAACGGCATTCGACATAGCACTTTAAGTTCATGAATATAACTTTAAGTTCATGAATGTCGAAAAAAACACTTTTTTCAAAAAAAAAATGTTAACGATAATTACCGAACGGATACCCTGATTTTGATTCAATTTGCGAAATTCAACGCAGTTTTTTAGCAAATGAGCTGATTAAATTTTGTACTTAATTAGTACATAAATGTATAACTTATTTAAAAAAAAAACATTGTTTCGCATACATTACACATACACACACACATATACGAGACATACTGCCGTCATCGTGAAAATAGTAGGAAAAGATTCATAGGACCTCAAAACGTGGAGAACTATTGAAAACGCGATTTTCAAAACTCGTGGCAAAATCAGTAACTTTCTTATACTACTAAGGTAGCGGGAAGTTAAAATTCGTAGATGTGGATGTCTATTAATGCATGGACGTGCCACAATTACGCTCAAAACACTTATGGACATTATTAATTTTTCAATAAATAAGCAAATCCTTCGAAAATCACTGTTGGTTCATTGTAATAGCAGACTGATGTGATAAGCTAGCAGATGGTTATTTACTCGTCTGCTTATTTGCTTTACCAAGCAGACGCAGAAATGACTAAGTAAAGCATATGTACACTAATGATATTATGCAATGCAAAGCTGTTCTTGTCATAAAGCAACGTCATCGTGTGAAATATTACCGTCTTCTTTACACTAATAACAGGACAGCAGGCAATGGTAAGCCCTGACATTACAGATATCATAAACCCATATTACACTACAAGATATATGGAAGTAAGCAGCACGTAATGTGCCCGATGGTAGAAATATTTGACGAATAAGAAGAATTAATATCTCGCTTAGGCTAAACAGCGTGTGATTTATCGCGCGTGAAAGTAGAGATATGATGAATAAGAAGAACTAATATCTTGTTTATTGTAATATGTATAAGAACATATCATTCGACTTAACATTATAATAATTACTTTTACTTGTCAGTACCTATTAGTTTTTTTTTTATATCATAAAATAGCAAACAAGCAGATGGGTCTCCTGGTGGAAAAAGTCAACCATCGCCTATAGACACCAAAGGGGTTAATGGTGCGTTGGTAACTTGTGGCGAGGTCTTATACCACATGCATAAGTTTACCGGCTACCTTACCCTCCAAACCGGAACACGACAGCGACAAGCACTGACGCTATTGCGGCAAGAAAAGGCAAGGCGATGGTACCAGCCCCGGGCGAGACAATGCAGAAATGTACCACCTAATATCCACAATTGTAGTGACTCGCATCGGTCCAATCGGACCGATCGGTCGCCTTTTACAACCTGCCTGGCAGAACGGCAGTTGGTCTATTCTTCAAAGGAGCCCGGAAACAACACGGGGAAGTAACCATTTTGTCTAACTAACCATAACATGTCGTTCTAATTATATTTATTGAGTCACTATTTATCCTAAGTTAGATATTAGTTATTATTGCTTAAATCTCTCTTTAGCGCGCGACATATGACACGTTTATCCCAAGCGGTCTGTCAGGCTATTACAAGACGTCGGTACGAGGAAAACTAGCATATACGTATGATTTTATGTTTATGTACATTACACATCGAATAGCTATCATTTAAATCCCATTGATTATATAGAACAATAGGCACTAAAATTCATAGTTTTATTATTTGCCGTAGAGCTGAACTTTATTACAAGTTGAAGATTCCATGCAGTGATAAGTATAATCTTTCTTCAGTGATTTCAAAATAGTCATTTTTGTGTTATAGCACTCTTCCCAATCTTGGGAAAACTTGAAAAACTTTAAAACAAATAATTTTTTTTTTCGACATGCAGGATTTGAACCTGCATTCTCAGCTTGGGGGACGTCGCAGGTTCAAATCCTGCATGTCGAAATTTTTCTTTGTTGTTTTTAAAGTCAGAAAACAGTCTTCGTGTATTTTATACTTCTGCACAAAAAGTGAAACTTGGGTTATAGAATAATATAACAATGGTGTTAAGGGAGTTGGTGATGGTAATGATGAGAATATACACGGTGGTGTGTATTAGTTGATACAGAAGCCAAAATAGGCACCCCAAGATAATACATGAATAATGAATGAAACATAAATTAAAATAGAAATAAGAAATACTCTTTGACTTATCAATAAACTTAGTTTTATCAGTGACGTCGCATAATTATTGTCACCCTACGCGTCAATGAACTCACGAGCCACCAGCGAGCGGTAGGTATTATATAAACATGTGATGATGAAATTTCCCATCACACTACCTTCAGGCTCTTTTAGAACGGTTGTGCTAATTTTGATGATTAAAGTGCAGAATAATTAGCTAAATTAACAAAAACAAACTATTGTGTATATGTAAACATTTTTTATGGATCTCTGATATGAAATATAGCACACTTTTTAAATAATTACAATCGACTCTACAACTGCTTCTGAACAAACTCATTTTAACTTTGGTATCAAGTAACAAGCATCTTGTACAATGGTACATAAATATAAATGTAAGGAATCCTCATTTGGATTTTCCGAATTATTTATTTCTTCTGCCGCTTCAACTGCATTGCACATTGGTGCGCAGTTCGGTTCAATTTTAGATAAAAATAAAAAAAAATAAGAGGATTCAGGTCCAGAGGCCGCGGCGGGGCACAAATTTGAATTAAGGCGCCCAATGCCACTATCGAGGCACAAAATAAATAGATACAGAAGTCAAACTGATGTATGTACTTTACTCTTACTTTTCATACCTATGCTCTGCTATCGCGCTGTTATCAACTTTGGCTTATGCACAAAAAACTGGTAATGGCACTCGTATCTAAGTGTTTTTTTTATATCTTAAGATAGGAAACAAGCAGATGGGTCTCCTGATGGAAAGAGTCAACCATCGTATCGCCTATAGACATCAAAGATGTTAATGGTGCGTTGCTAACTTGTGGCGAGGTCTAATGCCACATGCATAAGTTTACCGGCTACCTTACCCTCCAAACCGGAACACGACAGTGATTAGCATTAGACGCTATTGCGGCAGGAATAGGTAAGGCCTACCACCTAGTAGCCACGATGGTGTGACTCGCGTAGCCAATCGGTTGCCTTTTACAACCTGCTTGGCAGAACAGCAGTTGGCCTATTCTTCAACGAAGCCCGGAACCAACACGGGGAAAATCGATTTATTGTTGATAATGAAACAGCAAGAATGGGCATGTAAACCACTTATGTTGTTATTGTTTTATCTATTACAAATTTTCTGCATAAAAAAGTTCACTAACGCGTGTCAAAGTGTGACACTCGCGCTTGCGCTATTCCCAAACATGCCGAAATATGGCGTTTGTGAGAGGTGTCTATATGTGCGTTGCTCGAGCGTCTTTTGTAACTAGATCGACTTCTGTGCCTATTTGTTTTGTAATTAAGGTACTCGAGGTCAAGGTAGCCGAAATATGCATCAAAATTGTTGAAGCGCAGAAGAAATAAACAAGATTCACGCGTTAAGTCGGAAGATATTTTCTTAGGTAAAGCAGTGACTAACGAACGAACGAAAGAGACTAACGAACAGCAATTGATTTATATATATATATATATATATATATATATATATATATATATATATATATATATATATATATATATATATATATATATATATATATATATATATATATATATATATATATATATATATATATATATATATATATATATATATATATATATATATATATATATATATATATATATATATATATATATATATATATATATATATATATATATATATATATATATATATATATATATATATAAATCAATTGCTGTATATATATATATATATATATATATAAATCAATTGCTGTTCGTTAGTCTCGCTAAAACTCTAGAACGGCTGGACCGATTTGGCCAATTTTGGTTTTAAAATATCCATGGAAGTTCAGGTTAGGTTTAAAAGGTGAAAAAGAAAGAAAAAAACGGAAAAGTAGACATAAAGTTGGCAGAACAACGTTTGCCGGGTCAACTAGTTTAGAATATATTTGTTTTGTACGGTAAATGTTTTCCATTAATAAATAATTTCCTTTTCTTATTCTCATTCTTATTACGTTTCTCATTTCAATTCACATACAGTCAACACAACATCACCCACTTATCTCACTCCTTACCTTCTTGCTAAATTTCAAGTTTGTAGCACAATAAATGAAGGACTGTCATACAAATTTGCAACAGTCTTCAGACATTTTTAATCCGGTCCTAGTAGAATCGTAGGGGATGTCTGCAAAATATTATAACCACAGACCACATGGATACTAATAGATACGCCATTGGGAAGGAAAAGTGTCTCCGCGCAAATTACCACAGCTCCTATCACTGTCAATATCGTGAAAAGGTGAAAATAAACCACGTTGTGGGTCATTCTTCGGAGTGCAATTTTTGAGCGTAATAGAATCTTTTCTCCTAAATAAACAAATGATTTATAATACATCGACTATTAAATTGTTTATACATTACATATGCATCATGTTATATCGAATTCAATGTGTAATAACCACGTATATCGAAGTAACTTAAATATCAACCTCAACATCGTAGTTTTCCACGCGTAACACGGGCGCTGTCTTCTAATCAATCTCGGCCCCGTTCCCCACAATAGTAAGTTCTACATTTTTTCAATTTTTGGTTCTGCATTCTTAGGCATTCCCATGTCACATTTTTGTAATGTTATTGTAATATTTTTAGCAAACAGGTTTGAGGTGTAATATCTAACTCTCAAATGTATATGACCAGTAACAAACTAGCAGGGTATACCAGCTTTTCAATGTCGTGTAATTTTAAAGTACATATTTTTTCGTGATTTCCATGTAAAAAAACGCCATGGAAATTACGTAAAACCCACGGAAATTACTTTTCTTGCAAAGCTATAAATAAAATGTTCATTGTGCATACTGCAATACATGCAATCAGTAGTAATCGCAAAGGTTCCTAGTAGTCAAAGTTCAAACTACTAGGAACCTTTGCGATTCATTTCACGATGACGTTAGTATGTATGTATGTATGTTTGCGTGTGTGGTTGTTTGTGTATTTGTGAAAAAGTACGGGTAATCGGTAGTAATAGTAAACACGTGAATACGATATATAAAAAATCGTAAAAGTTAGCACAGTATTGTGAAATATATTGACTGTTACTTTGAAAACGTGTTACGTGACGTAATGTTGACACATTTCACAAGTACCTACAATCCATAACGTGTAGATAATGTACATATCGCTTCTTTGCTTCAATCACGTGTTATCTTAAAAACACATTAATAATTTTAACTTACAAAAAATTATTTTAATTCATTATGTAATTTTTTTTTCTTTATATTAGTAGATATGTAGATTACGTATAAACTTTAATACCTTAGCTGTCTCAAATCATAGGAATGTTTTGATAATATATTAAATTTAGAACAAAACTGGGGTTTCAAACTTGTCACGTTATTAAATCAAAGAAGCGATATGTTCCTACTTAAAATCGACAGGGTTGTGACGTTAGCCCAACAGGATTTAATACTTCATGAGGATGAGTAAGCTTTTATTTGGAAGTAGGTACATTGCCGCTAGTGGCACACACTGTAGGGCAACTAATAAGTCGCATATAGGCATAGAGTAATAATACTTAGAGTGATAATTGCATTCAACGTTTCGTTCATATTTTAAGCCAAAACCGTATCGATGTGTGCATGACCTTCATCACCCTTCGTGTAATTACTTGCGTTGACACGCACACAAAGACTCATTATTGCGTGAATAATGTTGCAAGCAAATAAATATTTTCCCAAAACGGTATTTAAAATAGGTCTACCTTACAAATAGTCTTTCATATTATAACATTAATAGTCATTTAGTATAAACTTGAAACTTATACTTTTATTCGGTAACGTAAAATATTTTAAATGTCGAGAAATATTCTAGATGTTCTCAAGATGATATTCCAAAGCTATTTAACCTTATATTTTTTTTAGTTTTTGTGCTTTCATTTGTAATCTAAAATATTTTTACCTCATTAAAATAAAGTTTGTCTTTCTTTCCAATAGTATTATTAGACATATAAAAAACTTAAAACTTACATTTTTTATCCCGGTGAGGTAAAATGAATAGAATTACAGGGAAATCTTAAAGTGTCTAGATATATTTTTTTATATATATCAGTAATCAAACAGCGGTAACCAACTAGCACCAACCGTAAATAAAAAAATATGGCCAATACAAGTTTACATTATTGAAGTTATAAAAACATTTATTGAAGTAATTCTTTAAAAAAAATATTGAAATATATCTACTAAAATATAATTGTACAATAATAATATAATATAATATAATATAATATAATATAATATAATATAATATAATATAATATAATATAATATAATATAATATAATATAATATAACATAACATAACATAACATAACATAACATAACATAACATAACATAACATAACATAACATAACATAACATAACATAACATAACATAACATAACATAACATAACATAACATAACATAACATAACATAACATAACATAACATAACATAACATAACATAACATAACATAACATAACATAACATAACATAACATAACATAACATAACATCACATCACATCACATCACATCACATCACATCACATCACATCACATCACATCACATCACATCACATCACATCACATCACATCACATCACATCACATAACATAACATAACATAACATAACATAACATAACATAACATAACATAACATAACATAACATAACATAACATAACATAACATAACATAACATAACATAACATAACATAACATAACATAACATTTTTTTTTTTTTTTTTTTAACGAAGGGGAAATCCTAATGGATACCCCGCCGTTCTTAGAGGGGATGGAAGAACGACGGGGTTATGTCGGACTCTCACCGACTAAAACCCCTCCGGTAGCCATCTAAGGTGCATTAGGGTGGCCACGGGCTCTCCAATGAACACACCGCGACCTCCCTGCACGTCGCCCCCTCGGGCCCTTCCACTGAACAATACCTCCTGTTGGGTACGGTAGCGTGGGGCTACGCCACGCTGCCGTCCGTCCCGGGGTTGACACTGAGTTGGCTTCCCCTTGCAGCCACCTCACAACCCCCACTTCCCCTTTTAGTCGCCTTTTACGACAGGCAGGGGAAACCGTAGCCCTATTCGTCGCCCGGAACTACAGGGCCAGGTGCGGACCCTAGTGACGGGGTCCACGCCTCCTTCTCCTGGTGGGATCAAGACGTTCTCGATCCCGTTCCGCGCTTTCCTTCTGCCGCATTACGCTTTCGCAGAAGGAAACCATTGCTTGCCAGGCCCCTGCGTCGTGCAGCATAACGTTTACGACATTTGCGAGGGACAAATCTGTACCAATTTTCGCAGCCAGAGCAACTCTTTCGTTGGTCCACGCTGGACATTCCTCCAGAGTGTGCTGAGCGTCGTCCATATCACTGGTGCAGTGGTGGCATTGTGGTGTTGTCTCACGCCCAATCCTGTTTAGGTAATACCCAAAGCAGCCGTGCCCTGTCAGCACCTGCGTCAGTCTGTATGTTACTGCCCATCTTCTACTCATCCAGGAGTTGAAGTTGGGCAGGATCGCTCCAGGAGCGCGTTGACGTGCAGCGTTCGAATTCTCGAGACGCGTTCGCCATTGCGCATGCGCTCGAGAGAGCATTCTTTTTCTGAGTATTTCCCTGTTCATGGGGTCATCATTGGGGCATGTATCACGTATGCTCCGGTACATACTGGCGTTTATCCCCGCCAAGATAACATAACATAACATAACATAACATAACATAACATAACATAACATAACATAACATAACATAACATAACATAACATAACATAACATAACATAACATAACATAACATAACATAACATAACATAACATAACATAACATAACATAACATAACATAACATAACATAACATAATATAATATAATATAATATAATATAATATAATATAATATAATATAATATTCACGGGACAAATTACACTGACTGATCCAACCCCAAAGTAAGCAAATTTATTTGCTTGTGTAATGGGTGTTAGTGAACGATACTAATACATAGAAATACACATATAAATACTGGAATATATTTATTAAACACCCAAACCCGGAAATACAAACAATTATGCTCATCACGCAAATGCTTGTCCCCGTCGGGGATTGAACCCGAGCCCCGTCGATTGCGTAGTCAGGGCCGCTAACCACTCGACCAACGGAGCGGGCAAATGATATTACAAATTTGTACATTGCTTGGCGAATGCTTGTGTGTCTTTATGTGTATGTCTCTGTGTGTTTATGTGTGTATATGTATATATTCGGTGAAAAAAAAACTAGCTTGAACGTTAGCAGATGGGCGGGCAAGCAGGAACAATATTTACAAGCACTTTGAGGTAAAAAGTAATAACATAGGTATGCTTATTAATCAAAATATTTATTTAAATCAGTTTAAAAAGTTAAAATGTTTTAAGCTAAACATAATATTTTTGACTACTATATTGAGTCAAGCTACTATTGGCTCTGTGCACTGCTTGAGCACCACCTATGGTGCGCAACTGTTTTGGTTCAGATCTTAGAATATAGAATAACGTAATCCCTGTGCGTAATCTCCTCTAACGTTTTTAGCTGAATCGGAAACAATACAGCTCTTTGTGGCGACTCTTTTGCTTCTACGTGCTATAATATATGCATTGGAGTATACGGCAAAAATTAATTAAGTCATGTATGAGCAATATCGTCATTCGCAACATAAATTTCAAGCTATGTAGAATTGAAACTTAATTATCAGCATAAACATATTAGGAGGCCAACATTTGGCGCAGACCGATTTTAGGGCACGTTACCCTACATCATTTCGTCGATAAAACTCGAAAATATCGCCAATAATTAAGAAAACACGAAATAATGCTGTACCATGGCATATTATTTCATTAGAAAAATTTTAAAATAATGTCTTTTTAGCAGTAACAGTATTTTTCTGGTGATCACTGCGGCATCTAGAATGCTAGTTGGAACAATTTTTTTGCCTTCTAAAAGTCCTCATTATACACGAATATAAGCTTTGTAATATTGATTTGATAATGGTAAGTCCCAACGCTTAAAAAATATTTTTTATGCAAAAGCAAAGTCCAAGCTATGTAATATCGCACATAAAATAGTAATACACACGTTATTAATTCTAATGAAAATAGGTAAAAACAAATACGTGGTAGAATATTTTCCTCTTTGGCTGGCAACATTTTGAATATCGTTCAACTTAGATATTTACGATTTATTTGTTTGGAATTTATACAAAAATATCCGATGCCAAGTAGTTCTTATGTGTGAAATGTGATCTTCAAGCCCTAAATACGCTTTTGTGAAGCACGGTGACAACCTTTCACCACACAGTAACTCACATTTTTTGAAATTGCGAGAGCTGTACTCTGTGTGGCACGTGTCACATGTCTGAGCGACCGGCGAGCGTAAGAAGCCTTTTCTGGCTTCTTGGAAATGGCTTAATATAACGCGGGTCGACTTGGTTTCTAAGCGTTATTATTCTATGCATATAGGTACGTTGCTTACAAGCAAATTAACGCGACCGCTTAAACACCGTAAAGTAGTATCCATCATTGCATTTTTATTTATACTTTCTGGCGTCGGACGAGGAAGATGAACTAATCAGTACATCATCCGTTCTATTGTTTCTTACCCAGTGATCTGGTTTCTTTTACGAGGCTTAGCCTAGGCTCTAGACTAAGCCTCTTGACGTTGTGTTTCGGGACACCTTGTACTTATCTATCTATCTATACAAATAAATAAAATTGGAGTGTCTGTTTGTAATTTTACGTGGGATTTCGGGATAAAAGCTATACTATGTTCTTTCTGGGGTCTCAAACTATCTTTGTACAAAATTTCATTCAAATCGGTTCTGTGGTTTAGGCATCAAGAAGAGACAGACAGACAGAGTTACTTTCGCATTTATAATATTAGTAGGGATACTTATTTATATTTACGTTTGTGTGATATGGTTGTAGAAGAATTTTTCTATAACCTATTTGTATGTTTTTAGTTGATACTATATGGTATAGCTTTTTATATTTTGTATTTATTTTTTTGAAGCATTTCAACCATCCTCAAAAAAGTAAGTCTTTAATTTGGTCAGTAAGCTACTTTTGATTTTATTTTGTTGCTAAATTCAGTGTATGTATAAAAATAATATTCAAATAATTTTGAATGGACTATTTTTTTAATTACCTATTTTTTACTATCTAGTTTTTGGTGAAATATTGAATATTTTTTTGTGAACATTCAAGTCAAAGCTGAAATAATTTTTGTGATAGTAGTAATAGGTTTTTTATACATAGTGATTAGGGCGAGCGAAGTGAGCCCTATACTAGGCGACTTTCTATGCATTTTTGTGGTATCTGTTACTGAAAAAGTATTGCACTTTGAGGTTTGAGCTTTGACGTGGTAGTTTAAATTCATGTCTAGATATGATCTACCATTAAAATACCACTTTACAAATATTTAAAAAAATACAAGATACATGTATTATAATTTTGTTTCTACTAACGCCATCTGTTATAACATTAACGAGTTAAAATGCTAAAATTGAACGAGTTAAAATGTTAAAATGCTAAGGAGTTAAAATGCTGCTTTGGCGTGGTAGATTAAATTCATTTAATTTATTTTCATTCACTCCATTTTAATTCAATATTAATCTATTAATACACTTGTACTTCTTAACTTCCCGCTACGTATGCAGATAAGGAAGTTACTGGGATCATCAACCGTTTACATATTTGTCACAATGTGATTATTGTGAAAACGTACATGTGTAAATTGATTAATATTGTATTGAGATCAAGTTTCAATCTTAGCCCGAGGGTAAAAAGCTAAAACATATTCATGCCCGCCTCTGCCGACGATGTAGGCAGAGGAACAACATGTGCATCCACGATTAGCCGGAGATACGTCTTAGATACAACGTGATAGGTGACTAGCATATCACCAACCAGGCACTTTTCCCATCCCGGGCAACGTTGTTTTTATTAGAAAATTGGAAAAACACATTTTTGATTTGACTCGGGAATCGAATCCAGAGGGTTTCTCTGAGAGAATAATTCGAAAAATTTATTCGCTGAGTTTCTATTGGCAATACTACGTGCCTGCGTTTTCTGCGCCCTTATAGACCAAAGTCTGAGAACGCCTTTAATGGAAATATAATGTTTGGGTAAAAATACGCTGGCTTTTTTAGGTTAGATGATTATTAATAAAGTCCATACATAAAAAGATGACATTCTCATAAAAATACTTTCCTAACAATATTACTAGGTAGTATAACTTTGCGAGTCCTTACAAAGCTCTGCTTTTTGCTAGTATTAAAATAACCGGTTTTAACTAAATGCATATAGATGTATACACGGTACACATACCAAAATAGCACTTTTTACGATTTTTGTATGTCTGTCTGTCTGTTCGTCCGATTGTCTGTCTGTCTGTCTGTCTGTTTGTTCCGGCTAACCACAGGAACAGCTGGACCGATTTTGACAGGACTTTCACTGGCAGTTAGTTGATGTGACAAGGAGTAACTTAGGCTACTTTTTTCCCGCGGACGAAGTCGCGGGCACAGCTAGTCTAATATATAAAAAGTTTGTTGCCAAACTCCTCCGAAATGGCCTGACAGATACTTATGTGTATGCATATCGGGTAGGTCTGAGAATCGGTCAACATCTATTTTTCATACTCCTAAATGTCTACACCTAAATTGTTATTGTTAGTTTTTGGTCATTTTTTGGTTTTATTTTTTTATGATTCATTATTGAAATATATATACAACCCTAAATCAACCCCTATTTTTTAAATTAATAATTTATATGGGAAAATGACGTTTGCCGGGCCAGCTAGTAGTATTCAACTAGCTGAAGCGGGTTCAGCTACTAGGCCACGCGTCACTTTAGCTTAGTACTAAGTCACTTGAAAATGCTTAGAACTTTCCTTCTCCGGTACAAAAGTAAAAGATAGAAGAAAGAAACAAAATAAAACTATACTCCTGTTCAATAACTATGTTGTGAAAAATATTATGTCGAGCCATTGGCTACGTTTTGAGTTATGAGAACACCAACTTACGGAAGCTAAACTTTAATGTAAGCACATAAAGATGATAAAGCAAAGAAAATTCATAGAGCTAACGATGAGAAAAATCTTTCATTTAGCAGAAATAAAAATTACCCAACTCATATTGAAAAAAAAAAACCGTCCAAGTGCCAGCCAGACTCGCGCACCAAGGGTTCCGGACCATCCCTATTCAAGTTTCTACCTGTTTATAAAATCGAGTGAAAAATTGCTTAAAAATTATGTTTGTTGTATGGTACGCCTTTAATATTTACTTTATTTAAATTTAATTATTTATTTTGAAAAGTAATATAGAACTAAACATTCTGTGAAAATTTTAAGGGTCTACCTGTTACCGTTATTATTATTGAGCAAAAAATACGAAAAAACACATTTATTGTATGGGGACCCCCTTAATATTTCATTTTTTAATTTTTAGTAAGTATTTGTTATAATAGCGGCAAAGAAAATACATAATTTGTGAAAATTTCAGTTTTCTAGCTGTCACGGTTTATGAGATACAGCCTGGTGACAGACAGACAGACAGATGGACAGACAGACAGCGGAGGATTCGTGTTTTTGATTGTAGATTTTTAACTAGTGTTTATATTTTTATCTCATAAGGCAGCAAACAATCGCAAGCTTTACCTGATGTAGAGAGATAATAAACGCGTATTTACAGTAAAGATGCGTTGCCATTTGTGTTGCGGGGTTGGAATGCCACACACATAAGTAAGCTTAAACATAAATATGTTTATCGTCTACCTCAGGACTTCCCAACCAGGTGGGCACGCCTCTCTAGGGAAGCGTAGAGAAATGTTGGGGGGGGCGTCGTACCTAATATGTAAGATTACATTTCCAAAAAAAAATTAACGAGTAGGTAAATAAAGAATATAAGGAGGGCATGAAAATATTATTTTTGTCTTGGAGAGGCTCGGCGAAATAAAGGTTGGGACAGCTGGTATACCTTACACTCCAAATCAGAACACGACCGTAGCAGTGTGGACGAGACGTTGCAGAACTTTAATACATAATAACCTTAATAACATAGCTCTTCTTCGAAAAAGATTCAGAGACATCATTATAGAAAGTAAAGACATTCAACAAGATACGTATTTTTTTATATTTTACTGTATCACGCAAATATTTATGATGAAACACAGCAAAATAAAGCGTATAAATTGTGTTAATCATAAAGTGTTACAAATAACTATAAGAGTTACCGAGCACTAAAACAAGAAGAATTTGGACAAAACTAATGAAGTTTTTAAGTGAACACAAGTAAAGTCATGGTCATTTTACGATAAAAAAATAAAACATTTAAGTTAGTTATCATAGCTGACACAGTATCTTTTTGTATATACATATTATTACTTACTGTAAGGATAAATTTGGCTTTCTCAAAAGATAGACTTTGCGAAGAAGGTTATTTAGTACCCAAGATTTAAATGTTGGACTCACGAACAGTGTCTTAGCTGAGCCACAGAATAACTACTATTTTCTGTGGCTGAGGCGTATCCGACAAAGGTTTTCGGTTAAGCTGACGCGGTCCTAAGTAACAGATAACTATGTTGTGTTTGTGTATGGTGAGTAAGACATGTGCCTTATGCGATGTGGTCGCCCAGCGACAAAGTCCTTAAATTAAATTTAAAAAAAAATAGACTTAAGTTCGACGACTTATTCTATGGCGTAAATCCAGCACGTAAATCCCATTTTCATTTTTTATTTCAAAATTATAAATAGGTATGAAATTTGAGAATTTCATAATAATGTGAACGGATATCGTGAAGTTTCTCAAAAGGCGATCTTGTGATTGAAAAGCTCTATTATATAGACCGTGGTCGCACGAACATACCTTTTTTTGATTAATAACAAGCTGATTTTTTGTGAACAGCTTCTTTTTGACGAGACAAGCTTTTTTTTTTATTATCGATAGGGAAGTCCTTGACCACGATGTCGCCTGATGGTAAACTAAGATGCGGGCTAAGATGGAACGCGCTTTCCTAGAAGGTACCTGTTCACTTGAAGATTGTTATTCTCTTGAAGATCCCCAGATTGTACTCGTCGGGGAACAGACTCAGGAAGCATGTTCCAGTCCCTTGCAGTTCGAATGAAGACAACAAGAAAACAAGTTGTCTCGTAATAAAAAAGCTATTCACAATAATTTAGCTTGTTATTAATCAAAAAAAGATTGTTTGTGGGACCACTATCTAATAATATTAAATTTCTTTTATATGAAAAAAAGTTTAAATCATATATATATATATATATATATATATATACATTTATAGTTTAGTTAATTATGGTATAATATTTATATGAATTTACGTGAAAAACGGTTGCGCGTTTTGAACGGTAAAAAGTAATACCTACTTGGAATTTTTTCATAGTATTATTTATTACCTTTGTAACATATGGAAAAACTAAAATATGTAAATAAAAATTTTACTTAAAATAGATAGAAAACAATAAACATTTATCTATAAAATGGCGGAGCGCGACTGTAAGAAGACAATTCTGATAGGTGTATGTACATTGTACAGCACTATTCGCATCACCCGTGTTAGTACTGACCCCATTTGAAGAGACGATCTGCTATCCTGTTGACTAGCCAAATGTGTCATTTTTATCGTGGTTAATAGATACAGAGTTTCGCAACGTTTCCTCTAGGTTTGGTACCACCGTCTTACAGTGCTTGTCACTATTGTCCAACCAATCTGGAAATTGGAGGGTTAGGTAGCCAGTACACTTATGCATTCCACTATACGGATAGAAGTAAACGACTGACATCTTCGGCGTCTATAGGTGATGGCCATCTCGTGCCTTCAGGAAAACCAACCAACTAGGTTACCATTCGATTTTTGCTATCGTATGATATTAAGAAACTTTGTCACTTTTTGAATGAAAACCCATGAAAATTCATAACTAATTGTGCGCTGTTGTTACTAAGAAGAATGTTATGTATAACATTTAAAAATAATTGACTCCAGGGGATTACTACATAAACAAAATCTATGCAAAAAAACATCATTACGCCCGGTTCCCTTGCGGGGTAAAAAGGATAAACCGAACGCCTATAGACTTTCTGGTTCACCACGATTCACCGGTTTGTTTGTTGGCGAGATGAGTGGTGATGCCCCTTGCCGCATTTTACCGACCTGATTATCGACTATTTCTAGCGATTTTGGATTTTCGAGAATATCCTCGAAAAACCTCAATAACACTTTCTCGACTCGGGTATCGAACCCAGGACACAATGATCTGAACGAAATAGGCTATCTCCTAAGCCAGGAGGCATCAGGCATTCGCAAAATATAATATAAAAAGTCGAGTTACAAAACCAAGTAAAGGCAAAATGGGCCAC
Source organism: Apodemia mormo (assembly GCA_036924255.1). Lineage (NCBI taxonomy): Eukaryota > Metazoa > Arthropoda > Insecta > Lepidoptera > Riodinidae > Apodemia > Apodemia mormo. The sequence continues at coordinate 16,109,648 of JAUPFN010000017.1, forward strand.
ACCACACAACATTTTTAAAAAGTAAATCTTAGTAACTTTATGCTAATAGATTTGTCTTTTTAATAACTTTGTGATGATTTACTAAAAAGTGGAAATCGCGTAACAACAGTGGTCGTCGTCTCCTTGTTTATGATACCTAAATTTGGGCAAACAATAAAGCGCCGTGGTAGATTCCGTAAAACCACAAACAAATGATCTAACAAATACAAATAAACCAGTATTTACCATTGTACGCACAGTAAGTGCGTTCATAATAGCTTATGCAAATAAATAGGTACATTTTTGTAATGGATATTATTTGCCTTTTAATTATAACTTATAATTTGACCGCCCCGTTGGTTAGCGACCTGACTACGCAATCGACGGGGCTCGGGTTCGATCCACGATCGGGACAAGCATTTGTGTGATGAGCATAAAATATAAATGTTTGTCTTTCTGGGTTTGGGTGTTACCAGTATTTATAAGTGTATTTCTATGTATAATATATCTATCTTTGACTAACACCCATAACTTAAGCAAATAATTTGCTTTACTTGGGGTTAAATCAGTAAATGTAATTTGTCCCGTGAATATTTATACTTATTTATATGCTAATTTTAATTTTATTTCATAGGACAGCAAACAAGCAAACGGTCAAAACTAGTTGGGAGAGAGGGGCGGGGCAGATAAAGGAAAACAAACAAAAATATTTGCATTAAATTAAAATAAATAATTATTGATTTGGCCACACATATTATGTATTATTTTTTATAGTCAAGCTTACAGGTTTTTTATGTCTGCCATCATATACCCATCCCGTATATTAGACTATATTAGATTAAAGAACATTATTGCAAAACCTATTTTTTATTGAAGGTTCACACACCAGTGATACAAATGTCTCTAAATGTATTGTTATCTTAAACGGCTTATATTATATTAATATGTATGTTAGAGTCTTTAAGGTATTTATAATATGGGCCATGTTGCCTGAATTAAATGATTAATATTATTATTATTATTATTAAACATGACTGCGGCTAAAGGGGCTACGAATTTGACCCTTAATTATAAAAAAACTAGCTGACCCGGCAAACGTTGTTCTGCCTTTTTAACTACTCTTATTTTTTGACGCAAAATTAGCGTACAACGTTCAACGTAAAAAGGTAAACTTGTCAAAATTATATAAATCTTCAAATTATCTAATTTTCTCATCACATATCGACATGGGAGAAAAATTATCAAAAGGTAATTATAATACCTTTTTTTTATTTTGTAAAAATAAAAAAAAACCAACGGTTTTGTAGTTTGTTATTTATAAGAAAAAATAGCCTTTGACTAAAAAGCTTGTCTTGTTAATTGAAAAAGATTTGCAATAAAAGGATATCCTGTTGCATTTTCCTAAAATATATTATTATTTTATTATTTTTAATCTCTAAAGATGGTTTTAGAAATTAAAAATAATGGTAAAACTTTATCATTTTCAATAAGCAAGATAAGGAATCGAGGGCTTTTTGTTTTTTTATTAATCACAAATTACAAAGTCAATCAAAGTCTACTATTACTACAAACTACAAAGTTAATTTAAAAAAAATAATTCTCATAAATGTTCTTTTTTTTTCTGTGAGATGTTGATCTTATCCTGGACTGAAGTTACTCAAATTCTTATATCACACCAACATTTTTCAAAAGGTTACCATATTGTTTTCCTGAGTCTGAATTTAGTAAATAGGTATACTAATTAGTTTAGGTACTCCAACATCTAACTTTGCAGGACAATCATTCATTATCAAAGAAATGTGGTTGATTTAACTTATTTTAAAATTTTTGCCCTTTTTTAAATTAAATGCAATATTTGAAATACAAAAGCAAAATTGTGAATTACCGCAATAGCCTAACCTTACGTAAAATATGATTGTTGTATGGGAGCCCCTCTTAACTATTTATTTTATTTTAATTATCTTTCTTTAAAGTAATTATATATAACTAAATATTCTATGACTATACTCTGTAACTGAGACAAACTGAATGATTTGTTATGGAACCAAACGACAAGTGTATTGCATCGAATAAAAAAATAATCATCAAAACTGATTAATCCAACTTTTGGCATTGCTGAATCAGCGAGAGAATGGTTTCGCAGTTATCTCCAGGGTTTTCAGCAACTTGTCACAGTGAGTGAGATTTTTTCCTCATGGTGTAATATTAGTTCTGGTGTGCGTCAAGGTGGTGTATTATCTCCTCTACTTTTTTCAATGTACATGAATTCCATCACTCGCGAAATTTCATCACAACACCATATGTATGCTGACGACTTCCAGATTTACACTTAAGCATCACTTGAGGATATGCCGCTGGCCATATATAGGATAAACGAGGATTTTAAAAGAATAGCTCAATGGTCAAATCGCTTTGGCTTGAGTCTTAATTTAATAAAATCGCAAGTCATAATTGTTGACAGTCCTCACATGATCTCTAGGATAGACACTATTACTTTACCTAAAATAGAGTTAAATGGAATAGCCATTCCCTTATTGACCCAGGTTAAAAATTTGGGAATCTTTATTGATAACAAATTATCATGGTCATGTCATATCAAGGAGCTAAGTAAAAAAATATACGTTACCTATAGATCCTTAAATCGACATCGTAACTTTCTACCTTTATGTACTAAGATTTCTTTAGCACAGACTTTATTACTACCGAACCTAGACTTTACTGATACAAGCTATATCAATCTGACCGAGGATCAACTTGATAAATAAGAACGCCTTCAAAATTTCGCTATTAGATTTGTGTTTGGGCTTCGCAAATATGACCATGTTTCCTCCTTTCGTGCTAAGCTCATTCGTCTTCGTAGAAATGTCCATATACTTAAGCTTCTGTATAGTATACTTTATGACCTTAAAATTCCTCCTTATCTGAAGGAGATTTACATTTTTGAATAATCAACGTATTTCTAAACGCACATCCAAACGTTTGTTATTAAAATTTCCACGGTATAATTAAAAATTTTATAAGTGTTCTTTCTCTGTCCAAGCGGTCAAACTGAGGAACTCTTTACCGGTGGATATAAATCAAGCGAAGAGCAATACTAGCTTCTAAAAGATGGTCCATGGTTTTCATTGTAAACTAGCCCACGACTTCGTCCGCGCGGACTTTGTTTACTCCGCACAGCTCCTCCCACGTAGGTGATAGGGTGATAATATGTAGCCTACATATTGACCCGACCTGTTAGTAATATTCATGCAAAATTTGAAGTAAATCCATGCAGTACTTTTTGAGTTTACCCCGGATTTACATGCAGACAAACAGACAAAAACTCTAAAAACTATATTTTTGACTTCGATATCGATTGTAGGTCACGCCCGAAGTATTCTTTTAAAAAATATTCAATGTACAGTTTTGACTTTCCTACGATTTTATTATATGTATAGATCATGTTAGGAGCTAACGGGTTAAATATACACTACACTGTATAAAAATATAGTTTTTGTTGTTATTATTATTTTCTTTTCGTCATTATTTTAAGTGTTAATTTAGCTTTCGTTATTCTTTGTGATGTATTTGTAATGTAATGTATATTTAGAAGCTGTTGTACCTTGTCCGAGTCGTCTTTTTAATTTATTTTATATAATTTGGTTGTCTGGAAGAAATCGTTTGTCAGCTGTAAGGCCATCTTTTGTATTAATTTGTTAACTTTAAATTGTATAACTAATTTAATATTTCTTTTGTACAATAAAGAATATTATTATTAATATTATTGTATACGTATCTGACCTGTTACAGAAAGTGAACAATTTTTGTTGCTGCAATAATTCTTACATCTATGTGTTTTGTCATAATTTATTTAATCAAAATATCAAAATGACTATTAAAAGTTTCAATCATTATCATTTCGATTGCAATGTTTGCTAAAACATTTAGCATCAAAATATTTTGAACAAAGAGAATCTGTTTCCTTTCGAGCCCAGTTAAAACTTTCATATTTTATTCCGTTAAATTGACTGAATATCTACAAAAATAAAATGTAATTAAAATCACAGTCCCCTACATGAAAGAAAAACTTGGAGTAAGGCATATCAAATTAAAATGTGAAAGAAATAAGACGACTATAAAGGGCCGCTTCAGCGGTTAGGATTGGAACCCGTTCCATTCTACACAGCTAATCTCACAAGAGAGAAGCAATGCATATAAAGTGACTTAAATATGTATAGAGTATGGATAAAGAAAACTGCGTTTTACTACTGAAGTAGAATACCGATATTGAAATTATCGATATGACCGATTGATATCACTAGCTTATTCTAAGCAAAACAAAATTTAAAAAAAAAATTATAAATTCCGCCGAAAACCTATATCGCTGTTGATAATACAATAGGTATTGTATTAAAAGTTTCTGATAACAATCAGACGCTTTAGTTACAATGTTGCTCAATTTTGATTAAAAACAGTGACTACGTGCACGTACCTGTGAAACGACGTTTTATTCCACTTTATGTAGCGAATTTTGCAATATACGCTTTTCCTTATGTCTCAAAACTCCAGTATCCACAAAATATAAACTTAAAAATTCAGTAAAATACCCTCAAATTTAATAAAATTCGCAACTGCTTCGTAATATTCAAACTACCATGACGGCTATATGCAGCATACGTCAAAATTACTTCCCGAGACACTCGTGGGTAGCGTTTCAAATCAACACAAAAAACTAGCTATCATTTGTACGGACAAGCCTGTCCAGTGGTAATATTAGACGTCAGTGGTCTACGGATACCAAAAATATTAATGGTGCGTCTCCCAATGTAGCGGAATGATAATACCACAAGTTTACCGGCTAACTTATTCTCCATACTGAAACCCAACAGAAACAAGTATTGACGTTATTGTGGTAGGAATAGGTAGGTGTACCAAACCCGGGCGAAACGATGTGCAACAGTATCTACTAGTACTCACGATGGTTCATGTTTAGCCAATTTTAAGAAATAAAATGTCCAGAATTGATGTCAGTTAAACTATGAATTAGGGATTGGCAAATAATAAGAACACAACAGCATTCTATTTTATATTGATAACATTGATCTTCAGAAGAACTTATCACAAGTAGTATATTATGTAATTTTGAGGCGTACATTGGCATGAAAAGAAACCACAATAAAAATCCAGATATAAGTTTTTGTCAATTTTCTTTTTATTTTTAAAGCAAACCATTGACGTTGCTTATGCTCTCCTATTTTTCGGCTTAACAGAAGATCAAGCAATACTTGACAAATATTGCCTTTCTGCGTTCGCATGAATGTTGTACCTGTACTGGTACTGGTAGGTATCTAATAACATTATATTGTATAAAACGCATATCAAACTTTGCTTAATCTACTAAGGCTTATATATATAGCACCAAATGCGCAAGAGCTAATCATCATCGCTCGAAGAACCTCCTGGAGATTTCTCGCCACCGTGATCACCTTCACGCCAAATTTGCCGCCATCTCTCCCGAGGTTTAGTAGTTTCTTCAGTAGTGGTGTATGCATAATCTGTTGCGTATTTTGTTACTGCTGTTTCTATGCTGGGGAGGACAGTTGTACCGGCAGTAATTAAACTTGGTGTTGGTATCGTCGCCGTCGTAAGTTCGAAGAATTTTAATTCATCCTGGTAATACACATCACGGGAGTCATCTATTCCACAGGTTAAGAACTTTTTGTACAAGCTTAAGTCTAAAAAGCCCACTCCACATGGGCGGTCAATTAAACGGGATGTCATTATTCCGTGAGCGAAACCAGAGCACACCAACATAGAACCCACGTCATCCTGAACAAAAACATAAATATACATCATCATGGTGGTTACCTTGGCTATTAATAAGATGAACCGAATGGTTTGTCAAAAATTCGGTTCAACCACAATTCACCTCCTCCAGGTGATCCTCATCATATTCTACCGTAACGTGATGTAGAAATAGTTAATATTTAAGAAGAGTAGTGTCGTCAGCAAATAAGAGAGAGTCATATTTGATAGTATCAAAAAGATCATTAATATGAATTAAAAATAGCATGGACCACAATACAATGCCCTGTGAGACTCCACAGTTATTACAAAGGTACCTAGTTTGTATGATGATTTAGACGAATAATGGATATCCGGCCAGGTCTTTTACCGAAGCGCCGATTTTGCGGCCTCCAACTATTTAGTGCTGATTATTAGTTTAGTCACCTAGTATTAACATATTTCGCGGCAGATTGGTAACGACGAGACTTTTTGAGAGAGATTGGTAACGGTGAGCATGGGGTGTAGTTCTTTCATAATTGAGATTTGACCGTGTCGCAAAAATAAGTGCAAGTTAAGTATAACTTCTGTTTTATTCAAAACTAGCTGAGCCGTCAAACGTTGTTCTGCCTTTTTAACTACTCTTATTTTTTTCTATATTTTCTCATCTTTGAAACCTTCCCTGGGCTTCAACAATTAATTCATAACCAAAATTAGCCAAAGTCTACCAGCTACCTTACCCTCCAAACAGGACACGACAATGACAAGCATTGACGCTATTGCGGCAGGAATAGGTAAGGCGGTGGTAGCAAATACCCGGGGCGAGACGTTGCAGAAATCTACCACCTAGTAGTCACGATGGTAGTGACACATATAGCCAATCGGTCGCCGTTTAAGACCTGCCTGGCAGAACGGCAGTTGGTCTATTCTTCCAAAGAGCCTGGATCAACACAGTGGTAACAATTTGCCTTCACTTGCGGGTTAATATCCCAGCCTCACAAAAGCTGAATTCAGTAGCAATGACGACGCATATAAACAATGATTTTGGAAGTTATTAATATTTTCAACATTGTGGCGGATCGTAAATTCGATAATATAAAAAAAAAATATGCGTAAAAGGCTTACCGGACATAGGGCACCATATTTATCAGACTGGAAAAGAATTAATTATTATCACATATTTTTATATAAGTCTGTATAATAATAATGTGGTATACATTATTATTATACAGACTGACTGGTGAGTTATCTTCAATATTTAAGGACGTGATAGCTGGCGATCATATGTGATGAGAAAAAATAACATTAAAAATAAATATAATCGCCTCTGTGGTCTAGTAGTCCAGCGTTGGCGTAGACCACATGAGGTCCCGGGTTCGATTCCCGAGTCGGGCACTTAAAAAAAAGTGTTTTTAAATTTTCTGATAAACACAAAGTTGCCCGGGATTGGAAAGTGCCCGGTTGGCGATAGGCTTGCCACCTATCACATTTGTGGGACCAAGTATCCTAGGCTAATCGTGGGTGCACTTGTTGTACCTCTGCCTACCCTGTCGTGGATACGGGCGTGAAGATACTTTTTAAAAATAAATATTAAAATACTTCTTAGTAAACTTAGTAAACAGTACACTGAGAATCCTATATTTACCTGCACCAAACTTGGACACCGCGCATAAGTACGTGTCGCGTAGCGCGCTATCAACGCAGAATAGCGAGGGGTGACGGCGGCGTGTCCATGATGTCGACTAGCGCGTACTAGAGAGTATAATATCCACATTTCACTTGTTTTTAGAGAAATATTGGTCAAAAATTAAGCCCTTAATTTTATTATTTCATTTTTACGAGAATCGAGTACCGAATACTCTCCAGAAGTATCGAAAGTAACTCACCAGTCAGTCTGTATAGATGTGTGAACGTGCGTGCGTTGCATTGTAGAGGACATACCTACATCACCTTTTAATGGAGTGTGCCGAGAACAAGAGAGAGAGATAGGCATTAATTGCAAGAAGACAAATTAATATTTTGGACGTAGGTCCTATACAAAGCATTCTTAGTAGACCGACATCGAAGTCAGCACTTGATGTGTATAAATTCGTCAAAAGAAGCCTAGAACAGCAATGCACCTCACCGTCTTTTTAACCTAAGATTAGCTTAATCCGATGGGACTGACGTGATCGCCATAGCGACGTAAGTCCCTAATAAAAAAAGAATTAAAAAAATGTGCGTGCGTTGTATGTATGTACCTATGTGTGTGCGATTTTTCTTCACGCTGAAACGGATAGACAAATGTAAGCTAAATGGTATCCTGGTAGTTAAACCCTTGGTAGTTAGTATGATCAAATCTGTCTAGCCGTTAGAGCTTAAAACTTGGACTAGCCTGCAAGTTCCTTTAATTTCAAAAATATTTTTTAAATAACGGTGTCCAATCCCCTTACGAAACATCGGACTTGCCATCGAAGTTTTTATTTTAGAAGGGGGAAGAAAAGACTATAAAAACCGACCAACTGTGAGTCGGACTCGCGCACGAAGTGTTCCGTACCTATCTATAAAAAACGGCAAAATTACGCTTGTTGTTTAGAGAACCCCTTAATGTTTTCATTTTTTTATTTTTAGTAGTTGTTATTATAGCGGCAACGGAAATACATTATTTGTAAAAATTTCAGCTTTCTATCAGGGTTTATGAGATACAGCTTGGTGACAGACAGACAGACGGACAGACAGACAGCGGAGGCTTAGTAATAGGGTACCGTTTTTACCATTTAGGAACGGAACCCTAAAAAACCATGTCCGTTAAGCCGTTTAGGCGATAAATAATATACACACATACATACACACATTTGAAAAACTTAACAATACTTCTATTGATGTCAGTTAAGTAAGGTACGCGAAAAATATGTTAAGTGGTGGTGGTTAGACGTTGCTGAATTTTCGAGTCTACCAATAATATACCGCTTTAAGTTCGGGCGTTATACCTACATTAAAATGTATAAATCTCGGAACACAATTAACACTTTCAATTGTATTAATTTACTCAAATGAAATATTTCCCCATCAAAAGCAGATCTTATTTAGGTACAACAATTTTTGACAATAACTAATTGAAAAATAATACGAATTAATAACAATGAATACTGATTTTATGTAATAAAACTTCAAAATGTGTCGAATTTCTTCGTTACATTTACACATTTTGAGCAAACCGAGAAAATTAAGGGAAACTTCGAGAAAAAGTATGGGAAACCCTTCGATCAGACATTCTTGGTCGAAAGGGAAACCGTTTTTACTTTTTATACTTATATTTTCAAAATATCCTCTGTTTACTGGTATCAAAACCGACCAGATACAAGCAGTACAATCAAAGCGATTTTACTGAAATTTTGACTTTAAAGAGTAAACATTCTTTTTATCAAACCTAGATCGAAAGATTTGACCGTTCCGTTGGTCGAGTGGCTCGAGTGGTCGAGGGGGCTCGGGTTCGATTCCCGACAGGGATAAAGAAAAGAAACATAAAGAAAGACGTCGGTTTAATAAAAGGTTAAGACTCACCGAAGGTCCGGACAAAAAGAAGACCCCAGCGGCACAATTATCCACAATTGTTGTGGATAATGGATGGTCCGGACGAAAAGAAGACCCCAGCGAAACAATTATCCATTTACTAAACATCTTTCTTTTTGGCGCCATCGCGGAAGATACATAAAACAGTTCGCGGATAATAGCAAATTTAATTAATTTCACCTTTTTAATAATAGATTTCCGCAAAGTAACGCCCGAATCAATAAAAAACTCTATAAACTAGTTGCATACTCTACACCTTGAAGTATAAAATCTTACCTTACACAACGGCTGTTGAATACAGAGATATTTTCCTTCGCTACCCCACAATGGTCGGCATTGATCTGCAGGTAAAACTTCTACGTCCACGCGGTACAGTTCTATTAACAACGGCAGCAAATATCCCTAAAACATATCATAGCATTATTACGAGAGCAAAGCGAGTCTTAATCTATATATATAAAAATTAATTGCTGTTCGTTATTCTCGCTAAAACTCGAGAACGGCTGAACCGATTTGGCTAATTTTGGTTTTGAATTATTTTTGAAGTCCAGTAGCCTTAGGATAAGCAACACGATAAACTTTTATCGACCCGTTTCCTCGACATTCATGTCGCTTTATCTATTTGCTAACGCAATTGACACTTGATTCGACATGATACTTCAAAGGAAAAGAAAATGATCGACGGTAGCTATTTTCTCTACCGATCGAACGTCTTGCTGTATTTTTATCAAACAAAAAAACAGTCGAGCAAACGTCACTGTCGATCGAGACGTATCTCGCGCTGTTTATCCTAAGCCTGCTGGGAAGGTTTAAAAGGTGAGAAAATATAGAAAAAAAATAAGAGTAGTTAAAAAGGCAGAACAACGTTTGCCGGGTCAGCTGGTAATAAAGTTGTAATACATAAAATGATATATCCACAAGCAGATGGTTTTCCTGATGGAGTAAGCCATCGCCTAGAGACTCAAAAGATGCTATGCGTGTGGCGAGGCAGGAATGCCACAATCATAAGTTTAGCGGCTACCTCCAAACCGAAACATGACAGTGACAAGCATTGATGCTATATACCGCCCCGTTGTTCGAGTGTTAGCGACCCTGACTACGCAATCAACGGGGCTCGGGTTCGATCCCCGACGGGGACAAGCGTTTGTGTGATGAACATAAATGTTTGTATTTCCGGGTTTGGGTGTTTATTAAATATATTCTGGTATTTATATAAATATGTATATGTATTAGTATCGTTCACTAACACCCATAACACAAGCAAATTGATTTGCTTACTTTGGGGTTAGATCAGTAAGTGTAATTTGTTCCGTGAATATTTATTTATTTATTTATTATTGCGACAGGAATAAATAAAGCGGTGGCACCAAACCTAGTTGAGACTTTCCAGAACTCTACCACCCAGTCAGTAGTCACGATGATAGTGAGTCGTATTAGCCTTCTCTTGCCTTTTACGAGATACCTAGAAGTAAGGCAGTAGACCTAATTTTCAAAAAGAAGCCTCAACAAACACGGGGCAAACGAACAGACTCAGAGAACGGCGAGTCGATTGTTTGAATCACTTTGTTCAAATCGATGTAAAACAAGATAGTGTCCGAAGATACGGGATTCAGCTAGTCTTACATCTTGTTAGTTATTATTCCTATCTTAACATTAAATATTATTGGGCAGCAGCTGCTAGCTGGTATGAATTATTTTTCCCTAAAATAAGTGTTTTTCTCCCCGTGTTGGTCCCGGGCTCTTAAAGAATAGCCCAACTGCCATTCTGCCAGGCAGGTCATAAAAGGCGACCGATTGGCTATGCAAGTCACTACCATCGTGGCTACTAGGTGGTAGAGTTCTGCATTGTCTCGCCTGGTTCCGGTACCACCGCCTTACCTATTCCTGCAGCAATAGCGTCAGTGCTTGACACTGTCGTGTTCCGGTACTGGAGGATAAGGTAGCCAGTAAACTTATGAATGTGGCATAGACCGCGCCACAAGATAGCAGCGCACCATTAACACCTTTGGTATCTATAGGCGATTGTTGACCCTTTCCATCAGGAGAACCATCTGCTTGTTTGCTATCTTGTTATAAAAAAAATGTAATTTGCAAACTTATGCAGATCTTTTTAACTACCCTTTAGTCTTTTCCGACTATTTTCCCGATGATGTCAGTATATCTGTGTGTATTTATATATCTGTATATAAACATCTCATAACTTCGGACTTCGAACATCTCATAACGATCGAAATGCAGTTGATGGCATTCTATTAGGTTTCCCCAAACTTAGACTTTCCAAAAATTTAAACCGATTTGGCCCAGGAGATTGTGTGAAATATTTAAAAGCCATAAAAATTTCGACGAAACAGTGTTAAGTATTAAAAAACTTTCAGATTAATATACTGAATACCGATTGAGTATAAAAATAGTATCAGCTCTTTACCTTAAAATCGGTTTATGCACTCGAAAGTTAAGTTATCACTGATAAAAATGTAGAAAAAAGTGTTATTTCCCTGCAGTATTTTGGTACCTAAAAAACTGCGTCAAATCCCATTTCAAAAATCAAAATCGAATCTAGTTTTCAAAAGTTATAGTCTTATTTCCTATTTTTAAATAACTTTCTGATTAATCTACCGATTCATTAAAAATCTAATCAGCCCTTTTATTTTCACAGACGACACACATTAGGTACTCAAAAACTACGTCAAATACCGTAAACTTAATCTCAATCGGTTGATTTGTTAGGGACTGAAAATAGTGTTTTATTTTGACATTACTTCGACATTTTTTCACCAATTTATTTTTTATAATTGTGTTGAATGCCATTCGAAAGATCAAAATGCATAATCGCTTACAAAATATACAGTTTTTCAGAATATAAATATCTATTGACATTTTTAACAGCTTTAGATTTTTAAACGCTTAAAAAATATATGCTGGGGTATAGGATTTACTCTTCTAAGCTTAAAATACTTCAATTTAGCGAAAAGTTTCAGGGATTGCCTGCGAGGTCAATAGGTTTTTGTCGATTTAATTTATTTCTTATGCATATTATATATAACACAGATGATAACACAGATATAGGTTGCCAAATGCGACGAAAGTAGATAATCACCAACTCTCAAACTGGTAATCGTGGTTAAAAAAAGTATATTCACGCCCGAATCCCCGAAGAGGTAGGCAGAGGTACAACCAGTGCACCCACGATGAGCCGAATATACCTATTCAGTCCCATTGATAAGGTGGCAGGCCTATCGCCAAACGGGTACTTATCCAATCCTGTGTTGTTTTTACGAGAAAATTGAAAAAACACATTTTTGATTTGCTCGACCCGGACCTCGTGTGGTCAACACCGACACCGGCCCACTAGACTACAGAGGCACAGTATACTGGAGTCTGGAGAATCTACATACATGTGATATTCGAGCAACGCACCTCTCACGGACGCGATATCTCGGAATGATTCGGGACAGTTTGTTCCGCACCAGTCCGTGATATCGCGTCCGTGAGACGTGTCTATGTGTGCTATGCTCGAATATTACTTGTATGTAACATTGACTTCTGTTAGTCTCTGAGTATTCTGTGACAGAGGCGACTAACACTGGTAATCGTGGTATTATTGACTACAACCTAAACGCCTGTTAAGAGAAGTGGCGACATTTGATTTATTTACATTTTATATGGAATAGGTGGCAAACGGGCAAGAGGCTCACCGGATGGTAAGTAATCACCGCCGCCCATGAACAGCTGCAACACCGGAGGCACTGCAGGTGCGTTGCCGGCCTTTAAGGAATGAGTACGCTCTTTTCTTGAAGGCCCCTAAGTCGTATCGGTTCGGAAACACATCCGCTGGTAAAAATTAAATAATAGCACAGTAAAGAGAAAGGAGTCCGTAACATATTTAGGTTTAGTTTTAGAGAAAAATTATACTTTTATAAATCATATTAACTATATCAGTGAAAAAGCTAAACGGAATTACTTGTCCTTTGCCGGCATATCTACCTCAACGTGGGGTTTAACCTTTAACACTTTAAAGATAATTTATAACGCAACTTATTTAGGTTGTATTACTTATGCATGTTCAGCATGGGCTGATAAAGTTACAAGCGGCGCGACCCGGCGTAAATTACTTCAAAATCAGCGTTTGGCTTTAATATTTCTGTGTAAAGCATATCGCACTGTAAGCTCTGAAGCTTTACCCGTTTTATCAGGTGTATTTCCATTAGATTTAGAAATTCAGCGTCGGTCCTCAATGTACTATAATTCTAAAAACTTTACTAGCCCAGAATTTATTAATCCGCAAGCTCAAACAAAAATACGTCGCCTCTTTAATCCCGTGATGGATGTTACTAATGAATTAATAAATGAATGGCAGTCGCGTTGGTGCTGCTCACCTAAAGGACGGCATCTATATAACTTTTTCCCCTGCGTCCGGGAACGATTAAGTAAAACGTGGATAGAAATAGATCATTGTGTTGCACAGTTCCATACTAGTCATGGTAATTTTAAAGCTAAATTATTCTCGTTCAAATTAGTTCCTTCTCCATTTTGCGAATGTTCCACCATAAACTGTAAATATGAACAAACTGCACATCATATTCTTTGGGAGTGTAATCTCTGGCAAAATGAACGTAGCCAAATGCTTGATAGTATACGATGTATATCCGGGGTAATCTACTATTCCGACCTTGTAGCAACACGTGGGAATTTCCGTGCCTTCAAGCGATTTTGTCATACATACTACTGGAAGCAGAATTAAGTAGGCCATTTTCGTAGGTCCTCAAATACCTAAACTACCGTGGTGCAATAGCAATCAGGCTTAACCTGATTGTAAACGTCTCATTTCTTAGCAGTTTTTGCTTTATCTTACGCTGTCTCCTGCTGTAAAGGGAGGGAAACTGGATGTATTTTCCTACTCCTCCTATACTCTTCTGATTAAATTCGATGCGGGTTCCAAGACAGCTTAGCTTTTCCCCCAGGGCACCATGAGCTCGCAACTCAGAGGTTATCAGGAAGGTTGCCGCTGTTGATTCTGGTTTACAGAAGTTACAGTGGTGGGAACGAGAGGTGGGCCCATTGCCCTAAAATAAAAAAATAAAAATCCGCTGGTAATTGATTCCACAGACCATGCGAGACAAAGAATGCCTTGAGTATCGCACTGTAGTGAACTTGCAGACATCCAAATGACTTTTATGATTACTTACATTCCTTCTGCTGCCCCAGCCATAAAATTTGCAAGATTTGTCTTTGACAATGTTTTCCATGCTCGTTACACCATAACGTAGTCTATTCACGATAAATTCGCTGCCGTGCTCACGATGATGGAATGAAAATTGTTGATCTAGAACCAGCAGTGCTAAATTGTCCGCCGAACATTCTTCGTATCGATTAGTATGATTATAACCTGTTTTATAAAAAAAATTACATATCATAAAAGTCATTTTATCGGACATGAGGAACTGGTCATTTTCAGTGGGTAATAGATATTTTTAATGCTGGAGCTGCACTTACATCTATAGTCCTTAAGTTATACACTTATACTTTTATAGGTCCGGCCAAATTTTAAAATTAAGAACTAAATATTGAATTGGAAGTGCGTTGTAACTATTATTGTAAAAATATTGCAAGATATTTTATAAAAATATTCGTTTAAAAATGTCCCACTAAAATCATGAATTGGATGCACCGAGTCGAGTGAATGGGTCGCCAGGCGGTGCGTGCGAACTGCGAGGTGCGGCCGCGGGGAAGACTACTCGAGCCGCGCTCGACGTTTTGCGTAATCGAAATTATATCCATGCGTTGTGTAATCTGTGACGGATAAAAATGAAATTTAGAATTTTTTTATTTTTTTTATTACATAAATCTAACATGTTATCGGTTCTGAACAACCCTTAGATGAAGGAAACTACTACTGGATATGAAATAACCAAGGGAAAACCGTGTCATTTCGTCCCTAACAATGGCAGACTTAAGAACAGCTGTTTATGTCTAGATAACAATTGATAAGATATATTGCAATTGAGCATGTTATTTTAACACTTAGTTTTTATTTTAGTTTTAAGGTACACACTAAAATTATAAAAAAATACAAATAAACGCTAAAATCGCTAAAATTGAAATTAGAATACTGACAAAATTTTTGTAGCTTTGTCTATTATGAAAATTCTAACTTATTAGACAGAGATAAAGCCATTTTTATTTGTTCAGCATTGAAATGCATGCAATTTTATAATTTTGATTATTTATGGAAATTAATGCCAAGTCCTTATATTTCTCTTGTCAAAGGAACAATCCCTGAAAAATTTAGGCGAACCTTTAAAAGTAACCCTTATACGTGGATGCTCTTAGATACGCGCAAACTGGAATCTATGCGAAAATAGCCGATAACAGCCGGTCACATCTGCATTTATCGTGTCATTACACGAAGCTTTGTGCCAATAGACGCAAGTGTGGCTCCAGCATAATATCAGTAATTATAAGAGGTAAGTAGAGATCCTTGACCTTAGTTATAATATATACCGCCTACAACGCTGGTCGAGATGAGGCTTGGGTTTGATGACAGGCATTTATGAGCAGTATTTCTGGGTATTCTCGTAAATTAACATCATTAATTTAGGGCCCGGTTACATTTTGATATAGGTAGGCAGAGATACAACATAATGCACCTACGATAAGCCGATGATACGAGTACTTAGACTCACAATGTCATAGGTGGCCAGCCTATAGCCAACCAGGCACTTTTTCAATCCTAGGCAACTTTGCTTTTATCAGAAAACTGAAAAAATACGTTTTTTGATTTACCCGACCCGGGAATCGAACCTGGGATCACGTGTAGTCAACGCTGCCACTGGACCACTAGACCTGAGAGGCGATTTTGAGCTTAAAGAGTTTAAAAATGTAAAGTTTTAATTTTTTTGAGACAGTGTTTTAATGTTTGAAAATCTGGTTATTTTCAAAATAGTCATCAATTTGATATTTCAAATGCCATTCAACGCAATTTTTGAGCATTTGATGTTTTGTTAGCCACAAAATTGAAAAGTTGAAACATGACGTTGAAATGTGAAAAAAGTTTTTTTTTGTTTAAAAATTTCGTAATTGATAAATCCTGAACGAATCAATCGATTTTGATCCAATTCACAGTATTAGACGCAGTTTTTTAAGAAGATGATCTAATTAGATTAGAAATCAACCGGTGTATTATTCTGAAAATTATTTTCTAAATATGATTTTCTATCTATTTTATATTTTCTATCTATCTATTTTCTAAATTTTGCTAGTAATATTAATTAATAGTAATATTTGAAAACCAGTAACTTTCGAAAACTTAATTCGATTTTGATTTTTGAAACGTTAATTAATGTTTTAGCTTCAGTATTCAGTTTGACCGCCCCGTTGGTCAAGTGGTTAGCGACCCTGAATATGTGAACGACGGGGTCGGGTTCAATTATTATCGAACTTCGATCCCCTACGGGGAAAAACATTTGTGTGATGAGCATAAATGTCTGCATTTCCGGGTTTGGGTGTTTATTACGTATGTTAAAGTATTTATATATGTATTTCTATGTATTAGTATCATTGACTAACACTCATAACACAAGCAAATAATTTGAATTAAGCACTTACTAATCTAACCATAAGTAAGCATATTTTGGAGTTAGATTAATAAGTGTAATTTGTCCCGTGAATATTTGTTATATTATTTATAGTTTTTTAAGTACCAAAATATTGTAAAAGGTAAAAAAATGTTTGGTTATAAAACTCGAAACTATGTCGAAAAACCAAATTTTCGTCAACAATAACTCCCGAACGGATAAACTGAGTTTGATGGCATTTATGCATTGGGCGCAGTTTTTTGAGGCTGATTAGATTTTGTACCCAATCGGTGCATTAGCCTGGAAGTTATTTAAAAAAAATGTTTTACCAAATTTTTTTGAGGTTTCTCAAAATTTCTAGGACCGAATTGGTTTAAATTTTCAGAAAGTCTATGTTCAGCAAAATTCAATCGAATGCCATTATGCCATACATACAGACATACTGACGTGAGTGAGCGTGAATCGGGGGCAAAATCAGTAACTTCCTATCTACATAAGTTTAAAATCAAAGTCGAATCAAGCTAAAAGTTATAAAACTAAAAAAATATTTTAGAGCTCAAAAATTGCGTTAAATGCCATTTGAAAGTTCAAAATTGGTCATCGTGTTAAAATATTAAACTTTTTAAAAATTGAAATACTGTAATATTTAACAAACTTTAGATTTTTGAACACTTTCAGCTAAAAATCTATGCTTATATGATATATTTTTGACACCTTTGAGCGTGAAATTACAGTGATGGTCTGCAAGATCAACCGCTTATAAGATATTTTTTAACGAAGTGAATAAAGAATACGTTGTATTCAAATTTAGGAGTTTGCTTGACGGCAAAATAAAGCAAAAGCTGTGATACTGACGAAAAACAGGGAAGTCATTAGCAAATTTATTTAAATTTGCTTACGGGGAATTCTAACATCAACCCCGATAGCAATCATGTGGACACTTTAATTGTATGGAAGAACTTATTTAATGAATGCAACAAAGAAAAATGTACTCCTGTCAGTGATGATCCTTTCATTTTGGTGATTAAATGGACCGATTACCATTCCTTTTTCATTTTTATTATTTCATTTGATCTGCTTTTAACATTTGACAGTTCATCTTTCTCTTTCTACTCGGCACTCCGGCTCTGGTTCCGGTTCCGACTCCGGTTCCAGTTCCGATAAATCAAATTTAAAACCTCCAATTCCAACTCAGGTTCCGGTAAACCCAGTTCCGTTACATCCCTAATATACATAATTGTTTACTGTCGATAGTGAATATCAGAAAGATACATATTTCTGGCGAACTCATACAATTATCACCTACAGTACGCACTTACAACCTTGTTTACTGAAATATTTTACACTTTTGAACAAAGGTGAACGCACATACGTGTCACTACCGTTGTAGCCTCTGATTACCTATCATCGATTGTGTGGATGCTTGTTTTTTTATGCTACTGAAGAACTGGTAAACTGTTAAAAAGAATCATTGCATTAGATTTATTTTTGGTTTACGGAAGTATGACCACGTCTCTAACTTCAGAGCTCAACTTCAATGGTTTCCTATACGGCTACGTAGGAACACTTTGTCTACTTTTTAACATCCAGTTTAATTTAAATAAAAGTTTAATTTAAATAAAATAAAAGTTTAAATAACCAAGCTATCAGCGTGATGGGGTTTCTTTCTTGCATCCACCTGGGGCTCACCGTGTAAATCAAGTTTTACTGCCCTTTTAAAATATCCCCCACACAGTTCAAATTTTTTATCAAATTCTTTTCATGGTCAAGCTGATAGGTTATGGAATTCACTACCGCCCAAGGTTCGT
Source organism: Apodemia mormo (assembly GCA_036924255.1). Taxonomy (NCBI): domain Eukaryota; kingdom Metazoa; phylum Arthropoda; class Insecta; order Lepidoptera; family Riodinidae; genus Apodemia; species Apodemia mormo. The sequence continues at coordinate 16,128,324 of JAUPFN010000017.1, forward strand.
ATGAATCAATCTCTTCCAATTTTCAAAGAGTCTAAGAGAACTTTTTCTTGCTGGATCTACTTAGTATTTTTTATTTCTATCGATTGTTGTTCATTTTTAAATATTATGTGCCTAAATTTAATGTATCAAGACTGTTTTATTCCTATGTATCTAGTTTTATAAATATTGTACACTATTTTAATATTACGATAATTGTGTTCACTCTTATTCGGGTCAGCTGGAAGAAATTAGGGATAAGCTCGCCCATTGTGCAGTTTGTTTTAAATTAGTTTCTATGTATTACTTCTTTTTTAATTGTGTACAATAAAGCATTAAATAAATAAATAAATACTAGATAGTAGAGTCCTGTAATTTCTCCCCCGGATTTGGTGCCACCACCTTACGTTTTTCTACCGCAATTGCGTCAGCGCTAGTCGCAGTCGTATTTCTGCGAAATAATGGAATAAGCGATGTGACAGGGGTCGCTAAAACATAATTGGGCACAGCTCACGAAGTGCCACGAGCTTTGAGTATTAAACAAATACTCCAAGCCCACGAGAGCTAAACCGGCGCGTCGCAATATGCAGAGACTGGCGTCATAATCATGAGTTTTTGAATGAATTTAGTAAATTTAGGATGACACTCTTGTTCCCTGGGTACTTCGGGTAATTGTGAACGTAGGTGTATTAGGTTTTTTGAAATCACATTAGCTTTGTGATGAATTGTTAAATTTTCTTCACCAGAACACGTCATGCTTAATTCCGATTGAGAAAATTAATAATATGAATAAATAAATAATGTAACTTAAAATAAGTTTTTTAACTTCCCGCTACGTATGTAGATAAGGAAGTTACTGATTTTACCCCGATTTTCCAAAATCGAGTTGTTACCAGATCTCCACGTTTTGAGGTCCTAGGATTAGGAACCTTTCCAACTGTTTTCGCGATGACGTCAGTATGTCTGTATGTATGTGTGTGTATATGTGTTTATGTAAACATCTAATAACTTTTAAACGGCTAGACCGATCGAAACACGGTTGACGGCATTCGATTGGATTCCGCTCAACTTAGATTTTCTGAAAATTTGAACCAAAATGGCCCAGAAGATTTTAAGAAATTTTAAAAAGCCCCAAAAAAAATTTGGCGAAACAGTAATTTTTTTAATATAACTTCCTGATTGATGTACCGATTGAGTAAAAAACTAATCAGCTCTATTCCTCAAAAAACTACTTTTAATGCATAAATTGCATCAAAATCTGTTAATCTGTTTGAGAGTAATCGTGGACGAAAAATTTTGAAAAAAAGTTTTTTCGACATAACTTCGAAATTTTTCAACTAATCTTTTTTTGGTATTCTACGATATTTTAGTACTAAAAAAATTACGTCAAATGCCGTTCCAAAAATCAAAATCGAATCTAATTTTCAAAAGTTACAGCTTTAATTACGTTGTTTTTAACAAGCTTACTTAATATTTTTTAAATAACTTTCAGGCTCATACATCGATTGACTTAAAAAATTTATTAGCTTTTTTCCTTAAAAAACTGCGTCAAATACCGTTAATTGGATCAAAATCGGTCATTTAATCAAAAAAAAATTTAGATCTCAAAAATTGAGTTAAATGCCATTCGAAAGATCGAAAATCGATCATCGCTTCCAAAATATACAGCTTTTCGAAAATCAACTGCCAGTTTTTACTCACCACACCAAAAATGTTAATGGTGCGTTGTTATCCTAGTCCGTCAGTTTTATAAGCTTATATAACACAATTCAGACAAGATTTTGGGTCTAAATGAGTGATGTTTTTCTATTATTTTATTTTTATTTATAAGTAAATCAGCATTGCAACCAAAATGAAGAAATCGTTCATGTCGTGATGACTACGAGGTAGTTACACTTCTTTTAAATGCTTAAACATTCAAAATAATCTACTAAAAGTATTTTCTTCCTACACTTATTTATGTTATACTAAAAATAGGTTGAATCCATTACCTTTATGAAGACAAATATGTTGAGTCATACGTGTCACGCCAATATTTTCCAAAAATTTATGTGTACCCGCCACTACCGTAAATTTATATCTCTCACCAAACACACAAACAGCCGGCGTTAAAACAACGTGCGCTTCCAAAAGTGCACCAGCACAAAACAGCATAGCATGGGACATGAAATGTACCTGTGTAAATAAAACTTATCAACATCAAATGCTCTACGTCCGTTAGGCTTCGGTATTAAAATATAAGTACCTACCAACGTTTTTTAAGAATACCTTATTATTTAATATGCTCCATACTTGATTATACAGTAAAGTTTGGTAAAAGATTGTGAGTGCATACTGAAGGATGGTGTTCAGTGCTCAGTTGCATACCAAATATGTAACAAAATAGAATTTCGAGCTAATTATCCAATAAAAATATAAAATACGGCCACCCGTATAGATATACTACGATATTGTTCACATTGTTCACAAACAGCGAATTACCGCCGCGACACGTGTAAACCATAATTACTATATTAATTTCGTTGAGGTTAACAATGAAGTTAAGCAAGCATTATCTTTTATTATTATATTTTCATTGTTTACAAATGACCAAGTATCGCGCTCCAATATGTTCAGTATTTTACCAGTCAACTTGTATAATACGTAGGTCACACTATAAGTTTTGCGTAACTTAAAAAAACGACATGTTATAACCAAAATATTAGATTTATTGCTTTTCAAAATAATCTCCTTTACATTTTAAACATTTTTTCATGCGATCGAACCATTTTTTTAAAACAGGAGGACCACAGATCTGAAGGCATGGTTTCTACGTGCTGATTGAACGCTATCACCGCCTCTTCGGAGTTGGTAAAAGTAAAACCTCTCACCAATCTTTGATTTTGGGGAAAATACAGAAATCACAGGATGCTAGGTCGGGGCTATGTGCAGGATGAAAGACGAGATGTACTGTTTCGGAAACTAAAAATGACTTTGTTTTGTAGACCGTGTGTGAAAAAGCGTTATCATGGTGTAGGAGAATGCGGCTTTTGGGTCGTCTTCCGCGAACTTTTTCTAACACCCTGGGTAAACAAATGGTATAATACCACTCGGCATTAACACTATTTTGATCTTCAAGTGGAATTGTACAGATGGGACCCGTAGCTGAGAAAAAAAAACGCGATCATTTTTTTTACCAACGTTTCTCGCCTGTCTCACTTTTGTTGGCCTGTTCTCATTTTCAAACACCCATTCATAAGATTGCTGTTTTTTTTTCGGGTTCAAAACAATAAACCCACGTTTCATCTCCTGTGACAATGTCATAAACAGCATTAGAATGTCCGTGGTCGTACTTCAGTAGCATCTGTGAGCACCATTCCACGCGAGCCCGCTTCTGCTCCGCTGTCAGTTCATGAGGGATCCAACGACAACAAAGTTTCCGAACTTTCAGTTCTTCGTGTAAAATTTTCTGAATTTAGCTCATACCAATCCCCAATAGTCCTCGAATTGTCTCATAGGTAATCCGGGGTTTTCTTCAATTAACCGCTTAACAGGAGCCACATTATTTTCGTTGGCGGCAGTTGAAGGCCGCCCTTCACGAAATTCGTCATGTAAAGAAACTCGACCTCTCTCAAATTCAGCAAACCATTGCCTCACGGTGCTCAAACAAGGTGCTTCTCTCCCAAAAGCATTTTGAAGACGAGCAGCACAGTCTTGCGGAGAAAGAGAACTTTTAAAATCATAAAAAAATCATCGCTCTAAAATCTTTTCCACTTAATTCCATTTTCGTTGCGTACGTAGAACTTTGATGTGTGATAAAAACAATTGACAAATCATTTCCCGCCAATTATTTTTTTTTATTACTAAGAAGGTTGCAACATTTTAAAAATAAAACATTCGAAATTAAAATAGTTCCGATTAGCTAGAAGTGCAAAACTTTTAGTGTGTCCCATGTATAAGGTCCTTCAAAATAGGTGAACATACTTTAACACAGGGTTCAGTACGTCTAACCAAAGATATTTAATCAAAAAAATATGATTCATAGGACGAAAACTTTTTGATTTTTACGAATTAAATAACATTGTCTCATAGCGATTTACGTCATCCTGCATAAAATAATCCACTTTGTAGTTATTTCAATCAAGTTCTTTTTCAACTGGATATCTTTTGTTAGACGTACTGAACCTTGTATTAAAATATGTTCATCTATTTTGAAAGGACCTTATATTATACAAGTTAACTGTTAAAATACTGTACATACTGTACACATTGTACATACTGTACATAGATATGTTGAGGTTTACCATGAAGTTGTATTACATCTTGAGGCAACATTTCTAATACCTACTTGAAAATAAATTTAAATACTGCTGTCATCTTCGGAGATTTTACCCTCTCTTTATAACACAGCTGTATAAAAAGAGATGGCAAGACCTTATAGACAGACATAATATATTAACGTAAATATTTGTTTCCATTAATTAATACGAGTGCTAGCTCCACCTATACCTAAAACTTAATGAAGTTTATATACTCAAAAAGCAAAAATTATCAAATAATAATCAAAGGTTACGTAGTATTGTATTATACTCTTTGATCAAAGGCTCCATGACATTAACATTGACGCGTCTTATTTTTCGAATTGGTATATAAATAGGTTTTTTTTGTTTTAGGATTAGATCTTTTCTTCTTTCTTTTTCTTAGATCTACTCGTAGAACCCTACATTACTTATTACATAAATATGAAGGTTAGATAGGTTGTCTTTAGGTACCACACCTAGAAAAAGAAACCTAGTAGAAGAAATATGTGTTATTTCATGGCGATGGTACCATTGCCATATTTTTCAGAGTATTCTGTGCAGAAATTGTTTAAAGTTTAGTTAATAACAAAGGGTTATGTCGTTCTTTTGACTTTTCACATGATAAAAAGTGTAGATGAATTTCAATACGAGTATACCCGGCTAGTAAATGTCAATTCAGTATTGTTTTAATAATACCGAAATTATTTTATAATCGTTGGTGAGCATCGACATAGAATACCTCTAGACTCGTAACTTCAAACAAAATGTCTTTCATAAACGACCCTTTTTTTTCTTTAAACAGCTAGTTTCGATTTTATTACAATCAAGTTCAATGTTCGTCCCTGATTGAGTAAACATCGCATTGTTATATTCAAATCAGTGGTGCGTGAAATTTAAAATAAGAACAAAAATTTGTCAGCCTGAAAAAGTAGTTAGGGTGGGTGCTATATGAAAGGTAGCAATGAAAGATTTGACTTAATTTTTTAACCAGTGGATTTTCAATATTTTACATCTTTGGAACGAAGTTCCTTATCGCGCGTTGTGAAAGGGGGCTAGACGGAAAAAATTTTTACGAAAAGTTGTCACGACAGACAGTTTTTGCTATAGTAAGGTATTGTAAGCTGTGCGGCGTGCGCATGTTTCTCTCTCTCTCTCTCTCTCTCTATCTCTCTCTCTCTTATAGAAATCAAGCCAGATATTTTCATTTCTATTTCGCATTGAACAGTGTGGTGTCGTGACGATTAATTTTGTTGAGTGTATACAGGTTTTTTGTACAATTAATCGAAAGGAACTTCGTTTCATCCGGGTGTCTCTTGACACCTCTCAACTTTTTTTAAATATGTACCTACTTAAAACTGCTAAAAATCGAATTAAGTTTTGTGACATACAGCTTTTTAATTATAAAAAATTTGCCATTTACAACAAATTTTATTTATTTAAAATATTTATTACACAAAATGTACAAAAGGTGAACTTAAGAACTGAAGACGTTTTCTACCAGTTAACCTTAAAGTTGTAATTATATATTCTAGATTAAAATATAGTTATTGATGGAACCTCTTGAATATAATTTGGGAGATAATTCCAGAGACGTATTGCTAAAAGATTCCAAATAACGTAAGCGTAAAAGATTCCAAATAACTTTTTGTGTTGTGGACTGGGACCAAAAGGGCATTAGTGTATATAGAGCGCTGAATACGACCCTGGGTATAAAAGTAATGAAATCATTCACGTAAATATGATGGAGAGAAAGGATCATGAGTATTTAAAAAATCAATATAATAATATGATCATTCCGACGGTTACGCAAGTCCAACCATTTTAATTGAGATCGAAACTGACTTACGTGACCAAAACCTAATAAATATCTTCATATTTTTAAAATAATTTGAAGACTTCACGTTTTTCAAATCTGATTTTAAGAAACTGGTCAAATAACATAAATTTAATTTACTTGAATCTTTTGCTTTGCTTGATTCGTTCGGGATTTATTTACGACATTCATTTTTAAAAAAAGTTCTTTTTGACATTATTTTGCTATTTTTCAACTAATCGATTTTGAAGCTAAGACAAAATTTAAGAGCTCAAATAATGAATTGAATGCCATTCAAAGGATCAAAATCGATCATCATATTAAAAATACCCAACGGTTCAAAAAAAAAGAAGAAAATTTTCTTCACACCCGTATCCCCGAAGAGGTAGGTTGAGGTACAAGTACACCCACGATTTGCCGAAGATATTTAGCCCCATCATGTGACAGGTGGCAAGCCGATCGCCAACCGAGCACTTATCCAATCCCGGACAATGTTCTTTTTATCAGAAAATTGAAAAAACACATTTTTCGAATTGCTCGACACGAATTAAACCTAGTACCTAATGCGGTCAACATCGACACCAGACTACTAGACCACAGAGGTGACAACTGTTCAAAAACGAAAATAGTTATATTTTTAATAAATTCTAGAGTTATGAAATCTTTGAGTTATAAGAATCTATGTTTTAATTTATGAAAAAAGCATTCTAATTTATGAAAAAAAATTGTTTAGTTGGGAATATATTGGTCATTTTATTTGATTGTATTATTTTGCTTGTTATTCTTTCATTACATGCATCGAAAAACAGTTTTATTAATTCTAATTAATATAATTAAAACGATACCATGAATTGGCCTTCGGTAAGCTTAGCCGGAGTTCCTTGAAACCCAGCAGCATTTTTAAAATCAATGTCAACTGAAACAGAAGCATATTTTTAGTTGTAAGCTTGATAGATGTAATTTTTTTTTGTATCATTTTTAAGGACATTCTTAAGAAATACAAGGCCACAAATTATTTTATTTGCCATGGATGACAAAAAACATCTGAAAAATACGTTTCCTTTTGAGAGTAAAAATCGCTGATACCGACTAATATTCTATTTATTCTTCTTCTGGTCTTATAACTCACTAGCCAAATCAAGTCACACAGAAATCTATTGCAAGTTGGTAACTAACTGATTTTTGTAATGGATATTCGGGTTCGATTCCCGGCAGCGTCAAACATTTGTGTGATGAGAATAGACGTTTGTATTTCTTGACTTGGGTGTTTATTACGAATAATTACTCAGGTGTGGGGGTGTGAATATTATTTTGGGCCCTAAAGGCGACTCAACAAACCTACCTACTTCTTTTTTATGTAAGAATTATGAATAGGGTAGTATTTCTAAATAAACTAGATACCAATTTACATAAAATTAATTTTAATAATATGCCGCGGTTGTTTGTTAACGATGCCGGTAAATGTGATGCATAGTGTATAATGACGACTCTTTATATTCGGCGTAGGGCATTTCCAAGACGTATTTATCTTTACAATCTGACGACGCTATTTGTATACGGATGAGTTATAGAATTTGTTTGCGACATATATCTACATATATTATTATATTTTAACCCTCTTAAGACCGGTTTCCAAAACGCAAATTAATTTTAACAAGCAATCTGTGTGTAGCAGATGTGGTAGCAAATCATTTGCTTGTTAAAATTATATTAAACCTAGATTATTTGCTTGTTAAAATTTATTATCGTTTCGGAAACCGACCATTAACAAATGCTACCCAAACTAAAACCAAATTTGTGTGCGTGTGTGTATGTCTGTGTTTGTTTGTTTGTTTGTGTGTAGCAGTATTACGCCCCGATTACACTTTGAAGTAAAGACGTTTATCCTTATATTAGACCACCACAGTTGCAAGTAGGTATCTATATACGCTATGGTGAATTAGATGTCTATAATGGGTGGCAACATTTTGTTATTTAGTAAATTAATACTTACAAATAATGTAGACTTTCATGCTATAAATAAAGTAAATACTAAATAGGTACTAACGCAAGGTAGATATTCCTCCAATTTGCCCCGCACCCATTTATTTTAAATAATTTAACTTAAACAAACCTAACTCTCAGTGAGCAAAGAACCCAATTTCAAAATGTAAATTAATCGAAAAAATTTTAATTAAAAACAAGTTGTTGATCATCGCTTACGGAAACTCAATTACACAAATGAAAATACATTTTAAAACAATGTTAATGAAATCGTTATCAAAGCGTCGTAAGTGAACGTAAAAAGTATGCCAACAAAATAAGAAGACGATGTGTTAGGAAAATATTTAGCACGAAAACCCGTGCATACTTATTTCATTATTTACAAATAGCGATTGCCGCCGCGGCACGAGTCAGTCTAAAGCATAAATAATCTGTGGTCTAAAGTCTAAACTAGCCTCTTGAACATTGCATTACCTATGCATACATACGATTTTGACTTTGCAGTTTGCATACATTTATAATTTACTCCGTTAGGAGTATATTGTTCTGTGGTCTAAACGCGCGCCTATACTGGTTACTGCCCACGCAGTAGCTATAATTTTTAGGGTTCCGTACCTAAAAGGTAAAAACGAAACCTTATTACTAAGTCTCCGCTGTCTGTCTGACCGTCTGTCTGTCTGTCACCAGGCTGTATCTCCTAAACCGTGATTGCTAGAGAGCTGAAATTTTCACAATTTTAAAAAGAGGTTAAAGCTTAAAATTTTGACAGAATATTTAGTTGTATATCACCTTTCAAAATTAACAAATAAATAAAAATAAAGTAAATATTAAAGGGGGGCTCCCGTACAACAAATGTAATGTTTAAGCAATTCTTTTACTCGACTTAATAAACAGCAAGAAACTTGAATATGAATGGTACTAAACCCTTTTCGTGTGTGAGTCCGACTCGCACTTGGCCGGTTTTATTGAATATTACTACACTAATTTCGTTGAGGTTTACTATGTAGTCTAGCCACAATTTAGCAATTAAGTAGGTAGGTACATTTTTATTATATTTTTGCCTGGTGGTCTAGGCCCTAGGGGATATAGCCCATTCGGCTGAGATCATGAGGTCCTGGATTCGATTCCCGCAAAAGTGTTATTAAGGTTTTTTTCAAGGTTTTTCTCGAAAATTCTAAATCTTTTTTGCAACTTGGAGTATGGCGGGTGTTGAATTCCCATACCTCGGATGAGCACAAAAAGCTGTCGGTTCCGGTTATCGCAATAAATAGTCGACAATCCTACAGGTCGGTAAAATACGGTGATATGGATCATCAATCATCTAGCCTACCGACAAACCGGTGAATAGTGGTGAACTGGAAACTCTATAGACATGTAGCTTACATTGTGCAGCCTGTCTCGCAAGGGATACCTTTTTTATATTTTGATTGGTTACATATTACCATTAACTGTCGTGTCCTCCAATATGTACATCTCTTATTAGTTAACCTTTATAAATAACTAATCTGCAGCAGCAGCAAAACTGCAAAAAAAGGAAATAATTTTTTTTATATTAAAATAATCTATGACTAAAATTATTAAATAATATGTCGGAGCAAAAGTAAAAAAAAATATTATTAGTAATCAAACCTCATTGGCTGTACTAAATCTAACTGGCTGGTTTTAATACCATTAAATTGTGACCAAGGAAGTTACATTCTACCCGGAATGTTCACACGCGCTTCAAAATCGTTCCGAAGAGTACCACGATATAAGTGGAGTGTGTCTCTTTCTACTAAACAAAGCGCCAATCGCCATATATAAGTGCGGCCATGCGTAGTTTGCAGATTACTACTAAGTAATTCTACTAATTTGAGAAACAGTTTTTGCATTGCATAAGTGATTACGTAGTAAATAAAATAAGCACATTTTAGAACTCACTATGTTAATTACAATATATTTTACGCTAATGTATTTATCGACGTGTATAAATAAAAGGGATTTAACGATTATCGAATATATAAAAATCTACCATTAGATAGTTTTATTTACACGGGCAATTGCAAGAAATAGACAGCATCCACTCTTGTCGTTGTCTTGCTCAGAACGTTTATCTCCTCTGTTAAGTAAGAAACAAATGTCAACTTTATTAGTAACGAAATAAAGTACATTTTTATTTTTCAAATATTGCTTCGTGATAATTTCAGTTATCGTATATAAGTTCCTTGATTGTGACATTCTGAAGATGCAATAAATAAAAAAAAAACTAGTAACCACCCCGCTTGGAGTAGGTACCTAACTAAACCCTTAGAGTAGGTAACTAATTACTCTAAGAAGGAAACCTATGGAGATGCCATACCTACGAAAAAAACGTGCATACCTACGCAACGAAACACGGCGGATTACATACTCCGTGTGGTACTCGATCAGGAGAATATTATTGTTTGTAACTTGTTTGTAACTTATCTATAAAACTATCCTTGAAGCTTATTGATTTCGTAATAAAGTCCATATTGACATTATCTTAGTTGAAATGGGTTTTTAGGGTTACATACTCAAAAGGTAAAATGGGACTCTGTTACTAAGACTCAGTTTCAGTAGCAGCAGATAATTGTGACGATACTATCGCACTGCTACAACTACTACTAAATTATATTAAGATTACTTATAAACGATTATATTTTAGCCTGTTTACAAAGTAAGTAGTTACCATTCTAATATATATAGTAGGTATATAGCACATAAAATGGTGGCTCGGCACACTCTTGACGTCACGTAAAACGTCGTCAATAAAGCAAAACTATTGCGTATAGAATTGGCTTGTTTTCATTGCATATGATAGACAAAAACGCCATTGTGTTTATCATTTCGTCTTCTAAACTGTTACATACCTAACAATCTATATGACATTTTAACATTTCCATAGGTTTGTTGTTGTTTGTTGGTATGTGGCTTCTACCCTAACTAGTACAGTAATTCTGCCAATGTAACGTTGTGAGAAAGACACATGTAAAAGTACCTGATTTTGACCGGTTTTGAAGATTACCCAAATGGAACTTTACTTGATTCAAAATAGAGGTATAATATAAAAATGTAATTATTTCTAGTAAACAAAATATATATAAATTAGAATAGGAATACATCATAATATGAATCTTATGAAAACATATTTAAAAAAAAAAACAGTAGCAGTCGTGGGACTGCCGATAGAAGTGAAAACGGAACTATTAAGTTGAGAGTAATTAAAACTATATGCAAAACATAGCTATTGATATACTATTATCATTAGCATGTCGGTGACGCGAACCGAGGATTTTACCCTCTACCAAAACGCTCAACGCGCCTAAAGAAGTTTTCACTTCAATTGGAATATAATAAGAAATACAGATAACACTCATAAAGTTAGGTACCTACTTAAAGTTTAATGTTATTGTATATTATATGACTAACTAAGATATTAATAAAAGAAGTATGGACAAGCTTTAAAAGACATTACATGTTTGTAGGTCGGGGAATATCTGAGGGAAGAATATCGTATAAAGAGATTTTAAGTTTAGGACAACAGAAGAAAATATGATCTACAGTCCCTTCGTCTATGCCACATTCACAAATAGAGTGATCCCTGACTCTGATTTTATTAAGATGAACTGGTGTAGAAGAGTGGCCCAAACGTAAACGACAAATAGTACAAATTACTTTCCTATCAAGATTTTTCCGTTTGCTAAACGAAGGCCTTTTCAAAATTATTTCTTGGATATCCGCATATTGTATGCCCTTTAAAGAACTAGCTGACCTCCTGTAGGTATACCAGAATTTCTCAAGAGTAGACATATGATATTCCCTAAGATCATGAGAATAAATACAATAGTGAGTTAATTCACCAATCTGAGAAGCTAATTTTGCACAAGAGTCAACGGTTTCATTACCCGGAATACCATTTCCATAGGTTTTCTTTCCTTATTCAGAGCGTTACGGTGACGGACTCGGTGACGGGTGACACCTGACAATTAACACTTGACATTGACAAGTAGACATAATACAAAATACGTCGACTGTTGTATTTACGAACAAATTTTTATCATATTTAATATGATTTATAGTCATAATGTTCTAATTTGAACGTTAAATCATTTTATCTCCTCACCCACGCAATATTTGCATCCTTTAGCTTAGATAAGCTTGGCACAAATCAGTATTTATTATGTACACAAGTTTAGTAGGGAATTATTATTGAAAAGTTTTTTAAAATGCATAATATTAGTTTTACATTATTGTTATTTATTACGTTAGTTAATACTAAAGTGACACAATCTATGTATAGCAAATCATGGAATGAAAAATATGAAAATAAATGCCCGAAACTCTATGCTAAGAATTTCCAAAACTATATACCTGCAGGTATGTTTGTGTTAAATTATTTAATTATTCTTTTTGTGCGCTATTATATAATTATCAATGCAATGGTAGTTCTGGTAAGTTGTACAACATTAATAAATTACAATACTATTGAATACTGCCTGTACTGATGTTGATACCTGTGCAGTGATGAATACTTTCCATCAAATTTACATACACAAACATAAGTTGTGATTATACATAAATATATAATTTATACTCTCCATCGTCGGCACTTGGTGAAACTGCGCCATAATCATTATTATTTTTTTTTTTTATAGTTTATGATTGTGAAATAGTACAAGTGTTTAAAATAATGATATATATACAATGAGCAAACTCGGTCTGACCGGGACATATAGGCAGGTCAATGATATTAGAAGACAAAACAATGAAAAGATTCCATTAATTAAAAATGTTTAAGTATTTTAATATGCTCATATATTTTATGCCCTGATTTCTTTAGAATTTAGTAAATATTTTAAAGAGGATATCACCACATAGCAGCAGAATTATCTTTGTGTCAATCTCTTTATTTAGAATACCTGCCATTGTTAATATTTAAAATTGTGTGGAAGATTATTTTTATCCAATAAATTTATCTGTCAAAATCTACAAAATAATTACACATATCTTAAATTCAAATAATACATTTAATGTTCGTACAAGATTTTTGTTACTGTATAGTACCGTAGATTATTAAAGATCAGAAATGCTGTTAGTTATAGTTGTATATTTAAAATAAATAAATAAAAACGTAAATAAATTTGTTAAAAAAATTGATGAGTGACAGTGTTTGTATATTTTCAGATACAGGTATTTACTAAATATTTATCAGTAATATAATAATTTCTAATTATGTAGCTTATTAATAAGCAGTATGTCAATGATAAAGTATCATCACACCTGATTCCCTTGCAGGGTTGGTAGAGTAAACTAAACTTCTATTGATTTTCCAGTTTACTATAATTCACAAGTTTGGTGAGATGAATGGTGATTCCCATCGCCTCATTTTACTGACCTGATAACAATTATCGCTTATTTCTAGTGATAAACAGAACAGTGGCTTTAACTACTCATCAGAGTTATGGGAGTGTAACAAACCACCAACCAGACTCCGAGCTGCTCCCGAGATGTTGCATTTTGAGTAAAAGTTTGGAAAAAATCTGTTGAGGTTTTTGTACACTTTTGGTATATCAATGATATTACTTAATATAGAGAAAAAATACTTCTACCTTAAGGTTTTAGTAATATAAAAAGAATTTCGTCTGGGTATTCTTATGGCATAAGCAGAGTGAACCAATCCTTCGTTTATTGAGTTTTATACATATAGTAGTAAAGTATTATGACAAATAATAATTGAATGCTACAAAGCTACTCTGCTGGCCTCAGAATAAAATGCTGTTAACCAACATCTCATCGATTTAAGTTTTTTTAGTCCTTTTTTAACAGAAAAAATCCATCAATCTGTCTGTCTTATCAGAATTTATAATTAGAAACATAATAATATTCTAATAACACACATTGATTATTTATTTCAATTCAGTGGGCTTCTAGGCACTTAAATTGTCAGATGCTGGTTACAGCCATTTTAGTTTGAGGATGGTATTACTGCTATCGAATAATCCATAGCACTAGTAAGAATACTTAAACACCAGAGATAATTAGCTTCAGTTTATTTAAAATTTTGCAGGAAATTTAAGTGCTGGAAACTACACTGAACAAACAGATCTGAAGGGGCTAAAACAATGTATTATGTCATGTTGCATCTCAGAAACATGTAATGTTGTTTTTCTCGCTGATACCAGATGCTTCCATATTGAATGTGTCAGTGATGAACTGTGTCTACCATTACCACGTGTTGGTGCCCGGACATGGAAAACACATGTTGCAATGATTTTGATCAAACCTGTTTTACCTAATGGTGAGTAATTTAATAGCAAATAAAGATTTAATCTAAAAATAAATGCCTATGAATTGGAACACTTGGTTGAAATTAAGTTTTTTTATTCATTTTTATCCATTTTTATCCTTTCTCTGCTCCTCTCTTCCTCCTCCTTCCTCCTCTTTCCTCTCTTATACCACCTTTCGCCACTTTCCTCCTTTTCACCCGCTTCCCCCTCTACTCTTTCTCCCTTTTTCCTCCTCTTTCTCTCTTTTCTCCCTTCTTAATCCCACTTCCCGCTCTTCTCGCGTGTTTATCCCACTTCTCCCTCTTCTCGCATCTTTGTGCCACTTTCCCCTCCACCCCTTCACTCCTCATCCTTTGGAAATCCATACTTTTGATTATACATGCCAAAGTTTGTCTGTCTGTAACACTTTCATGGCTAAACTAATTTTGATGAAATTTGCCATGGACATAATGCAAGATTTGTGGTCAAACAAACAAACAAACAAAACAAATGAAAAATCCATAAAAAATAAAAGAAAAAAGTAAAAATAAATTACTTTTTTCTTTTATTTTTATGGATTTTTTTATTTTTTTCAAAAATCAACCCGCAAAGGACTGAAATATGGTTTGAAAGATTGTATGAAAAACTACTTATATTGACATGTTCATCAACTCGAAGGTCAGCTAGCTATTTATATTAATATCTATCAATTCAATAAATGTATCCTTTGTCAAATAGGGATGTATTTTATTGATGTATTAAATTTCTTACAAATCTACCTAACTCTCCATCATTCATATATCCCTGAAGAGGTACGCAGAGGCACAACAAGTGCACCCACGATTAGCCGAAGATACTTGGTCCCAAAATGTGATAGGTGTTGTATTTATCAGAAAACTGAAAAAACACATTTTTGAATTGCCCAACCCAGGAATCGAACCTGTTACCTCATGTGGTCAACTCCGACACCGGACCAATACACCACAGAGGCAACTGACTAAAGGGTTTTATTTCCTTTTCTTTTTTTATGGACTTATACAAACTGATCTAACCCCAATAGATTAGACATAGAATTACATAATATATAAGGTCATTCCAACATAGGTGAACATATTTTAATACAGTATTCAGTATGTCTAACCAAAGATATCCACCCAAAAAATAATGCAATTCAAGGGACTAAAACATGTTGATTTTTACGAATAAATTAATTTGTCTCATAACATTTCACATCTTTCTGCATAAAATAATCCACTTTACCTTACTATTCAAATATATTAATATTATAAATGCGAAAGTTTTGATGTTTGGATGGATGGAAGTTTGTTACTCAATCACGCAAAAACTAATAAACAGATTTAAATGAAATTAGGCACACAGGTAGATGATGACTTGGAATAGTACATAGGCTACTTTTTAACCTGAAAAAATTAGGTGATCCCGTGGAATTAGCCAAAAACTTATAATGCAACAGACTGCACACTGTAGTTAGTAATAAGTATATTTTAATTATAAACACTTATACCCAGAAATACAAATATTTATGCTCATACTGGGAATTGAACCTGAGTCTCAATGATTGCATAGTCAGGGCCACTAACCATTTGGCCAATAAGGTAGTTTTTAAATTTTAACTTTGTAGCTTGATTACAATTTGATACTGTTGTTGACTTGTTCTATTGTTTATACACCACGAATATTTATTTTTGTTATTACAGAAAACTGGTCTGAAATATTAGATCAGTCAAACTTTAGAGAACTGAACAATAACTACGCAATAGATGATGAACCACAGTACTCATACACAAATCGCTATCCAGATGATGATGTCACAAATTTCTTAACACATTTCATCAATGGAGTACCAAATATTGATGACGACGAACAAAATTTCGTAAAATTTACTGACACTACTGATAATGAGATGATGTTAGCGTCAAGATTTTTAGAAAAAATTTCATGTGAAGTTGGATCTGACGAGTGCCCATACAATGCCGAATGTGTTCCATTAGGACATAATATGCGTAATGGGATGTGTAAATGTATATTAGGTATGGAGGAAAATACCCAAGGTGCATGTGTACCAATACATAGATCCTTTTCCAAAGACTCCGTCGACTCTATCGAGAAAAGTGGCAGCTTAATTGAAAGCAAAAGTGATGTTTTATCACCAGATAAATCTGCACCTAGGCAAAATTTAACTGTTTCAATTTTATCTAAAGAGGTATGAATTTCAATTCTACTCAAAATACTATACAGTTTGTAAAGAAAACCCTGTCGGATAATAAAAGGTGTTATTTGGTACCGTAATACGGTAACATATGTGGAATTATTTTATGGATAATAATTAACTAGTTTTCCCAGTAAAAAAAAAAGTAATCTTAAATGGTATTTTCATACATGAAGTACGACAACACCTACAAATATGTAAATTCCACTATCAAAGAATGCCGCACAAGTCGTATGCTACCGAAGGTCACGTTTGTGCGAAAACCGCCAAAACGAAACAATGAAACAAGCAGCGACAAAGTGTCATGTGTCATTTTTAAAATATTTGCTTAACGCTAGGGAAATATAAGTAAAAATATGAATATTAAAAAATGATACCTTTTTATTTTTTTAAATAAAATCGTTTAATATTTTTTTCAGTAATGCCTTTAACCAACCTATATGCCTCTTTCGGATCGGATAGGGTTTTCTTTACACACTGTATATAATATGCCAGAAACTATGTAAACTTAATTGATATGAATAAATATACATACTAGGATGAATTTTAAACTTATTATGTTTGTTTAAGGTACAACTACCAGATAATGAAGTGACATTATCAGCTTACACTATACCTAATGAAAAATCAACCATGAGTCACTATAACTATGTGTGGACGTTAGTTGATCAACCAAGTGGCGGTTTCACAGGTATAGGAAAAACTTAATATAAATAAATATCTGGATATAAATGACAAGGAACAAAATGTCAAAAGATGTCATGTTTATCACAATTCACCAGTCTTTCAGCATGTATTTTTGGTGATTCTATTTGCCAACTTTAACAAAAGAAATAATATAAATAAATAAGTATGGTCATACTGATTCTCTTGCTAAGCTAGTGAACCAATTTCAACAGATGTTCAGTTTTACTACAATGGGTCTGACAAATGTTTTTTACTTTACATGCCAAATAAATCTACAAAAAATTACAACAAAAACTGGGTTTTTACTTTGTTCGTATCTTAAAAAATAGCTGAGATATTTATGATCAAATTACCTACGTATTTTTTTTTATTTTTTTTTTATAGTAGAGGGGGCAAACGAGCAGATGGTGCACCTGATGGTAAGTGATCACCGCCGCCCATGGACATCCGCAACACCGGGGGTATTGCAGCTGCGTTGCCGGCCTTTTAAGAATGAATAAGCTCGTTTCTTGAAGGTCCCTAAGTCGTATCCATTCGGAAACCCCCGAGGGTAATAGATTCCACAAAGGAGTAATGCGAGGCAAAAGGTGTCGACAAAAGCGCACGGTTGTGGATTTCCAGACATCGAGGTGGTGAGGATCGAACTTTAAATTTTGACGCGATGTCCGATGGTGGAATTTAGCGGCAGGCATTAGTCCGAACAACTCGTCGGAACACTCCCCATGATAAATACGGTAAAAGATGCAGAGCGAGCCTACATCTCTGCGTAACGCCAAAGAGTCAAGCCGATTAGAAATAGCCTGGTCGTCGACGATTCGAACCGCTCTACGTTGAATGCGATCAAGAGGAAGAAGCTGGTACTGAGGAGCTCCGGCCCAGAGGTGAGAACAGTACTCCATGTGAGGTCGAATTTGGGCCTTGTAAAGTAGGAGGCGATGGGCTGGCATGAAGTACTGCTTTGCTCTACTGAGTACACCAAGCTTTTTGGAGGCTAGTTTAGCCTTCCCTCCCAAATGACCGCGGAACTGAACGTTGTTCGATATGTCGACTCCCAGAATTCCAATACTGGCTGAGGCTGTCAGGAGAGTATTTTCGAACCGAGGTGATACGACAAAGGGTGTTTTTTTTGCGGTGAACGCACAGAGCTGCGTCTTTTTGGGGTTACATGTAATAAGGTTTTGACGACCCCATTCTGAGACATCAGTTAGTTGATTCTCGAGTTCAGACACGAGCTTGATCCGGCCCTCTTCGACGTGTTCCCGAGAAATACCGCTACGGTCGGAGTATGTAGCATCAACAGTACTGTCGTCCGCATAGCAATGTATGTTACTAATTCGCAACATATCATTGATATGCAGAAGAAACAGAGTCGGTGATAGCACGCAGCCTTGGGGAACACCAGCATTGACAGGTTTAAGATCGGAGCATGCACCGTTGACTACGACCTTAATGCTCCGATCAGCCAAAAAACTGGTGATCCACTTGCATAGTTTCTCGGGAAGCCCATAGGAAGGCAGCTTTGAGAGAAGCGCGTTATGCCATACCCGATCGAAGGCCTTCGCTATGTCTAAACTAACTGCCAATGCCGCAACTAACTGTCAATCTACTTTCCGCCAAAGCTTTTTAAATACGCGGGCGGGCGCTCACTAGCCGATTACGTCACAACCATAGTCATTTGACAGTCGCGCTCACGTCCGCACGCTGCTGCGCAGTAAAAATTTAAATTATAAAATTCTCTGTGCTAAAAATACTGTATTATGCCTCAGTACTTCAATTCATTAAAACACTGATAAACTCGTGTTTATGTGCCTGAGGACCCAAAATTGAGGGAAAAAGTGGATGACAGTTGTAAAAACAATTGATTCAATAGGCCCTAAAACTAAAGCACACTGCTATGCTGTGAAGACCATTTCGATCTTAAAGTATTTGTTGATAATAAGTTTATCTTTCTTCTTCTCTATTTATCCTTGCCACGTTTGACATACTTAACCTACTTACTTGTCTACTTTTGATTGTTTAGATTGGTATTTTACCTACTACATAGTGTCTATGTAAATAGCCCTGACAAAATACTAAATAGCATTAAATCTCACCCAGCTGGTTCAAGGAGCGACGCGGGTTCCTGACGTTGAGAGCCATATAGCCAATTGCTTGGATCTTCTGCTGACTACGGATCCAGACCGTTATTCGGTGACGATTTCCTCGCCCCTTGGCAGCTCCGATCACTGTCTGGTGAAATTTGTATCCGTCTACTCGCCGCCCGATCCCAGTCCCAGGGGCTCTCGGCGCGTGTGGCGATACAAGTCAGCAGACTGGGACGAGATGCGTTCCTTCTTTGCGTCTTATCCCTGGCGGCCTGTCTGCTTTTCTTCTGAAGACTCCTCGGCCTGCGCGGATGCTGTGACAGATGTGCTGCGGCATGGAATGGAGTATTTTATTCTTTTCTCCGACGTAGCCATGTCCAGTAAAGCTCATCCCTGGTTCAGAGCCAATTGTAGACGCGCTGAGGCGCTAAAGCAAGAGGCATATCTGGCTTGGGTAGATGCTCGACACCGCAAGGCCAAGGACGTGTCGGAGAAGAAGAAAGCCTTCAACCGGGCCGCCAAGTCCTGCAAAAAGGCTCTACTGAAAGCTCGATTTGACCACGTCAGCCGTATTGGGAACAAACTGGGTTCATACCCCTCAGGTAGTAAAGCCTTTTGGTCCCTGGCAAAGTCGATTGAATCGAATTTCTGCCGCCCCTAACTCCCTCCACTGCTGAAACCGGATGGGACGCTGGCTCACACCGCCGTAGAGAAAGCGAACCTGTTCGCTACTCTATTCGCGGAAAACTCACGTCTGGATCCCGCCAACGCGAAACCACCCTGTCTACCTGGATGCGAGGTGAACATCGCTGCGGAATCTGGACGTGAACAAAGCCAGTGGCCCTGATGGGATTCCAGCCACAGTACTGAAAACCTGTGCGCCTGAACTCGCTCCTGTTTTGACGCGCCTGTTTCGCCTTTCGATGGCTACTGGAAAAGTGCCTAAATCATGGAAGCTTGCCAACGTGCAGCCTGTGCCCAAAAAAGGCAGTCGTGCCGACCCCTCCAACTATAGGCCAATTTCAGTCACGTCCATACTCTGCAAGACTATGGAGCGTGTACTGAACAGCAGGCTAATGGCACACCTAGAAGCGAACGAACTACTGAGTGACCGCCAATACGGGGTTCGCCGAAATCGGTCTACTGGGGATCTTCTAGCGTATGCCACTTACATTTTGAGCTCGGCCATCGAGAAGCATGGTGAGGCACCAGCTGTCTCCCTTGATATTTCGAAGGCCTTTGACAGGGTCTGGCATGATAGTCTTATTGGTAAGCTTCCATCGTATGGTCTGCCTACTGGTCTCTGCGCCTGGATCTCAGATTTTCTGAGTGGCCGGCAGATCAGAGTAGTCGTCGACGGCTGCTCATCCGACCAAATGGCTATAAATGCCGGAGTCCCTCAGGGTTCAGTTCTCTCCGCAACTCTATTCCTGCTACACATTAACAATCTGCTGAAGCCCGGTATCTATGGGTACGCAGATGATAGCACTGTTGTGGAGAGTTACGTATCCAATGCGCAGGCCAGTACGACACAGATCCGGTCTCTCAGAGAGGCAATGGTCGATCGTATGAACCTGTCCTTACAGGCAGTCTCCGATTGGGGCGATGCTAATCTGGTCAGGTTTAATGCAACTAAGACCCAGGCGTGTCTATTCTTCGCTAAACGGAGTCCGCTCCATCTGTCTCCGTCTTTCCAGGGTGTGGCCGTGCCGATAAATGACCACCTCGAGATCCTTGGTATCACGTTAACGCCTACTCTCAATTTTGGTTCGTACATCGAATCTAAAGCCCAAGTTGCCTCAAAAAAGCTTGGTATTCTGGCGAAGGTGAGACAGTATTTCAGTCCGGGACAGTTGCTCAACCTTTATAAAGCACAAGTCCGTTCGTGCATGGAATACTGCTCTCACCTCTGGGATGGATCCGCTAAATACCAGCTGGAGACACTTGAGGCCATCGAGAGGCGTGCCAAGAGGCTCATAAACGACGATGATCTGGTAGGCAAAAAAATTCCAGAGCCTCGCTCATCGCCGCAGAGTGGCTAGTTTATCGGTTTTTTATCGAATACACTTTGGAGAGTGCGCTGCGGAATTGCACGACATAATTCCACCATCCCCGTTTTTCTATCGATCGTAGAGGTGCACAGAATCGACATCGTTATATGGTGGACGTTCCACATACCCGGACAAAGCGGTTCGACTCAACATTCTTCATTCGAACCGCAAAGGACTGGAACATGCTTCCTGAGTCTGTGTTCCCGGACGAGTACAATCTGGAGATCTTCAAGAGAAGACTGAACAAGTACCTTCTAGGGAAGCGCGTTCCATCTTAGGTCTCATCTTAGCTTACCATCAGGCGGGATCGAGGTCAAGCGCTACCTATCGATAATTATAAAAAAACTAACTTATTAGAAGATAAATTGTGCTCGCATACTGAAAGGCTCATAAATTTTAATTATGAATTATTAGCTATGTTTCCACGTCACAGCTCAAGTTATACTGGTCCATACGTAAAAAAAGCACATAAAACCAACACCGACCAACAAAACTTGACTCACCTGCCACACGCGACGCGGTTGCCGGCATTGTGGTCAAGTTTCATTGGTCGGTGTTGGTTTTATGTGCTGACTGACTGGTCTAGCTGACTCGCATGCGGGCACTCGAGCTTTAACGGGCGGCCTTTTGTTATAAGCAGCTCAGTACAAGGCTTCTCAAACGACTGTATTGACGGGTCACAAAATATACATATGGAAACATTTTCGTTATACTATAAATAAGTCAATATTTTGTCAGAAGCATCGAACTGGCGGCCCGCACTTATCCTTAGTTTTCGTGGTAAACATTTTTAAACGATAGACTACCTTTTAAGCAATGCAAAGTACATTAAATATGGTTTTTATTCGGCTCGTTAATTTGTTTTTAAAATTTTGACCGTACTTACGTCTCCCTCTCTTTTTAACTATATATACCCTATGGCATCACCTCCATACATGTTTCTTCTCACCTAGAATATAACACTTCGAATCATAAAAAAACAAACGTACGTTTTTAATGTACTATTAGAATGGCTTTACCGATTTTTATAAAACATGTGTATGAACCACTGTTACAAAAAACAACATTCAAATATAAAAAACGCATCGAAATCGGTTCACCATTTTATGAGCTATGGTACTACAGACAAACATACAGACATACATGCAGACACACAGACAGACACACATAGTAGTCAAACTATCACTATAACACTGTTCTTTTTGCGTCGAGCGTTAATAAACAATCCATAAAAGTATGTAATAATTTTCGGCCCGCAAGTTGATCAATATTAATTTCTTAACTATTATTTATTTTTATTTATAAAAAAATTGTAAATGGAAAAACTAAAGCAGACATTGGATAAAATTAATCAAAAATGTCTGGTTTCTGGAATCGCAGTGTCGTGGTCACGGGCTGAACGAGGGTGTGACGTCATTGTATGTACGTGCGTAATCTTGGAAATTCAAAAAAGGGCTTAAAATTCTCGTCATTATAACTTCGGAAACACTGCATGTATTAAAGTGAAATAAAAACTAAGATATAAGGTGTATTTGATATTATTATTTTGACCCTTTTGTGTTCTCTATTCACCAGGTTTTCAGCTTGTGTGTTTAGTGATCCTCTTATTTGCTAACTTTGATGATTATTTATTGACGTGGTTTTCTGAGGCGTGTAAATGCTAACACACTACCAACAGATTTTTAGCTACTAATTATATTTTCTAGATAGAAACAAACCAATATACTTTGATCAATCTGGAAATAAAATTAAGAGGTTGTTAATCTTCAGCATTTAATACATTTTAACGTACATCACATTACATAATCAGATCAATTTTAAAATGTGAAATGTCAAATTGTCCTTATCACATTTGAACTGGAAAAACTTTATAACCATGTATCTATTACTAACGTTCTTGGTTATTTTATAAATTGATAAGAATAAGAAATTATTAATAATAATATTAATGGACATTTACCGTACAAAACAAATATATACTAAATTAAAATAAAAACAAATCGAAGCCTATGCTATTAAACTTATATCTAAAAGAAAAAGCAAAAAGTGATAGTGAGTGGTAATTTGAGTCCATTTAAACTAAATAACGTAGTATTTATTGAGGCTTGGTGAACCTCAACATTGGTTTTCAGTATCCCCTATTTATATGACAATAAACAAGCTTACAGCACGTGCGAAACTTATTATATATACATGTGTGTATACATTCTTAATTAACAAAAAAGTATATATATGTGTGTGTACACTTTTAATTTAACAAAAAAGTATGAAAATAGTAATTGTTAAAAAATAAAAATTAGTTAAAAATTACATAGTTAGCATTATTGATGTCACTTGTATTTTATTTTCAGGAAATATGAACCAAAATGGCGGTACAGTGACATTAACTGATCTTACAGAAGGACAATACAGATTTAAAGTGACAGTAAACGGAACTAACTCATATGGTGAAGGCTTTGCTAATGTAACTGTCTTACCACCAAAGCGTATCAACAAGCCTCCTGTAGTTGTTATAACTCCTCAAACACAGACTGTCAAGTTACCCAATTCTGGGGCGGTTTTGGATGGCAGCGCAAGCAAGGTAATTTCATAACTCGTATCAATGCTTCTGTCTTTTGTCATTTCACTTTAACAATGTTGTGTATAAATATTAAAAAAATCGAAACAATTACCCTGTGCCCTTAAATTTTGACTATTGAGTTTCTTAGGTTAATTTTTTGTACGATCTAAAAAACTTATTCCCAAGGCACTGCATCAATTAAGTGGATACTGGTGACCGCACTCTGTAAAAAAATCATAAATATAGAAAAAGCGAGCGAACTTTACAGTACATAGTCGCATGTGATGTATAACATCTGACATCTAACTGATTAAGTAGGTACAATTTGATGGCTACCGCACGCGTTTATTATTATATTATACACTAGGCAACTTTCTATACACTTTTGTGATACCGTTTACTGAAAAAGTATCGCACTTTTAGGTTTGAGCTTTGACATGACAGTTTAAATTCATGTCTAGATATGATCTACCATAAAAATACAATTTTATAAACATTAAAAAAGAATAGATGTTGTATTAGAATTTTAATACTAATAACGCCATCTATTATGAAACTAACGAGTTAAAATGTTAACGAGTTGAAATGCTACTTTAGCGTGGTAGATTTAATTCATTTTCATTCACTCCATTTTAATACAATATTAATCTATTAATACACTGGTACTTTTTAACTTCCTGCTACGTAGATAAGGAAGCTACTTATTTTACTCCAGTTTTCACCAGAGTTTTCACCAGATGTCCACGTTTTGAGGTCCTAGGAACCTTTTTCGACTATTTTCGTGATGACGTCAGTGTGTGTGTGTGTGTGTGTGTGTGTGTGTGTATGTCTGTATATGTATGTATGTAAGCATCTCATAACTTTTGAACGGCTGGACCGATCGAAACGCGGTTGATGGCATTCGATTGGATTCCACTCAAATTAGACTTCCTGAAAATTTGAACCAAGTGGGCCCAAAGGATTTTCAGAAATTTTGAAAAAACCCAAAAAAAAAATTGGCGAAACAGATTTTTTTAAATATAACTTCCAGGTTAATTTACCGATTGAGTACAAAAACTAATCTCTATTCTTGAAAAAAATACGTCTAATGCATAAATTTTATCAAATCGGTTTATCTGTTTGGAAGTA
This sequence comes from Apodemia mormo, assembly GCA_036924255.1. Lineage (NCBI taxonomy): Eukaryota > Metazoa > Arthropoda > Insecta > Lepidoptera > Riodinidae > Apodemia > Apodemia mormo. The sequence continues at coordinate 16,153,382 of JAUPFN010000017.1, forward strand.
ATCGTTGACGAAAATTTTGAAAGTGTTTTTTCGATATAACTTCGAAATATTTCAACCAATCATATTTTAGTATTTGAAATTTTATATTCTACAGATTATTTAGCTAAAGCAATAGTTAAATTGAGTTGAATGCCATTTGAATTTGACCATTTGAAATTTGATCAATTTGATCATCGTTTCTAAAATATACAGTTTTTCAAAAAGTTTACAAGTTTTTTTTATACTTTCCATCGTCGGTAGTTGGTGAAACTGCATCATATTGATCATCAAGTTTACAAGTTTCATATTTTGTGCAATTAAATTTTTTTATAATTTACAAAATGTTCACTATTTACAAAATTTTACTAGGTACATTGAAATTTATAAGATCAACTTTCATTTTTAATACCCATTTTTCCTTGAAATATCTTTTACAAGAAAGCTATCATAAATAAAAATTGATTTCTATCAATATTAGGCTTTAAGAGTGAAGTGGTGGCGCGAGATGGATCTTGAGTTTGAGAGATCTTGAATAGGTAGACCATACTATATTATAGGTAGAGCATAAAATATGGTGTGAAATTTTAGTACATAACCTTTATATTTGTTCAGTGTAGATAACACTGATAATAATAAAAACCGTGTTTTTAATAAATCATGAAAATTTTAAAGAATTTTTCTTGTAAGTACTAAAAAAATGTAGTCTTAGAAACATGTTTTTTATTTTGGTTTTATTTTCCTGCGACACCTAGACCAAAGCCTGACGACGCCTTTGGTGGGAATGTTTGATGAGAATGGGAACTGTTTGGGTAAAAATACGCTGGATTTTTTTAGGTTAGATAATTATAAACATTAAAAGATGTAATTCTCATAAAAATACTTTACTTTCCTAACAATATTACTAGGTAGTATAACTTTGCAAGCCCTTACAAAGCTCTGCTTTTTGCTAGTTGATAAATTCAAATAACGCACGCTTATTAGCCAATTCAAATAGCACGCGCTCATTAGTCGTCTTAAATAGCGCGTGCTTATTGAGAAATTCAAATAGCTTGTACTCATTGGTCATTTCAAATAGCGCTCGATTCCTCGGCTTCCTATGACACACTTCCGTTGCATTTCATAAAATTACTCCCATAAATTGCAGAAAAAGAAAGGAAAGATGTTACACAACAAAAACAATTGTCTTCTTTTTTGTATATTTACAAACAAAACCTATTTTATCCATTCTATGGGCCGGTACTCGAATGTATTACTTCATATAATTATGTAATGTTCTTGCAGGATGACGATGCCATTATATCATGGCATTGGGAGTTAACATCGGGACCGATTGGCTATCAACCACCACTTCAAGATGGACCTACATTGGTACTAAACGACCTAAAACAGCCAGGGAATTATACTTTTAAGCTGACTGTAGAAGATTCGGATCATGTGAAGAATTCCACTACTGCCAATATAACTGTTTTGAATCATACTGATTATCCTCCTGAAGCTAATGCAGGTAAACTGACTAACCATATATATACTAAATTTAGTTAAAATGTGGTTTACGGACTAGCGATGGTCAATTATTAGAAAAACGAATTGAGTTAGTCGATTGTTCAGTTTGTCGATAACAATCGAATTACCTTGATTGCAATTGTAACGGCGCATGGAGACTACCAAGGTCACCGTGTTATCTTTAACTGTTGCTGTATAGTGAGGTGCATTTATATTACCTGCTATATGTTCGTACGTGCTACGAAATAAGTAATTATAAAAGACGATAAGGCGGGAGGGAGCTGTGTTACAAACAAATCAATAGTTAAAGTCCGTGCACTAGTACTTACGATTGCAGTCATTATGCGGTATCGATAACGTTAGCACTTAATCGATTCCTGTTCTAATGATTATGATGAAGAACTACTAAATCGATAATCGAACACGCAATTGCACAATTTTTGAGTAAGTCCATTGTTTTTTTTGCAACATATCGCATAGGCTACATCTTATCCCGTAAAATGCATTATTCTCATGGTATTCACAAAAAACTAATCACGCAGTGGAATACATGAGTAACATAGTATTGAATTGGGCCTCTTCGGGGCGAATTTTTTGCCTAGCGGAATTTGGTAAATGGGACGCGCTCCGCCTCGCCCTGCCGCAGTGCTGCCAATTTAGCGGCTTTTTTCGCCAGAAATGACGACTTTCGGTATAGATTTAACGACAAATAAAAGGCTTCGACAGCAAAAATCCAAAAATAATATAACAACTTAACTGGCGACTTTCAGGGTGCGAATGAAAATATTTTAGGCAGTGAATATTTTTTGTTAACTTCAACTTAATAATAAAAACTTTTTAATAAAAAACTTAATAATAAAAAAACTCAAACTTAATAATAAAAAAGTCCTAGTTGGTGCTGTAAAGTCGAACGCAAAATTTAAATGTTTTATCTTTTCGTTGTACCATCCGATTTGTTACAAATTATTTTTTAACAAATCGGACGGATCGGAATCAACTATTTTTCGCGAGCTTTAAAAAATACTTTCAAAAAGCATCCACTGTTAAAAAATTTAAATAGTTACAACGGACATCTGTATAAGATGTATGATGAATAAAACATTGAAACTACTTACCGATTCCGATGACCCGATAACTCTGGCCAACAGTTTACACGATAACATTACACACCTACTTTCGCGACACCGTCGCCACCGGCGGTGACGAGGACCCCTGTTTCGCCCTTCGGCGAACCGAGCCCATGGGCAAGGTTCGGCCGACGGACAAAACAATGCCACTAGCCCTCTCATCGCAAATCACGACCCCACCCTAAGTCGAGGTTCGGTCTCGCAGGAGACACCCTTAGGGCGGAGGGCGTGCAGCCCTACACCTATAAATTCTAGCTGAGCACTCTGCTCGCCCCCGCGACCGGTGAAGCTGTAACAGCCCATAAGGCTAACAGTAATTGAGCCATTCCGAAAAAAAAAACATTGAACCACATGAATAAAACATTGAAGTTTCGCACTTAACGCAGATAGCAGCAAGCAGTAGATGCTGTAATTTCTTAGTTTGATATAGCAATCATTGCAGCTTACTGCGGAATATAGTTGAACAGACTTACTAGCTCTTTAGAGTAATAATATATCGACTATAAAGTAACGTGTAGTATGTTACTACTAGTATATTATCGTTGAGAACTTGGTTACCTATAATAGTCAAACTTTACAAGAACTTTTGACGGATTCACAGCCACTACCGAATCGGATTGGAATTTCAACTCTTTAACCAAAAATTTTTTTTGACATTAAAATACTTAAATTCGCGCGCTCATTCTTTATAAGTTATCTAAAATTCTTTTAAAGCGTCACTAATCTTTTTGTTATTATATGTTATATTTCTTGCTATTTTTTAAAAACAGCTTATGTTTTAATCTCGGGTCTTCATCTATTTCCTTGTTAAATTTCATCAAAATCAGTTCAGCAGTTTAGCCCTGGAAGCGTAACAGACAAGCAGACTTTCGTTTTTATAATGCTAGTATAAAAGTATAGATTGTATTTGATAAATTATTTTTTTATGTGGCCATTTTATATATGACAACAGCTGTTTTTGATTTAATTTAGAACTACATGCTTTCCCAATATTTTAGGTCAAGACGTCATAATATATTTACCGAACAATAATTTAACTTTGAATGGAAGTTTGTCAACGGATGATCATGAAATTACTTCTTGGGAATGGACAAAGTCAACAGAGGATGAAAATAAAGCTGTGGATATGCAAAACACGCATTCACCATATTTACAGGTATCATTATATTTCAGTACAAGCTGCTAACTGCTTTTTAGGGTCCCGTACCTGAAAAGGAATTGAGTTGAAATTTATATCACACACTCTCAGCTGTAAAAAAATCACACTTGTAAGTCAATGCAATCAAAAGCTTGAACATTTATGTCACATGTTTTACGATTTCAAAAGGGAATCAAAACCTATAGGGTATTTTCCATTGAACTAGAATCATGAAATTTAGCAATGTCTTACAGCACATGCAAGGAAAAAATCCGAAAATCGTAAAGTTTTAGCAAAAAAACGCAATCAAAAAATATTTCCGTTTACCGGAACCTTCGATATACGAGTTCAACTCGCATTTGACCTTTTTTATATCGTAAGATAACAAACAAGCAAATGAATCTCTTATGGCAAGACACCACCGCTAAGTATGGCGGAAACATAAAAAAAAGCTATTAACTGCGTTTCGAACGGTCAAGCTATTCAAAAGTTATGAGATGTTTACATACACACACATACATACAGAAATACTGATGTCATCGTGAAAATAGTCGGAAAAGGTTCCTGAGATCTCAATCGGGTAAAAACTTGATTTTCGAAAATCGGAACAAAATTAGTAACCTCCTTTTACTACTCCCTTCTTTTTTGACTATGTATAATCCCGGACCTTCAACTATTTCATTGAATATTTTCTTTCTTATTCAGTTATCAAATCTATCGGAAGGCGTGTACACGTTTGTGCTGAAAGTGACGGACTCGTCGGGTCAGTCGTCGACGGCGGACGTGCACGTGTTCGTCAAGCCGCCCACCAACACCCCGCCCGTCGCCGACGCTGGGCCAGACGCGGTAACTCATTTCACTTATACGGAATATACAAGTTTTCTGCATTTTACCCTTTCGTTTCTGTTTATATAGAACTAAGGGGAAATCATAAAATATTGTATTTTAAATAGCTGATGACAACATTTTTCTTACCGTCTTCGTTTGGTTTTTTTAAGTTTTAAAGAAATTCAAAAATAATATCGTGGCATTAGTAATATATAAATAAGCATTCAAATCGCAAGTAATGTTCACAAAAATTACAACACGCTGTTTTAAAAGATTTACACAATATGATGTAATATATTATGGTTATGTTTTTGGTGGTGTGTGTCCTTTTCGCACGTTTATAACTGGTCTATTGGTGATGGTATTTTTTGCGAAGGTATTTAATAAATTACTAAATAAGTACCTAAGTAAATTTACAAAACACTTGATCACCCATCAATCCATCCCGCCTGCATGCGATACGCAAATGCGCGTAGTAACTTGTATTTGTCCTGATCTACGAACCGACACGAACGCGGCATAGTATTTTGTACTGACAAAACAACCGCTCCGCTGCTGTAATATGTCGCCATAGTACAATTTCAATGTCAGCCAGGCAAGTTTTTTTTATATCATAAGACAGCAAACAAGCAGATGGGTCCCCTGATCCTCGCCACTGACATTATTAGCGTAATCACATTGTGTGAAACGGTCGCGCTCACACCTTCAACAACTCCAACGTTTTACCAACGCAGCACGAACGCTGCGCTCGCGTTGCGTGCTTACAAAACACGTCTCGCACTCCACACTGTGTTTACAATCAGCGTTTTTAATTAAACTTTTCAAACAGAAACGCCACGTTTACGCTAATTTAACGTCGGAGAAAAGCGCAGCCCTGAAAAATGCTAGAATGATTACAATCTAACATTACTTTGTTGACGCGATTTATATACAAAATTTTAATTAGACTGAACGTATTTTTGATTTTTTTTTTTATGGTCATGGGGCATATGGATTTTCAAGCTATGTTAGAATAAACAAAGCGATCCATCAAATTGTGTATTACATAATGTATCAAATGTCGCTAATCACACGAAAACCAACAATGCTAGTGGCTTTTTAGTTGGGATATTGTAATAGATAACATAACTGCAAGATTCAACCAATCGTTTTGTGTTTTTTAACTATTTGAACAAGGAGTGTATTATGAACACTATAGCATATAATTTTTAATTGAATCGGGCATGAAAAGTTGCATGTGGATCTTTAACGAATATCCGAAATTGATTCCAATAAATAAATGTACACACTTTAAATTTTCAACTAACTGCAAATAACTGCATGAAATTTTTTGTATATTTATTTATTTAAAATTAACTTATCCCATGTTTATTCAGCCCCTTTTGTAGGATAGATCAACCCTATTGGCAAGCATTGTGATGCTTGTCAATAGGGATGATGTCCAGTAAGCATATGCATGCATATACTCTTGCCACTCGGATAGCAACATATAGTTTATATTTTCACTGTCTACATACGACGGTTCATATGGCCGGTATACTTATACATGTAGCAGTAACACCCCAGAATAGCAACGTACCATTAATATATTTGATGTCCATAGGCATTGGTTGTTTTTCCGCCAGGAGAGCCATCTGCCTGTTTGCTATCTTACGAGTACGTTATAAAAAATCAAGAGAACTATTTACTTGTTTGCCATCCTATGAGATAAAAGACCTAAGATCTTAAACACTATAATAGCTCTTTATATACAAAAATACGGCTACAACAGCTTGACGATTTTGGGTTTTACATTTTTCTACACATTTTTCATGGCCAATGATGTAACTTATGACGATTTCTAAAATATTGTTATAAGTCTAGGCACAGTGCAAATGTGCAATAATCACCGGCACACAAAAAAAAAAGTTGTCTGTGCACCGGGCGCCAACTATCTACGGGCATGTTTTTCGACCCGCTGAACACGAATTTCAAGTCAGTTTAGGCCGTCCGGGCTTCAATTTCGAGTAAATTGCAAAAAACCCCAAAAAAATAGCGAAAATTCGATATTTTTGCAAGATAAAAAATTTTGAGATCTAATTCAAGCATAATTTTCATGTATTTTGATCTGTTAAATACTAATTTCGATCGTACTTTAATCATAAACCGTTTAAATCTAAAAAAATGTAAAAAATCCTTAAACATTTCAAAAATCGTGTAAAATTGTGATTATCTTGGTACAAAAAAATTTGTGGACCCGGATTGACGAAGATTTTCATGTAATTTAGTTTGCTTGATCTGATTCTGCAATAAATTTGGCCCATAGTCCCCTCAAACATTCATAAAACTGCAAAAAACCGATAAAATAGCAGAAAATTGCTGCTGAAAAAATGGATTTTTTTTTAACAATGTTAAAAAATTTCTTGTATTTTTTATTTCTAAAATACAAGATTAAGATCCAAGAATGTATACAAATTGAATTTTTAACAGTTTTTCGAGGGTACTGTACTGTTTCATTCTCAAATGATCTACGATGTGGATACCTCTTTTTCCACCTTTTCCTTTATTTAGTAAAAATTTGTCATCGTGTTGGAATTTCAACTTCTTCGAAGTGCAGACTTCATTCCATTGCATGATCGCTTGTACTTGCAACCAGGGCACCTCCTCGGGGTGACGGTGGGCAACAGAACCATCTGGTAGAGTCCCTGGGTTAACGGCGTGTGTGCCGTCATGGCAGGTACAAGTGATGAGTACTTTACGATGCAGGGATTCGGAAACCCAGTATCGGCGTGTGGTCAGGGTAAGAAAGCAGGCCCGCAGGCGTCGTCATCCAGCGACTGCAGCTCTTCAGTAGTGGAAAACTTGGCTACTGGAGAGTATACTATTACAAGAAGCAATTTCCATCTATGCAATAAGAGTCCTTATCAATTTTGTTACGTTTGTGGGGAGTTTCAGCCGATAAAAAACCGCAGAACGTTATCAGATAGATTAAAACAAAATTATGAAGAATGCTTTTGCATTCAAATTACAAATTTGAATTCAGCATGGGTCCCACACTTTGTTTGTAGTCGATGTAGTATAATGTTGACACGATGGGGAAAAAAATAGAGAAAACTTGAAATTTACAATTCCCATGATCTGGACTTCACCAACTAGTTCGCATAACTGTTACTTCTGTATGACTAAAACTGACGGTTTTATTTTCATAGATTTTACAATTTTTTTGCATTTTCTGATTTTAATCTAGTATTTTGTTGATAAAAAATAAAAGAAGAAATTTATTGAATTGTGTTTAAAACATTTTTTCAGCAGCAGTTTTCTGCTATTTAATCAATTTTTGGCAATTTTATGAATGTTTGAGTAAATGAGCCAAATTTATTGCAGAGTCAGATCAAGCAGACTAAATTACATGAAAATCTTCGTCAATCCGGGTCCACAAAATTTTTTAGAAAAAAAATCCAAATTTTTTTTATACTAAGATAATCCCAATTTTCTTCGATTTTTGTAATTTTTGATGATTTTTTACAATTTTTTTAGATTTAAAACGGTTTATGATTAAAGTACGATCGAAATTAGTATTTAACAGATCAAAATACATGAAAATTATGCTTGCATTAGATTTCAAAATTTTTTTTCTTGCCAAAACATCGAATTTTCGCTATTTTTTGGGGTTTTTTGCAATTTACTCGAAATTAAAGCCCGGACGGCCTAAACTGACTTGAAATTCGTGTTCAGCGGATTGAAAAACATGCCCGTAGATAGGTGGCGCCCGGTGCACAGACAACTTTTTTTTTGTGCCGGTGTTTTAATTAATGGAAATTAAAAATATAAGTACCTACAAACAAAAAAGGGTTTTTCAAAATGCGTAATGTTTCCTGAGTTTCAAGTTTCAAGTGCGTTTCAAGTTTTAACATATAGTTGCTGCGGAACTTTTCTAGAATGTATAATGCATGCTGATTGCTGAGGTTGCTATAGAAAATTTCAATGCGTTTTTTTGGTAAACAACTCCCTAATTTTACTGTATTACCGTATTTCATAAAATATTGTGATTTTAGCTATTTTAATTACATTTTCTTAGTATTTCCATTGAGTAACATTGGGATAGTTCCACATTAACGTGTGATATTAACCATTGTAAATTGAACGACTTCAAAAACCTAACACACGGAACTTTTTCAAATCATCATTTTAATTTTTTTTTAAATCATATTGTTTGAGAGAGTTTCAAGATTGTTATTTACCAAAGAAAACGTGTACTTATACAAAGTGCTTCTTACTTCATACAAAAGCCGATACTAGTTAGTTCAGAATCAGCAGTAGAATTGATTGTATAAGTTTTTATAATATATTGTAAGAAATCCGAAAAATCTATATTTTTTTATATAGACACACTAGTTTGTTTTTTTATTTTTTTAAGCTAATTGTTCTCTCTTACCACTTAACCAATCAATTCAAAGCCTGTAGTGTGATGGGAAATGTTATTACCACGTGTATTGTTTAATAATACCTACTGCTCGCTGCCCAGAGCAGTCAGGTTCGTTAACGCGTAGGGCGACCATAATGGAGCGACGTCATTAATACTACTAAATCTACTAATAACTCAAAAAATATTTGTTATGTTTGTTTTTTGCTCATGTAATAATACGCTATTGTATTTTGGCTTTTGTATTAAATAAGAACACCGTATATATTAGAGATTTGTATGTGTTTAACAATACGCATGTGGGGGTTGTTTGGTCTGTGGTTGCAGTTCATTTCCCTCCCGCAAACGTGGGTAACTCTGAACGGGTCGGCGTCGCGCGACGACCACCGCATAGTGGCGTACACGTGGCGCTGCGCGGCCGGGCCCACTAACTCTAACATCATCCACTATAACGAGTCTGTCGCTAACGCCACCGCACTCACTAAAGGCCAATATGTGTTCTCACTCACCGTACTCGACGATAACGGCAATTCTGCTTCTGATAACGTTACCGTCACAGTCACACAAAGTAAGTTCTCTTCTTGTATCATACTAAGTGCCCTTCTTGTATCATACTAAGTGCCCTTCTTATATCATACTAAGTAAAGCGGTATCAAATGTAAATTACAGTACCCGGCGATAAATATTGCACATCGAACTTTGGAAAGAGACAATCGGATAATTTCGGCTTCGTAAAGCGTTATCTCTGTCCCACACTACCTATGTGACGTTTAGTCAGTCGTTGTTCAAGTACGATAGAGTGCAGTCGCGTCCCGATTAAAAATATATATTTAGAGTTGATAACACCCACAAATTTAAATAATTTAAAGTTGTAATATGGCATCTTTCGGAAAAAGAGGGAAACCTTTACGAGGTCAGTCACGTGAAATTATCTACAATGTTTATAAATACTTTGTAAGCGAAGCTGATAGATTTAAAAAAAAAGTAGATGAAAATGTAAGTTGTTATTTTAAGAAGATTCAAGAGCGAGTTGCAAATGCCACTGGAATTTCAAGAAGAACTTTGAACAATATATTAAACGAAGTCAGTACTGAAACACATTCGACTGAAATTAAGTTCAGCACTCCAAAAAAAGGGAGACCAAAAAAGCAATTTCGTTTGGATATGGACGATTTTGATTACGATGTTGTTCGAAGAATGGTGTATGATTTTCACTTACGATTTAATGAACTGCCAACAATAAAATCATTAAAAGCTAAGTTATCTGAAGCTATTAATTACAATGGGTCTGAAAAAACGTTGAGAAAAATACTTCATGACATGGGATTTCAGTTCACTAAAATGGAAGATAATCGAAAAATTCTAATGGAAAAACACGACGTTAGTCTCAAACGAATGGAATACCTTGATAAAATACGCAAATTTCGCGAAACAGGAAAAAATATCGTCTACATGGATGAGTCATATATACATGCATCCCACACTAAAGGGAAATCTTGGAGTGACGATAAGAAAAAAGGAGTAAAAAAGCCAATTTCAAAAGGTCAACGTTTGATAATAGTTCATGCGGGAAATGAAAAAGGCTTTGTACCCGGTGCTTTTTTAACGTATAAATCCACGGACACTACAGGTGACTATCACAATGAAATGAATAACGATAACTATGAGAAATGGCTGGTTAACCAATTAATCCCAAATATACCCAGTGATTCTGTTCTAGTTATCGACAACGCACCCTATCACAACAAGTATGTTGAGAGACCCCCCAACTCAAACACCATTAAACGGGAAATGATCAACTGGTTAAACAGACATGAAATTCCAGTTGATCCAAAATTAACAAAAACCCAGATTTACGCTATTATATGTCAGCACAAGGAGAGGTATACAGAGTTTTCTGTGGACAAAATACTTGCCGAACATGGGCACACTGTGTTGCGATTGCCACCATATCATCCGGATTTTAATCCAATTGAAAATATATGGTCTCAACTGAAAGGCTATGTAGCCTCTAGAAATGTGGGTATGAACTTAACTACAGTAAAAACATTATTGACTGAAAAAGTAAACATGATCGGCGCTGAAGAGTGGAAAAAGGTTTGCGATCATGCAATCAAATGTGAGAATGAATATAGAAGCATTCAACACAGTTTAGACAATTACACTGATAGATTAGTAATAAATACGGCTGATAGTGACAGTGATATTGACCTCTTTGAGAGCACAGATAGTGAAATGGAAGTAATTGAGAATTAGAATTATTATTATTTTTATTGCAATGTCTCATTTTAGCAATAGGTATAATGGTGTTTATTATGTACACTAAAGCTGTAATGTTCCAAAATAATTAAATACGTAAACATAATGTAAAAATGTTTTTTTATTTTATTTTACCCCAACCTAAAGCCATCACTTATAGAAAAATTAGTGTATTTTATACAAAGAATAAAAATATCAAAAGAAGCAAATCATACTTGTTTTAACAGCTCCTAATAGGTACCGGACTGTTTGTATTTTGTGCGACAGAGATAACGCTCTACGAAGCCGAAATTATCCGATTGTCTCTTTCCAAAGTTCGATGTGCAATATTTATCGCCGGGTACTGTATTTGATGCTCATATTATAACACAATAATTATTTTTGTGTTAGCTGTTTTGTAAAGACCGCCCCGTTGGTCGAGTGGTTAGCGACCCTAACAAAGCAATCGACGGGGCTCGGTTCGATCCCCGACGGGGACAAGCATTTATGTGATGAGCATAATTGTTTGTATTTCCGGGTTTGGGTGTTTATTAAATATATACTTGTATATATATATGTATTTCACAAGCAAATAATTTGTTTACTTTGGGGTTAGATCAGTAAGTGTAATTTGTCCCCTGAATATTTATTTATTTAAAGTATTACGAGTTACCGACCTCGATTTTCGTATCGAGAAAAAAATGTTATATTTATATCGAGACATATATCGTAGGTGTGTATTTTTCCCGTGTACCCATCCAAGGCGAACTGTTGGCTATATGAATCACTACCATCGTGACTACTAGGTGGGTAGAGTTCTGCATCATCTCGCCCAGCTCTGGAGGCGGTGTGACTTACCTATTTCTGCCGCAATGGCGTCAATGCTTGTCACTGTCTTGTTCCGTTTTGGAGGGTAAACTTATACGCGTTATCGTAAGACAAATTTAACCCGCCACACGAATTTAACATTTTAACAAACCATTAACATCTTTGGTGTCTATAGTTGATAGTTATTTCTTTCGACCAGAAGAACCTGTCTTAAACTTGTTTGCTCTCTTATGAAACAAAAAAGCAAAATAAAAAAGAGCGTTTCACTAGCTTTATTTACATTTGATTTCGCTGTTTGTTGGTGGTTATATTCGTTCTTTATAATTACTTTCATGTTAATAGGTACTTTTAACTATACATTATAGATAAGCGTCATAAATACGGGAAAGGTTTTAACATTTTTAAGGTTAAATCACTGGGTCTATGAGTTAAAAACTGTATTCTAAAAAGTAATTTAAAAACTTAAACCCGACTTCAAATATTTATCAACTATACCTATATCTCAGAAACTGCTGAACCGATTTTATTGAAACTTGGACTGTTTCCTAATTTGGAACATAATTAGTTTAAATCAAACAAAGTTATGTCGATATGGCTCTAAGTTCCCGAGAAATTCGTGGACAAATATACATACACTTACAAAATTAAGTACATATGCTTAGACACCTAAATAAATCATCATACACAAATATTATTAGACAAAATTACACACATTCATATCTAACTGATAACTTCAGTTTTTTCGTCAGTTGAAAATCAATGAGAACAAGTTAACGCTAACACAAATTCAATATTTACTTAAGACTAAGATATTAAAATATCATATTTTCTAAACAAAGAAAATTCCGGCATGACTAAATATTTTCTTTTATATCATAAGATAGCAAACAAGCAGATGGGTCTCCTGATATAAAGAATCAACCATCGCCTATAGACACCAAAGGTGTTAATGGCGATATGTGTGTACTATGTACCAGTGGTATGGTAAAGAAGCAGATGGTTTATCTAATGGAAAGAGACAACCATTGTCTATAGATTACCTAAGATGTTAATGGTGCATTGCTGACCATTAGGCGGAGTGTTAATGCGGCGTGCATAAGTTTACTGGCTACCGGCAAACCGGAACACGGCAGTAACAAGCATTGAAGCATTCACCGCCCCGTTGGTCGAGTGGTTAGCAAACCTAACTACGAATCGAGGGAGCTCAGGTTCGATTCCTGACAGGGACAAACATTTGTGTGATGAGCACAGATATTTGTATTTCTGGGTTTGGGTATTTATTGTGTATGTAACAGTATTTATATATGTATTTCTATGTATTAATATCGTCGTTGACTAACACCCATAACACAAGCAAATAAATTGCTTAGTTTAAATTTAATATTATTATTATTATTGATTACTAGCTGACCCTGCGACTTCCTCCGCGTGGAAAAGTTTTAAAACAATTACCTGCAATTAGATTTAGTGGAGATAGAGAATTCAGAAGTTTATACATATTGTAGAGTTAAATCGTAGTTATATGATTGCATGCAAGGTTTCATATTTGTATGTTTAAATTTACTAACTGTTAGATTTTACACTTTCAATCGTTTTTTATTTTTAGTATTTGTTGTTATAGCGGCAACGGAGTTACATAAATAAAAATTTCAGCTTTCTAGCTATCACGGTTTATGAGATACAGCCTGGTGAAAAACAGACGGACAAACAGACAGCGGAGGCTTAGTAATATGGTCCCGTTTTTACCTAAAAATCTTCTTTCACATATTTTACAAATCATTAATTAAATCCATATTCCTGCACTAAGGGCGTGTGGATTAATTATTAGCTACCTACTCAAAATAAAATACCAAAAAAATGTGTTTCTTATTTACATATCATAAATCAGATTTATTTCTAGGTTTTATGTTATGTAATTGATTATATTATCATTTTCCTGATATTTATATTATAATTTATTCATCAGATAAAAATAGTCCACCGAAAGCAGACGCTGGTGGCGATCAAGTGTTGAACTTACCACTTCCGGTTCTCATATTAAATGGTTCCAAATCGTCCGATGACTTCCGAATTGTATCTTGGAAATGGACGCGGTCGCCCTCTGGATTGGCTGCGGGTACTGTTATTATGGACTCTGACACACAACCTGTATTGATGGTGAGTCAACTCATAATATAGTATTAAATTATTAAGTTTTATAATATTACTAGCTGACCGGCAAACGTTGTTTTGTCTTACATATTAGGAATCCATAGGGGACAAACAACCTGACACGCAATTTATATGACTACGGGATTGTCCTTCCACGCAGCCAAAATGGCATTAAACTTTATATTGTGGTTAAGTATTCTTAAATTTTCTAAATTTCCGCGCAATTTTCTTAATATTTTCTTTTATAAGAACCTTCTCCTTACAATTACAAACACAAAAAAAATACCGAAATTGGTCCAGCCATTCAGGCGTGATGTCCTGACCAAGGAAAATAGGGATTGATTTTTGTATATATAGATAATTTATATAAGACTACGGGATTGTCCTTCCACGCAGCCAAAATGGGATTGAACTTTATATGGTGGTTAAGTATTCTTAAATTTTCTAATTTTCCGCCCAATTTTCTTAATATTTTCTTTTATAAGAACCTTCTTATAATTACAAACACAACAAAAAAAAATTATCGAAATTGGTCTAGCCATTCAGGTGTGATGTCGTGACCAAGGAAAATAGGGATTGATTTTATATATATATATATATATATATATATATATATATATATATATATATATATATATATATATATATATATATATATAGATTACCTGTGATCGAAATTCGCCCATGGACTAAACAATAAAATCTCTTTTCAAATTTAACATCTGACTTTAGCTGTAAAGAAAATATTAGACAAGTGTGTATAATATCACATATGTCACATGAATTTAATGTGTGTAATATTTATTTTTATTAAGTTAATGTATTTTATTGCGTTTTATTTAAAAATATTAGGTTTCTGCACTCCTCCGCAATATAATCTTTAAATGTGTCAAATTTCACAGGCCACCGTTTGCGCAATTGTCTTAAAAAGGGATCCAAAGGTTTTCCTTCACGTATTAATACGCCTCGTCTGCCCCGTTAGTCGAGTGGTTAGCGACTCTGACTACGCAATCAGTGGGGTCCGGGTTCGATTCCCGGCAGGGACAGGCGTTTGTGTGATGAGCACAGATGTTTGTATTTCTGAATTAGGGTATTTATTAAATATATTAGAGTATTTATATATGTATTTCTATGTATTAGTATCGTTGACTGACACCCATATTACAAGCATATAATTTGCTTACTTTGGGGTCAGATCAATTCGTTTAATTTGTTCAATGATATTTATTTATTTATTACGTGCCACTGTGTGATCACAAGTACCTCGACTAGTAGATAGTAGAAACTATATAGTGTATATTATTCTCATTCTTATCTTTATTTAAATACTTTATTGCACAAATAAGTACAAATGCGTAACTTTAGCTATTAATCATTTTCTCACAGTTTACCTTCGGTGATGGTGAGAGAGCAGCTTGGGTAGTGCATAATAACTAATTACGAGATATCGAACTCGTTTTAACTAATAATTAATTAATAAGTCTATTACTACGACTAAACTAAATAGGATTAAATTAATCTTCTATTATTTCACTTATTACCCAACTTTGGTATTACCGCCTTACCTATTCCTGCCGCAATAGTGTTAATGATTGTAATTGTCATTTTCTGGTTTGGAAGGTAAGGTAGGTAAACTTATGCATGTAACATTGCCATAGCCCGTCACACAGATAGCAACGCACCATTAACGTATTTGAAGTCTGTAGTCTACGGTTTCACTTTCAATCAGTACAACAACCTGATTTTTTTCTATCTTATAATATAAAAAAATAATTACAAGAAATGATAATGATTTTTGCGCCTATTTGTTTAATTTTTTTCGCTTATTATCTCCAAATCCAGGGAGGTTTTCTATATTTAATATTTCCTTAGTTTCTAAACCCCCAATCCCCATCCTTCTCTATATGCGCCCATGGCTCTTTGTATTCTTATAATACTAGCTAATAAAAAATAAACATTAATATTTATTTTCGTGGTATTTTGCATGTCCAGGTACCAGTGGTCCGCCGTAAATATCTAAATCTGAATTTTTTACACAATGCATGTTACTGTGGCGGCTCATAACAAATAATAAAAAAACAAAAATGTTAGAATCTAAAGATGGTGTCCCTTCAAGGGATTTAAGTAAATATCACTCGGTGGTACTTCATATGCAAATTCGACTCGCACTTGACGCGTTTTCAAGTAATGACACTCATAATATTAGTACAAAAATGTAATTTCCCCGTGTTGGTTCCGGGCTCCTTTGAAAAATAGACCAACTGCCGTTCTGCCAGGCAGATCGTAAAAGGCGACCGATTGGATATTCGAGTCACTACCATCGTGGCTACTAGGTGGTAGAGTTCTGCATTGTCTCGCCCGGGTCTGGTATCACCGCCTTGCCTATTCCTGCCGCAATAGCGTCAGTGCTTATCGCTGTCTATGTTCCGGTTTGGAGGGTAAGGTTAATTTATGCATGTGGCATTAGACCTCGCCACAAGATAGCAACGCATCATTAACCCCTTTGGTGTCTATAGGCGATGCTTGACTCTTTCCATCAGGAGACCCATTTGCTTGTTTGTTATCTTATAACATAAAAAAATAGCTAGATAGATTTTACACTTTCAACCGTCGACACTTGATGAAATTTCATTACTATTTGTTGAAACTAGTTTACAATACACTTGTGCTTTTATTCCTCTATAAGTATACACTAAATTATTTAATCGACCGGTTTCGCTTTTTAAATCATCTTCAGGACGTAATATTCTGTACTAGCACTGTACTATTAGTACAGTACTAGTACAAGTAATAGCAAGATAACATGGGAGACGATTTTTTTTCTAGCTCACAAACATAGAAGCAGGGCGATATGTATTCGAGCTTACAGTAACCGATGACCAAGGAGAATCTGACAGGGATACGGTCAGTGTCCAAGTAAAGCCAGATCCGCTAGAAATGAAACTATTAGAAATGACACTTCATATCCCCATATCGACGTTTACTAAAGGTCAACTGGATTCTTTGGTGCAGAAGATGACATTGCTTCTCAAAGATGACATAAAAGTTAATGTAACTGAAATCAACGGTGAAGTGGATTCTGGCAACACAGTCATTGTTTTCTTCTTGTCGGAAAAGGTATATTTTAATTATATTCTAACGTTACATACAATTTACGGTTAAATGTGGCAATGGGGAACTCTACTCATCTTGCGAACTAATATATCAGTAAAATGTGGTGAACTAAAGCGTCCATGGGCATACCTAGGTTCTGGGCCCGGGGGTGGCAAATCAGATAATAAGTAGTGACCGACTGAAACAAACAAATTCCAGGGGGTTCAGCAGCTTCCCCCCCGCGCCCATGGAAACTTCTATTGGCGTTTAGTTATTTTCTTTTGATCTATTACTACTGCCAAAAGGGAACCAGAGTAATTTTTTTATATTATAAAATACCTAGTAGAAAAATTTAAAATCAGTTATAACAATAAAACGAGTAAATATACTTACGATAAACGAGTAAATAAACAAAGCGTTAAGTTAGATAAAATTCTAGCGACAATTAAAAACAATTATTATCTCTGTTTCTAACATATTAAGTCGCGTCATATGCACAACCATATTAGCTACTTAATTAGATATATCATCGGCGAAGAAAAAAGGAGTCGACAAAATTTTCTCAGTCATTATCATACATTTGAAATTGGACAATCCCCATCGCCCTCGTCAGAAACAGCTAGTATTATTACAGGTATTCTCTGTCCAAGCTGCAGTTGTTTTTATCGCACTCTTTGAGGAAACTGCACGGCGACATATTACTAGATTTTACAAATCTCTATTTTTTAATTCTCTCGCCCGTAATGTTCCCTCTGAATAGCAATTATTAAATAATAAATGTCATGACTGTTAGCCTGTAGTGAACTGGACAATCCACATTAGTAGTTCTATCAGCGCTGATCAGCTAATAAGCACGCGCCATATTAATATCACGTAGGTACCCCTTACTGTTACGTTAAGTAAATTGTTTTATCCAGAAATGTGTAAAACGTTATGCGAAAAATAATGTATTCGTAAAAACCAAAAAGTTTTACCCCCTTGAATCACATTCTTTTTTGGCTTGATATCTGTGGTTAGACGTACTGAATGCTGTGTTGAAATACGATCACCTATTTTGGAAGGACCTTATATAGTTTGCGTAATGGTGGTGCAGGGTTCAGCGATGGAGGGCATACGCGCACTGTCGCTGGCGGGCGGCGCGGCGCGGGGCGCGGGCGCGGCGCGGCTGCGGTCGCGACGCTGCCTGAGCACGTGCTCGGGCCGCGGCGTGTGCGAGCAGGCCACACGCACCTGCCGCTGCGATGCTTTCTGGATGCAGAGTCTGTTCACTCAGTTCACACCTGATGCGATGCCTGATTGCGGTACTTTTTCATAAATTTTTCATAAAACATTGAACAAAGCCTAAAGGCTTATTAAGTTGTTTGAATGAGTTTATGTCAGCAGCAAGCAGATAATCGGGATAGAACGAGATAACTATCATCTAGCAGTGACTAAACATAACAAGTTAATAAAAAAAATCTGCCATTACTTAGCAAGAAAATTCAAGACAAATGGTATTAATCCAGAGCGACACGTTGCAGAACTCTCCTACTATTCACGACAGTAGTGCGCGTTTTAGCCAGCTGTGTTTTGCTGTACTAGTCGTGTGAACTATGTACGTGTTTCCCCGCAGACTGGTCGGTAGTGTACGCGTGCCTGTTCGGCGCGTGCGGGCTGCTGGCCGCGGGCGGCGCGTGGTGGGCGTGCGTGCGCGCCGCGCGCCGCGCCTGCCAGCCGCGCAAGCCGCGCGCGCGCCCCGCCTACAGACTGCTGCCGCTCGCCGACGAGCGCGCCCGTGAGTACACATACTTACTGCCCGCCAGCCGCGCGCGCGCCCCGCCTACAGACTGCTGCCGCTCGCCGACGAGCGCGCCCGTGAGTACACACACACACACACACACACACACACACACACACACACACACACACACATTCATACCCGCCTACTTACAGACGCCGCTCGTCAACGAGCCCAACAAGCGTGTTGCACACACACTCGTACATATATTATACACTAGCTGTAGCCCGCGACTTCGTTCACGCGGACTTTATTTACTCCACTCCTACTGGTCGTAGCATGATGTTATATAGCCTGTAACCTTCCTCGATAAAAAGGCTATCCAACTCAAAATTATTCAAATCGGTCCAGCAGTTTTCGAGATTAGCGCGTACAACCAAACAAACAAACAAACTCTACAATTTTATAATATTAGGATAGATTATATACAATCCCATCGCCCACATCAAACAGGTGCATATTTTTTTATGAAAACACAGTAAGCACGGCCATTTATCTCGATAAGTAAAGTACGTTTATTGACGTCCTCGTCGCGCTAAAGCTGCACAAAAGACTAATAAATCGTTGTCTTGATTTTCACATGTATCTTTAAGAAATGTTTAACATTTTGCATGTCGAATGTTTTTACAGCTAAATATTTCTTTGAATTTCAGTAACAAACAAAGATTTATCGGAAAGCGACACTGACTCCGACGTGCTTTACGAGACTAAAAGCAAAACTTTTTCTCCGCGAGCTATGAATGGGGAATTAACACACGGTAATGGATGGAAGAAAAATGGACACAGCAAACAGTCGCGGAAGATCAAAACGTAGCTCCGTCGCCTCGTGGAACGCCACGTTAAACCGACATCTATTGTGATACAGTGTAGTCATACAAACGCATAATAACGATCTCTACATGACAAGAAAGTATGTTCGCCAAAGAATACAAATTATCCACTAAAAATTAACGAGTTTGAGTCAATGACGAAATTAATTTTTTTGTTTCTGTGGCACTTAAATTATCACAGATTACATACAAATTGAATTACAATTGCTTTTATAAGTTTTTGCTTTTCATAAAAAAAAACTTTTCCGTATTATTCAGATCTCCGTAAAACAAATATGTTATTTAAGATACAAAAATTAGGTAAATTCGTATATTTAAATCTCTTTGTTGACGTTTGGTAAATACAAAAGTATTTCTTACTTAACGCATAATTTCCTAAAAATATTGTATGGGGTTTTTTCAATACGCTAAATACCATTGAGGTACCTATGTCATTTTAAAATGACATTTCAAATATTATTAGCATAGTCCTTGACACAAAAGTGTGTTTGTATATAACCCAGTTGACTGTTCAATAAAAAAATATATTCTGTTGGTTTAGGAGATAGTAGTACTTAAATTAAAGAAGCTACGCCAACCTCGCAGTCCAACTTTTACTTAATGTGGGATATATTACTTTGCTGCTAGTTAAAACTTACGTTCTTTTTTAATTATGTACTTAAACATTGTATACTTAAGATAAAGTTGAAAAAGATATCTCGCTCTCGGACTATCTGGTTTCGGCGATGAACGGTACTGCTCGTGGCCTGTAAATCCGTGCCGCGCGAATTTTCGCCTCGCTCGTCGCACCGCCGCCTCCGTCGCCGATACTTGTGGCCTGGCGGTAACATGTCAGTGGACTGTAAATGCAGATAATGAATTCAGTACGTTTGAGTAATTTAATCAATATAATATATTCTAATTTATATGTTGTAACGCAATGAAAGGCATACAACAGGCAGCAATTTTTTACAAGTTTATGACTCGTACAACGATGAATGAATGAAATGAACTTTGTTACTGTACTAACACCATAATACCTGACGTCGATGACGTCACAGTGTTGCCAACTCCAATAGATCCGAGTAGCTAGACTTAATATAAAATGTCGCTAGAAAGTCGCTAAAACAGAATTTAGTGTGGGACGGTCTCAAGAGATTAGTGACGTTTTGCAAGAATTTTTAGTTTAGTAACAAAGTATGAGCACGTTTATTCATTTGTTTTAGTTTTAAACTCCAAAAAATGATTTTTAATTAAAAAGTTGAAAATTCCAATCGGATTCTACCGAATCCGATTGGAATTGCTATAAAATTGTTGACCAGTCAAAAGTGCCTGTAAAGTTTGGCTGTTATAGATTGACATGTTATCAACGATAATACAAGTAGTAATGTACACCTTACTCTATAGTCGGCATATTATTACTCTATAGTCAGTGAGTCTTTTCAGCTGTATTTCGTAGTAAGCCGCGTTTCCGATCCGGTAGTAGTTTTAAAAAAAATGTTGACGTTTCAAAATAACTTGTTTGTATTGAATAAAGTACTTCTGATTTCTGATTTCTAAGCTGCAATAATATCTAAATAAGTAGTTACAGCATCTGCTATAGCGCTGAGCGCGAAATTTATACATATGTTTTATTTTTGTGTCCTTCATACGTCTTATACTCGTACAAATGTCCGTTGTAATTATTTATTTTTTTAATAGTGAATGCTTATTGAAAGTGTTTTTAAAGCTAGCAAAAAATATTTGATTCAATAATTTATAATATAGTATAGCAGGTACAACGAAAAAATAAAACATTTAAAGAGTCGCCTCTGTGGTCTAGTGGTCCAGCGTTGGCGTTGACTATATGAGGTCCCGGGTTCGATTCCCGGGTTGGGCACATAAAAAAAGTGTTTTTTCAGTTTCCTAAGAAACACAAAGTTGCCCGGGATTGGAAATGCCCGGTTGACCACCTATCACATTGTGGGACCAAATATCTTCGGCTAATCGTGGATGCACTTGTTGTACCTCTGCCTACCCCTTCGGGGATATGGGCGTGAAGATACTTTACTTAAAACATTTAAATTTTGAGCTCAAGTCTACAGCGCAAACTAGGATCTTTTTTAATTTTTGAAGTAAACAAAAAAAATACGCACTGCCTAAAAATATATTCATTCGCGTCCTCAAAGTCGCCAGTTAAATCGTTAATAATTTTTGTCGTCAAAGCATTTTTTTGTCGCTAAGGTTTCACCAATGACGTCAGCTCTGGCGACAAAGCGCTAAATAGCCACACTGTGACGTCATATGCGCGTTTTAATGTTACACACCAAGAGCACGGCATAACAAAACCAGAAGAAGGCGGCGGAAGTGTAAGTAGTCTTGTACATCGCATTCCCAACTATTTCAAGAGGTAATGTAGCAGTGTTGTAGTGAATAGAGCTGTCTTCCGTGCGGAAAATTCTCAATTTTTATTTCTTTTACTTAACAGTTTCGCCTCTTAAGAGCTCAAGTTTTACAAAGTAGGGCATCAAAGTCGAAATCGGTTGTTAAGAAGCGATATCATAGAGTGTGAGATGAAAATGATGTGTTATATCGTAATGGAAGTGGATACGAAACAAAAAATAGGAAGTATCCTTAAATTTTAAAGAAAACCTGTTAATATAATTATGGCATTGCAGATAACCACGAATAAATATAAAACTGATTAATACATAAGCTTGCAAAACTTGTAATATAATGACATGGTTAAAGATTTGTTCTTGAACTAGTTTGTATTAGTGGATAGTAAAATATGAGTATGCGAGATGCCTGATGATCATATGCTGATTTTGTTTCAAAAATAAAAAATGATGTGGTGTCGTGGGGCACCAGGTAGGAACGAACTTCCTTCGGCTAAACGGCACTACTCGCTTGTGTACGCGACTGTCGCGCATGCGCACGTCTCATTTAAAGCTTTTATTCCACGCATTTTTCTTACGATTTTACTATCACATTTTTTTCAGTTCGGTCGCGCAGCAAAATCCCTATCCCCTCCAAGCCTGCCGTAAGGAACTTCGTTCCAAAACAAAATTCATGACAAGAATTCGCAATTTCACAAAAAAAAAACAGTTTTATTACACAAACATCGGACATCAGCCTGTTACAGCATTTAAATGGCTGATAGTTATATTTAATAATTTTAACTAATATAAAAATAAACAATAAAAGAACTAAAAATTAAGTTTGAATTAATTAAAATAAAATCATTAAATTTAAAATATAATTATTTTGTTTAATTATTTTTACTGTAATGGTATAATATAACTGTCATAAAACTTAAAATTATTCTGGACTAATAATAATACATATACAATTGAGATTTTATGATAATAATTGAGAAGGCAACACTAAAATATTGCATTTTTTATTTTCGTCTGCAAAATTAATAGGCGGTTCTCTTAAAATACATAATCGAAATCGAGTTGTTTTATAAAAAATAGCAGTAAAACTTTTAATGATTATCTTTTTAGTATTTGTAGGTCATAACAATTGGTTATATTGTAATGCTATTTAAAAATCAGAATTGATTTATTTGTTCGTATTTTAATCTTTGATATTTCCTTCGTTCGATTGTAATAAGACTGTCAACTTATCACTTATACTAGTTTACTGGTAAAAGATTGTAAATACTGAAGGAGGTTGTTCAGTTCTCAATTCTGGCACCGAATATGTAAAAAGTACTTAAATGTTGACTTATTTAATAATTATTATTATTATTACTGCTGAACAAATTCACGAATTGATCTTACGTCAAAGTAAGCAAATTATTAGATTGTGTTATGGGCGTTAGTCAACGACACTAATACATAAAGTCAAAGTCAAAATATTTTTATTCAAATTATCCTTTACCGACACTTTTGACGAGTCAACATTTTTCAGTTACTACCGGACCGGAAACGCGGCCATACACACCATATATAAAAACATACATAATAAACACCCAAACTTAAAAATACAAATTTATTTACTCATCACAAATGTTTGTCTCTATCTGAAATCGAACCTGAGCTCCATTGATACTTAGTAAGGTTAAGCTAGTATTTTTTGAATATTACTTATGCAAATTATGTTGTTGAAATTTACTATGAAGTCGAGCAGTATTCTCTTTATATTTTTATTGATCACATATGTAATATGACCATTACCTATCGTTTATTACAAATGTACAGTATTTTACCAGTAGGTGGCGAGCGTGTCGTACTAGTAAATGTATTCGAAAAATGTTTCTTTGACAGCAACGCGTTGGGTAATAGCTATACAGTAATAAATATGTATAATATTATACTTAATGTATAATTATATAAATAATTATTCACAGTGGAGATGCATATCTAGATATATATGACATGTTTTAACCGTGTGAAATATTAAATATATTTATCTTAACATGATATAAAACAGTCGCTCCCGCTGTATGTTCGAATTTTAACGCGGTTTTCATCAAAAGACAATGATTGAATGAGGTTTATATGAATAATACCTATATATTTTAGTAGAAAAGAGGCAAGAATTTAAAAAATTGTCGTAAAAACATATTTTTTGCGCTTGCACTGCACCTGTGCAAGCAGGGTCGCTAGATAGAGAAGAAAATTGCAAGACGTGATGGTAGGAGCTCTTTATATTTAATACAACGCACAAATTTTCGTTATATCATAGTCAGTGGCGTAGATATGGTCAAGTGTTCACCAAACGATTGAAAGTAGTAACATGTTACAAGTTATAAGAACTTATGTAATCTGAATTTCCCGATATCTTATACATATAATTTAAAAAAAAACTGTGCTGTTGTTTTAAATTTTAATAACTAAAGTCTCAGTTTAACTGCCAATAGAAAAACAAAACAACACAATTAATGTAAACATATTTTATAATAAAGAATTCGTATTTTTGTGCCTTAGTATTAAGATATATTTTCTAATTCTCCTTCATGTTTACATTTAGGCCGCTAACTCACCGGGATGCCACGACAACGTCGCTGGGCTCATATTCAAACAATTTGTATTGAATTTTACGAATTGGCTAGTCGCCTAGTGCCGCCATATATTTCTGGCCGGCGACGTCGCCATGGCGTCCCAGTGTGTTAGAGCCCTTGATTTATAAAAAGTCAGTCCTCAGACGTCAAACAAACAATACAGTTTAGTTATTTATTTCATATAGTGATATGAAAAAAATTATACCAGTATTATATGTCTTACATGTACTAAAAATATTAGAGAAGGCCATTTGTGACTTGTTTGTACAATATAATATTATATTAAAATATAGATGATACGCCATAACGTATTTTCTGTAGTTTACTTCATTTACTTGTAATTTTAACATATTTTGGTATGTGTATAAGAATATGTATATTTTATCGCCTTAAATGTTCATGTCTAATTTAAGTTCTAATATACTAAGATCTGTAAAATTGTGTACTGATGCACTATGAGTATGGTCCTTTGCGAAAGGCAGACGTTCACTACTATTACAATGAGAGTAGGACTGAAATCAAGGATTTGATTGTTCAAACGCCCTTATCCTTGGATTTCAGTCCCATTGAAAAAAGAAATCCTTACATGAAAAAAACAAAGTGTTCAGCTTTATTATATTACCATCGTTCCTAATTATCTGTTCGTAGGAATATCATAAAGTGATCAAGTAATATTTTATTTGATTAGAAATTATGTAAGACAGCTTTACCTATGTAAATAAAAAATCAGATTTTTTAAACTGCTTTTACCCGTACTGCTATAAAAATATTAAGACACATTTTATTTATTTCGTTTATTATTGAATAATATAAATAATTAATCGTATTTCGTTGTAGTAATATATTCCTGTTGTATATAATATTTTTTTGATAATCATATACTTACTATATATTTTAATAAATCAGAATACTTTGTCACTCATAAAATTGTGCATTTTTGTTAATAATTTTGTTTACTTTTACGATTATTAATCAGTACGTAAAATATTTATTATAATCAAGATTCTTGATATTTTAATTCTTTTAATTTAAATAAAGATGAAACACCATTTACTGGTAAGGCGAACACAATATTTATAGTGTCTTATATACGATAAGACAAAAAGGCTCATCCACACCATGAGGCTAGTTAGATTTTTTAAGATAATATGTAATTGGATATTTTAACTGTAAACATAAACGGATAGAGGTTAAGGCTTTTATATTATGAGCTTCATACATATTTGAATAGTATAAAAAAATGGATACCTGTTTGTTTATTTTTTGCAAAAATAAGTTATTCAGCTGACTGTCAACACGATCCATGTAATTGATGTTTAAAAAATATTTTGTTATGACAATTGTAATTTTATTATTTTGTGATAGCCGCCGATATGGTGATAACCGCCTTTGACTTGTAGATCAGGTAGGTATAAATTAAATAAGCTCATAAATTGATGTTATATTTGCCTACAAATAAACTATACGGATGTCGACGCTTCGAAGAATAAAATATTCATATTATATCAACCTTAATACTAAGAAAACGTGTTTATTTTAAAAATAAAAACAAAATTTAATTTTTGTGTATGTTATAAAAATGAGAAAGAAACTGATGACTCTCCTAATGAATAAAAAACCATCCCCTAAAGAAATCAAAGTTGTTACCTTATAAGTAGTTCGTTGCTGTCCGTTTGGTAGCCATATAGCATTTAACTTTTTGACTTTTAACCTGAAACACAGGAGTGTTTTACAATGCATCTAGCAATATGTTATTGCAGCAAAAATAAACAAGTCGGTGGTACCAACTAGAAGCGAGTCGTTACAGAACTCTACCACCTTGTAAGTAAATATTGGCCATGCTGCCGTCTGCCGTAAAATATTATTTTTATTTTGGCTATTAGCTATAATATAGCCTAAATATAAGAATGAGTTATATCTCTCGTGTAAATTATATTATAAAATTAATGTACATTACTGCCGAATATGATATATTTAGAAATAATAACATTTTAATGATACAATCGTCTCAAAAACTACTTAAAAACGTTAATTTCTTAAGCACGTTTAGTATGCGTGTAATTGTTGCTGTTTTATTGCTAGATATTCATAGAGGAATATATGAAATTAATTTTACTATAATATATATCCTAGCGTTTTGTTTTCTCTGGATTTAAACTTATGATGTTGGTGTGGAGGGGCAGGGATGGCTGTAAAACTTAAAATTGACAAAAGACACTGTTCTAGTCGTATTTATAGTGAGTTATTTTGTTCCAATTTGAAATAATAATTACTTGTAGGGAATGCTTAGCGATTTGTAATTAATTATTTTGTAAAATAAGTAGATTTATATAAAAAATAAACTTATAACAACTGATCTTACTTTTATTGTTCTTTTTTCCATTCTTGTGCAAGCATTGAAATATAATGCAGTTATAAAACCTTTACCAATTATAGAGAAACAGTTCCGCATCTTCAATATTTGTACAACCTAAGTGCTTTAAACCTACAATTATAGTCGACTGTGAATGTGTAGCGGTCAAAAAAATCTACAAAAATTATGTAGCATTTTCCCCGAGTTGGTTCTGGGCTCCTTTAAAGAATAGACCAACTGCCGTTTGCCAGAAAGGTCGTAAAAAGCGACCGATTGGCTATGTGAGTCACTGCCTTCGTGACTAGTAGGTGGTAGAGTTCTGCATTGTCTCACCGGAGTCTGGTACCACCGCCTACCTATTCCTGCCGCAAGAGCGTCAGTGCTTGTCACTGTCGTGTTCCGGTTTGGAGGGTAAGGTAGCCGGTAAACTTATGCATGTGGCATTAGACCTCGTCACAAGATAGCAACGCACCATTAACATTTTGGTGTCTATAGGCGATGGTTGACTCCATCGGAAGACACATCTGCTTCTTTGCTATCTTATGATATAAAAAAATCAAAATTGAAATCCTAAATCGCGATATTAAATTATTTATCTTTTGACACTATGCGAAGGTCAAAGTTTTTAGAACTGATCACTTGTAAACAATAAACTTAAATGGAACTCTGCCAAAATTGTTGAGTAGATATGTACTTCTTTCCTCATTTGTTTAAAAATTTGGCGGCAAATTAAAAATTGTGTCACGATATTATTATAAAAACGCGAGAAAATACACTAACGATAAGGTGATCGAAAAGTTGACACTTAAGTAATACAAGACGCCAAAATGTATGTATATTTTAACGCTGACTGTACATATTGATTTTTGAATATTTATACACACAACTGTATATGATACGCACATAGTGGTATATGATACCTTCCGCTGTTTACTAGATACTGACTTTCGTTAGATACTAAAATTAATTAAATTAAAATATGTTTAATATTTTTTTCTCAAATAAGTTTTTTCTCTTATCGAAAAGTGGTTGTTCAAGTTACGTTTATGTAGGTACACAAGAGGTTGGTACCTCTTGTGTATATATTTCTAATCTACATAAAAATATATTACGGAACACACCTTGGTTTCCCGGAAAAATAGATAAACCCGCTATCCTGACGTCAGGATGGCGGCTGTATATATATTTTTTTAAATATCTTACTATGCACACAGTTACACAGATTTTCGAGAGAGGTATACAGAAAGTAGGTACCAATTATATGCAATAAAATTAACCTATCCTCAAAAATACAGCCGCGACCTTGGCGCACACAAAACTATCTATAAAAACGCCTGCTATTTAGGGCATTATAGACAAGAGTAACGGGCTCCTCTATTGCCTGTATTAAATGTTCTCCGTTTTTCGAATAACTTTGGTTTATCAGTCAATTCTGTTTACAAATCCTAATAAGCCATCGCCTATAGACACTGTCACATGCATAAGTCACCGACTATTTAACCCTTCAAACCGGAACACGACCTTGACGTTATTGCGGCAGGAATAGTTTAGGCAGTGGTACCAAATACTCGGGCGAGACGTGGCGGAACTCTACCACCTAATAGTTACGATGGTAGTAACTCACATAGCCAATCGGTCGCCTTTACGACCTGTCTGGCGAACTACAGTTGGTCTATTCTTCAGAGGAGCCCAGAACCATCTCGGGGAAAATGCTACAACATTTTTGTAGATTTTTTGACCGCTACACATTCACAGTAGACTACTATAGCCAATCGGTTGCCTTTTACGAACTGCTTGGCAGAATGGCAGTTGATCTATTCTTCAAAGGAGCCTGGATCAACATGGGGTAAAACGGAAAAGTGTGCGCATGTAAGTGTCCTTGTTTTAGATCATTTAGGGAATTAATTAGGTAATAAAAAAATAAAAGCAATCTTTAAAAAAGTTTATTGCTTGTATTTCCAAAACCCCTACATATAAGTACTACAAAAAATTAAAGCAAGCAGCAATTTAAATAGTTAACACTAATTTTTATCATGTCGCACAACCATACTTGGTTTGAGTAAGGCCGCTTTTGAATGGAATTTAGGTATAACTTTTACCACATTAAACTTTCTTTTTACTTTCATTTCTGAACACATGTCACAATTTATTTTACATTGTGATACATAATTTAAGATAGTTTGTGCTTATTAAAAATGTGGATATCTATATACATGTTTTAATAAGCTGTTCAAACACTAACTCATCTCATAGGCCAAATTATATTTTAGGCAACGGATAAAAGCCTTCCCAAGCTTTAACTACAAACTTGATCATATGTTACTTTCCCAACCAATATCCCATAAATCTAGCATTGCTAAGTAGTATATTAAGTATTAACACTTACTGTTACTATAAATTTTTTATTAATAATTTTAAGTAATTTCTAAAAATTCAACTAGTTTTTGCTAAATTTTATATGAAGAAACTGTTGTTTCTAAAATATTTACAGAGTAAATCTGCAAACTTTCCAAGTTAAGTTGTCTTAAGAATTATAACTATAGAAAAAATAATAAATACTATTTCTAGCTTACATTGCTATTCCTATTATCATTCAATGATTTACAAAAATTATATGTACATAAGTTTAAAATAGAATTTTAAAAATTCCTTGTTACCAATTTAAGTAAATGTTTAATTAAGAGTACTAATAACCTGTGGCTAAAATTGGCCTGTGACAAAATTTACAATAAAATTATACTTGCAAAAACTATGCAAATGAATACAATCAAATTATGCTTTAAAATAGCCACATACGTAATAGCTGTAATTTTAATTTTTAACATTTGAGTAAATTACTTGTATTTTATATTAATTATCTAGTTTCATGCTACTAAAATGTTCCTAAAAGGTGACCTATTTGTACAATTACTATTTTCAATGAATATTTTGATTCTTACAAAAACTCGACACACTGTAAGGATTATATCCTAAGGATTATCATATTCACTCTGCAATTTTCTAATATATAAATGCATACAGGTGTAGCTTGAAGTAGTCTACAAACAACAAATTTTTTACTCAACTTAAATTCACAACATTTATCTAACACCAGTTCTTTTATACAACAAAAAGCTTTTTGTAATAAATGTTAAGTTAAAATTTAAGGTACAATTATAATAAATGTAAAAAATATATGATAAAAAAATTATTATTATCAGTTTGAGCGTGGTGATAAATTTTACAATTTCTGAAAGCACATTTGGATTGCAGATAAACTTGACACCTTTAATTTTAGTGGACATCATAACATTGACAAGGAGGAGGTGTAAAACTAGCACCTTTGCCTATCCCTACTAGTATAGTGACAGTATTTAAACATTACTCATTTCTAAACTAGTACTAAAATTAACTACCCTTCACTATTAAGATAAAGAATGTTTTATCTTTTACAATATAAAACATAAGCATTATAATTCATATTTAACTTTCCAACATGAAACAGACTTAACAAGTATATTTGGAATGTTTTTATATACATAGTGTTGATATTTTAGATTTATTTAGCTTTCTTCTTTTCGGACTTAACTGTAGATTCAACTTCCTTTGACCACACAGATCTGTTGAGAGATTCTCCCAAGGTATAAAACCCGAATACAAGTCCAAGACTGAACAAATAAAACATGATTCTTAGTGGCCAATTTAGTACTGCTAGAATTGGATATACCCAGCTTCCTGTTTTAAAATAAATAACATGGACCCATATAATATAAAACAACATAAATGTTGATAAAATGGATAATCCTAGTTTTCTTGGAGGATACATTCTGAATGATGACACAAGTTCTATTATCGTAAATACAAGGATATTGGAATGCATGACATGGTTTAACCAGAATGGAAAATATGCATCCATCATTTTTGGTAATATCAATTCTCTGTCTATAGCATAAATGCCCCAAAAACTAATTGCTACAAAAACAGACAATGGAAATGCTAAGGTACTAAACATGGTATCTTTAATACGCCTAATCAATGGTTTCTGTGATAGAGAAGTCTCTTCTGTCCCAAAAAGATCATTAAAGAAGGCAACCATAAAGTACACTGTTTGAAGCATCTGAAAAAAGGAAATTTATTTTAGTAAAAACAAACAACTAATAGTATCATATTACAATCAATAAGGCAATTTTATTAAACCCCATCAGCAAAAAATACACTAAATAAATGTGACAGTTTTATAATTATATTAACATAGATAACTATTTAGATGGTAATGCAAAAACTGAACATGAATTATAGGTCACTACACTGGATCATAAAATTATAGTAAGGCCTCTATAAGTCAAACACCAAGGGAGAAAACAAAAATTTGAGTCCAAGACATTTTGATTCGGATTTTGATTAGACTTTGTTTAAACTTTTTAATTTTGAATTAGAGGCGAAATAAATTAAAAGTCTTCCAGATTTAAAGATTTGTTTAAACTTCTGTGTTTTGAGTTAAAAGAGGTGTAATTAATAGAAATTGGATTGATTCAACTTTTAGATAAAAAGATTTATTTTAACATGTGAAATTGAGCTAGAAAGGTATAATAAACAAAAATTTGATTCATTCGACTTTTATATGTTAAGATTTGCTTTGACAAATCTAAACATTAAAACATTACAGAGGTGTAATAAATAAAAATTAAAGTTACAAAGATAACTTGTTGGCCAAATTGTTCAGCAACATCTTTCTTTTCTAGATAATTTTTTACAACTTTGATGGTTTGACAACTTCTAGCTCTATTTTTAGCGAGACTCAAAGCCTTCGTTTCGTTTATGTCTCACTTCATGTTAAAACAATTTATATTCAGGAACTGTTATAAAAACTGATGTAAATATTTCATCAATTTTTAATCATCATCTAATAACTTGATTTGCTAATAAAAGGAAATCAACAATAACATATAATAAATACCAAAAATGAAACACCTGACACAAACCAAGTAAGCATGTGTTAGTGTCAATCATTACTACTTATTGTATAGTCCTAAATTATCTTCTAAGCAACAAAATAGTAGTAAAATATTGTTGGTAAATTGTTGTCTTACTTTATCTATATTAATATTATAAATGCGAAAGTTTGGATGTATGGATGGATGTTTGTTACTCAATCACGCAAAAACTACTGAACGGATTTGAATGAAATTTGGCACATAGGTAGATGGTGACCTGGAATAGCACATAGGCTACTTTTTATCCTGGAAAAATTAAGTGGTCCCGCGGGATTTGTCAATAACTTTTATAATGCAGCGGGCTGCACGCTGCAGCTAGTAATTTATAAAAGTATCGCCGATATTGTCTAATATTAAAACTGTATTTATTTATTAATACATACAATAAGTACATTTTAAACCTATAAGCTGAAAGTGAGCAGGTTTAAAATAATATAATATAGCAAATACAACGACAACTTGTTATATAGGTACTTACTGCATTTAAAAAGGTCAAATACTTAAATTTTCCACCAAATTCAGTCACAACAGTTGACGTACTTGGAATTTTTACATAATTATAATCATAGAAACAGCCATAAAAGAATTGGATTGCTCCTAACAGATGAAACAGTAACTTTAACATAGTGATATTTTTCGTTGATGTTCCTTGATTGCACTAAATAACACTTTTTTAAACAATATTAACCAATTTTTCAAATTTTTCCGGCTTTGGTATCTGTTTGTCATGTAGATTGTAGTGCGCAATTTTCAAGGCAATTGTATCTCGATAACATTAAATTTAAGTTCAAACGTTATCTATAATTATTTTTACTTAATGCTCGATACCGATAATCAATTTATAACAATTTTCAAGCAGGAATTCAATTTCAGCAAATAAAGGTTATTTTGATTTTTGACGTTTCCTTTCAAAGAGTATACAATACTACGTAAGATGTTTCCTTTGCTTTGAATTCTGTCTTTTTTTATCAGGCACTCGCCATAGAGTATAGAAAGACTAGGGTAAGGCCAAGGAACTTATATACTATAACTGGAATTGTTACAAAGCAATATTTGAAAAATAAAAATGTACTTTATTTCGTTACTCATAAAGTTGACATTTATTTCTTACTTAACAGAGGGGAAAAACGTTCTGAGCAAGACAACGACATGAGTGGATGATGTCCCTTTCATGCAATTGCCAGTATAAATAAAACTATCTAGATGGTACATTTTTACATATTCAGTAATCATTAAATACTTTTTATTCATACAAGTTGATAAATAAATTAGCATAAAATGTATTGTAATTAGCACAGTGAGTTCTAAAATGTGCTTATTTTAATTATTACGTAATTACTTATGCAATGCAAAAACTGTTTCTCAAATTAGTAGAATTACTTAGTAGTAATTTGCAAACTACGCATGGCCGCACTTATATATGGCGATTGGCGCTTTATTTAGTAGAAAGAGACACACTCCACTCATGTCGTGGTACTCTTCGGAACGATTTTGAAGCGCGTGTAAGCATTCCGGGTAGAATATAACTTCCTTGGGTAAGGCTAACCAACTCCGTAGATAAGTGCTCAAATCCAAAAGCATCCAATAGTGGTCGCATACTCCAATCACAATTATGTTCCCCTTTCAAACCAGCTTACGAAGGTAGACCACGTCCATGTTGTGGAAGTAGGTGAAATATTCAAAATCTTACACAGTGAAAAAGCCCCCGGGGCCTGATAAAATCACAAATAAGACAGTTAAATACATTCCTCCCTCCCTTATATACATATTAGTGTGCATCTTTAATGTATTCCTTGCGCGTTTCTGGACGAGTGGAAGGAAGCCACCATCATAGGAATATACAAACCGGGAAAACCCACGGAATTAGTGTTTTCTATGTTATCGCCCTATTAGCCTAAACAATTCGTTGGGCAAAATCTATAAAAAATCGTTTTAAATGAGATCTCATAGTAAATGAGCAGCTCGGTTTCTGAGCAGCTCACTCTTACACTCATCAAGTGTACCGACTCACAGAGTTCATTATAAACAGCTCAAATGCAGCCCCGGGGCTATAAATTCCTACATGTGTTCTATTTTTCGACGACGCGAAGGCGTTCGGTAAAGTCTGATACATTGGACTAACATATTTTATATACTTACATCGTGGCTAAATAATTACAATTTTTATACTCTTTAGTCGTGGATCTTAGCTACATAAAATATCAGCGAAGTGTGCCCCTGTGTCGTGCCATGAATCGGGCTACCGCGGCACGTTCAATCATAGCAAAATATACTTTTGATGAAGGAACCTTAAATAAAAACTATATTTTTTGGGCGGCACAACTTTGCGAAGGGGTTCAGCTTAGCGGTTGGTAATCTTTATTCTTTGGGGTGAATTAATGCACTTATACCAGGCACGGATATGATTCACCTTGTTTATTCCTTTGACTCACTAGTCATTTCATTCTTTTTATATTGCAGCGTATCAAATGACGTGTAGGTATAATATTACCACTGGACCGCAGGCGTATCACCTAACGTTCGCAATCCGTCAGCGATCAGAGATGACTCTTAAACGTAACGAAAAAAATCGTCAAAAACTTCGCCAATTGCTTGCTTGTCACTAGATGCACTTTTTGCAATGTCACAGCACCAAAACTAATCAAGCTGCAACGACGGTCACTTATGTACAAGGCTGTTATGTGTCTTGCAATAACTAAACAATTACGATAATTTCGCATTGCTAGTTACGTGATAGCCCCGCGGGTTATCCCATACAAATGACAGCTAATATTTTATGTTAATTTGAAACGCTACATATGAGGATCTCGGGAACTAATTAACTATTGTTGTGCTTCTTGACTTCAGTAGCGCTTTTAATTCAGTGGACTTTGAGGTTCTTATCGCTATCCTCAAATCACTAAACATTTCTAACGATGCGGCTAACTGGTTTAACAGCTATCTCCGGGGTCGCTCTCAGCGTATTCAAGTGGATGAGTTATCCTCAGATTGGGCTAATCTACTGGCAGGTGTCCCTCAAGGAGGAGTGCTTTCTCCCCTTCTCTTTTCTACTTTTATAAATAAAATTACTGAAGTTATCTCTTCTAGCTTTCATTTATATGCAGACGATTTGCAAATCTATCGTCACTTCAGTGTCATGGATGTGGCCAAGGCTATTGACTCGATAAATTTGGATCTTGAAAGGATTCACGCTTGGGCAAAAGCTTTTGGGCTTACTGTCAATCCATCGAAGTCCAAGGTTTTAATTGTAGGCAGTAGGTATATGTGCAAAATCCTTGGTAACATAAACCTTCCTCAGGTTGTTTATGATAACACAGTTATTCCAATATCAAACTCGGTCAGTTACTTGGGTGTAACAATTTCAAACGATTTATCATGGGATTTGCATATTAACAGCATAAGTAAAAAAGTTCACTTTGCTCTGCACTCTCTAAAACACTTACAAAATTATTTGCCTTTTAAAACAAAGATATTACTAATGCAGAGTCTCATACTACCTATCATCGATTATGCGGATGTTTGTTTTATTGATGCTACTGAAGAACTGGTGAACAAATTAGAGAGGCTGCAGAATCTCTGTATCAGATTTATTTTTGGTTTACGGAAGTACGACCATGTCTCTAACTTTAGAGCTCAACTTAAATGGCTTCCAATACGGCTGCGTAGGAACACTCATATTCTTTGTCTTCTTTTTAATATTCTGTTTAATCCTAATGCACCAAGCTATCTGCGTGATGGGTTTTCTTTCTTGCATCCACCTGGATCACCTTGTAGATTAAGTGTTACTGCCCTTTTAAAATGTCCCCCACACAGTTCAAAATTTTTATCAAATTCTTTCCATGTTCAAGCTGTCAGGTTATGGAACTCACTACCGCCCAAGATTCGTATAAGTCAATCTCTTCCAATTTTCAAAAAGAGTCTAAGAGAACATTTTCTTGCTGGGTCTACATAGTACTTTTATTTTTTATTTTATTTTTTATTTTTTCTTTCATTTGCATCGATTGTTGTTCACTTTTAAATATTATGTGGATAAATTTAATGTATCAAGACTGTTATATTCATATGTATCTAGTTTTATGATTATTGTACACTATTTTAACATCTCAATAATTATTGTGTTTACTCTTATTCGGGTCAGCTGGAAGAAATCTCTTTTTTAGGGATAAGCTCGCCCATTGTACAGTCTGTTTTTAATAATTCTCTATGTACTACTTCTCTTTTAATTGTGTACAATAAAGTATTAAATAAATAAATAAATAATTTTGACGTATGCTGTATATGGTTGCCATTGTAGTTTAAATATTATGAAGCAGTTTTTTTTTTAATATCAAAAGATAGCAAACAAGCAAATGGGTTTCCTAAAGCATAATATTATATACTAGTCTATGGGTCTCCTGATGGTAAGAGTCAACCATCGCCTATAGACACCAAAGATGTTAATGGTGTGTTGCTATCTTGTGGCGAGGTCTAGTGCCACATGTATAATTTTACCGGCTACCTTACCCTCCAAACCGGAACACGACAGTGACAAGTACTGACGCTATTGCAACAGGAATAGGTAAGGCGGTGGTACCAGGCCCCGGCGAGACAATCCAGAACTTTACCACCTAGGGGTCACGATGGTAGTGACTTGCATAGCCAATCGGTCGCCTTTTACGACCTGCCTGGCAAAACGGCAGTTGGTCTATTCTTCAAAGGAGCCCGGAACCAACACGGGGGACAGTTACGCATTTTGATTAATTTTTTTATGTTTTAGTGAATTTCTAATTTTACATTTGGTGTACTCTGAAATTTTGAGACATTAGGAAATGCGTATATTGCAAGCTTCCCTACCTAAAAGAGTGTAAAACTTCGTTTCACAGGTACGTGCATGTAGTTACTGTTTTAAATCAAAAATTGAGTAACATGGTATTTAAGCATCTAATTTTTATCAGAAACTCTTAATACAATATTGTGTTAGCAATAGATATATTGATTTTCGGCAGAATTAATAATATTTATTTAATTTTGTTTTGCTTAGAATTAACTAATGATATAAATAGGTCATATCGATAATTTCAATATTGATATTCTACTTTAGTAGTCAAACAGTCTTCTTTTTCATAGTTGCATATTTGAGTCACTTTATAGTCCTCTTATTTCTTTTGCATTTTAATTAAATATGCCTCACTTATATGGTAAGTTTTTTTCATATAGCGAACTATGATTTTAATTACATTTTATTTTTGCAGATTTCCAGTCGATTTAATGAATAGAATATATGACAACAACATTCACAGTTGTAGTCATATAATATTTAGCTGTTAAATGGACTCCAAAGAAAACAGATTCTGCTTGTTCACAATATTTTGATAGTTAATGTTTTATCAAATATTGCAATCGAAACTATCATGATTGAAATTTTCAAAAGTCATTTCGACAAATTTTAACAAAACGTACAGATATAAGAATTATCGCAGCAACAAAAACAATTTCACTTTCTATTACTGGTGAAAGTATACGGCATTTCTTAACATGGCAAATTATTTGGGCTCGTCTGTATTATTTTCATTAAATAGGAATTCGTAAACAACTTAATTGTTTAAAGAAACATGAAAGGAATATTTTCGCTATCGTAGTACAATACAATAAATAGGAACAAATTAATGCAACCTCCGGTCAAAAAAGTTGTCTAAATCTTGTTAATTTATAACATTTTCAATGTTTTCAAAAATTTTTTGAAATGTTTCATTTTCCTCAAAAATTGCATTAATTCATCATGAACAACTTTTTCTTGGTAAAGTCTAATGGCTATTGGATAATTTTCTGGGATTCTTTATTTGAATATGTCGATAGCAATCGAAAAGCAAGTCTTACTTCTAGATTGAGATTTTTTAGGTCTTGAATTGTTAACTCTAATGAATTAATTTGATATGCTTGGACATCCAAAACAGGACATTTTGCTTTTGTACATCCCTTGCGTATCTTTTAGAGAGACGAATATTAGATAAACTAGAATATTTTTTTAAGATTTTTAAATGAATTAAATAAAATATAACGCTAGGAACAATCATATTATAAAAAATATTGAGACTACAATTTGATTGAATTTGATTGAACATATTTAAGCGTTACCATTGTATAGGTATATATACTTGAATTACATTTTCATTAAAACAGCAATAAGTTTATATATCATAAATTTCATTATAAATATCAAATAAAAATTCACCCTGTTTTTGTATTAAAGAACAGTTAATGCTAATTTATTTTTTGTTCTTTTAAGTACATATAAAGTGTCTTCACAAAATCTTAGCTCAAAATTCTGTCAATCTAACTTAGATTTCTGAGATTACCGAAAACACCCAATGACAAGATAAATACCAAGGAAGTTACATTCTATCCGGAATGTTCACACCAGTCTAATACAAATTTACTTTATGGTTCACACGCGCTTCAAAATCGTTCCGAAGAGTACCACGACATGGGTGGAGTGTTTCTCTTTCTACTAAATAAAGCGCCAATCGCCATATATAAGTGTGGCCATGCGTAGTTTGCTAATTACTAAGTAATTCTACTAATTTGAGAAACAATTTTTGCATTGCATAAGTAATTACGTAATAATTATAATAAGCACATTTAAAACTCACTGTGTTAATTACAATACATTTCATGCTAATGTATTTATCGACGTATGAATAAAATGGATTTAACGATTACCGAATAAATAAAAAGTCTACAATCAGATAGTTTTATTTACACTGGCAATTGCAAGAAAGGGACAACATCCACTCTTGTCGTTGTCTTGCTCAGAACGTTTTCCTCCTCTGTTAAGTAAGAAACAAATGTCAACTTTATTAGTAACGAAATAAAGTACATTTTTATTTTTCAAATATTGCTAGGTAATAATTCCAGTTATCGTATACAAATTCCTCGATTCCAACTTTATTTAGCTATTATTCCCCAAGCTAAAAATATTTATTAAATGCGGATAAGTTAAGAAGTTGATATAGAATCTTAAGGAATATATTAAACTTTAAAATAATAACTAAAAAAAACGATGTATGAAGTCTTGCCAGTGTTCTTTGGGATGGCCACAATGAACTTTATGAGATAGTTGTTAATTGAATTAAAGAAAGGCATTCAATTTAATCCTGCAAACCGTAATTCAGTAACTGTGGTGGTGGCAAATTACGTGATAAACGGACGCAATTTCAATTATTGCTATGTTTAGCTCTTCAGCAGAAAAACTGTCATCGACGAATTTGTATCCACATTTCTCGCCTTTCTCTTATGCGTTTCATTGTTAAGATGAGTCGATAAACCCTTTTCACCATCCCATTTCATTGTAAAGTTTACATTACAAGTGACACATTTCGCGTGTTTTCTAGCAGTAATAGTAAATGTGTTTTTCATAAACTTTTCTCACCCATTTTTTTAATTTCTCCTTTTCTAACCACGATTGTTAAAATTTAGATTCGTACTTTTTTATTCTTTGATTGTGATTCTCCGTCTTTTTATATGCCAATTACACAATGAACACACTACACTAGGTACTTTTATTAAGAAAATCGATCTAAAAACAATCCATCAATTAAATATATAAAAAGAAAACAAAAAACCACCGGTGCTTGTACGCAATGTGGTGTAGGAAGTAATGAGCTATTGTCTTGATCTAATGTTTGTCGCGTGCTTGAACCCTGGTCCCTGCTTCGCTACCTTTTCATTCCCTCGGCCCGGCCGACCTCCGCACTTACTCAGTCACGCACCTCGCGATGTGAAGCGTGATAGTCGGCTGTCGCTTTGCTGTCACCACTCACTGCCCGATCTGACCCGGAAAATTTTGTTAAGCCCGTAGCCCGGAAATTCAAATCCGACCCAGTTCAAAACAGGAGGAGTGGCAACACTGCGTAAAAAATAATTTTTTTAATACGTATGTGGTGTGACAGCTACCCCATGGACTTTTTACACACACATATACAGAGCACATAAAATGACAGATATTGATTCGCTATAAAGGCTCGGGACCCTCTTAAAGAGGCGTTTGTTTGAAGAAAACTGCCATTCTTCATGGTAGTTATTAACTTTGGTTCTTAAAAGATGAACGATTGGCCAAATGTGTCGCTACTCACTACCATCAAACCTAATTGGTAAGAGTTCTGCAACATGTGCCCAGGGTTGGTAGCCCTCTTTGTTTATTCCTGCCACTCGTCAATTCTTGTCACTGTCGTGTTTCAGTTCAAGGGTAAGGTAGCCGGTAAACTTATGCAAACGGCTTTACATCCACTACACACATAGAACAATGTATCGAGTTATCTTTGGTGCGTATAATATGTGCTGGTTTTCTCTTCTATTAGGAGGACCATCTGTTTGTTTCTATCTTATGATAAAAAGCCTTCAATTCGTAGCCACACAAATTAAAACCCTGAATCAAAGCCAAATATATGGCCATTTTGAGCAGAATATTTTTAATATATGTAAGCTAAGGAGATATTAGGAGGAGAGAGGTAAATAAAATCAGACGAAGATACATTATATACATTTAATTGCACGAGTCTATATATATAGGCGGAAGCGCGAAGACAGGCGCGGTTGCGGTAAATGCGACGCTTAAATCTTGCCTCATAGCGGATTTGCAATCGCTATATAGTACCGAATATATTTCTTTGTTGATTAGAAAATGCCCTATCTAGGGAGAGAATGTTTTACAAGATAATTAAATAATGTAAGAAGGTAATAAAATTAGACGGAGGTACATATATGACGTTTTATTGTATGGGGTTATATAGGTGGTAGCGCGATGTGCGGCGGCGGCGCGAGGTCCGGCGCGGCGGCGGTGAAGGCGGCGGGCGCAGGCTCAGCGCGCGGCCGCAGCTCGGGCAGCGCGCCGCGCACGAGCCCGCGCAAGCCCGCGTTGCGCGCGCGCAGCTCCGACACCTCCGCGTGGATGCGCGACCGCTCTACAACAATCATAAGCATAGCGTTTGCTCACGTCACTCCTAGGACCCTACATCATCTACAGTTCGTACAAAATAACTTCATGCGCATGGCTACCGGTAGCCCATGGTACGTGCACAACATAGATTTTCACCGGGACTTAGAGCTCCCAACCGTCATGAAGGAACTAACTATACGTTATTTCGATAAAAAAACACACCATTCTAACCCAGCGGTCGGCAACCTTTTGGCAATCAAGGACCACAAGGTGGCAAAATAAAGTAAAGAGGGCCGCACTTCTAATATTATTATTCCTATAAGCCCAATATACCTACGTACAATTGGTTATATAATCCCATAGAAAAAATGAAAATGCTATTAAAATTGTTATAATTTACAAAATTTAATTCGTACACTTAAAAGTTACATTATGTTTATATGCTTGGGCTTTATATCTAGAAAAATAACCATCGAAAAATAGAAATGGAAACTTCAAAGTAACTCCTAACAAGTAACCGATTTTACATTTCAGTGTGATGTTTGAGGTTCCATTTGGGATGCAATTTTTCATATGTTAGCTGTAATAATTGTATTTTCAATTCATAGAATGGCTCTCAAACGCTCATCTATGAGACGAGAAGCATGTTAACGAGGGAGAGGCGGGAGGAACATGCCTTTCCCGTGCATCCCTCATTCATTCGTTTGCGGGCGGAGCAAAGCGCGTTCTGAAGTCTGGATCCACACTATAAGGTCGATCGCGATGGTGCATGCATTTATTTTGATATTTATAAATTATTTACAAAACATTCACGGGCCGCAAATATATAATTCGACCGTCCCGTTAGTTGAGTGGTTAGCAACCCTGACTACGCAAGCAACGGGCCTCGGGTTCGATCCCCGACGGGGACAAGCATTTGTGTGATGTTTGTATTTCCGGGTTTGGGTGTTTATTATGGGGCATTTCACGCCAAGCGGACAACGAAAAAATTTCAGGTCCCGGATTTTGTTCATACTTGGATTAATTATACTCCTAAATGTTCTGAATAAGTGTACCTCATTAATTTTTTTATTAAGCTGTGTTGCCAGTTTTTATGAGCCTTTAAAAATTGACGAAATTTTAAAAAATGATTTTTTTAAAGCTATTGTTAGTATAGATTTTAAAAATGGAAATTTGTTTTAGGTAGTGTTATTTTAAGAATAATAAATGTTCTATTTGAAAATTATCACAAATTTGGATAAATAAAATTTTGTCGTAGAAAACCGGAAGTAATTTTTTCAAACCTGATTTTACTTCGACATTTTTTAATTTTTTTATTTTTATTTCAAAATGTAGCTTAAAGCTTACAAATTAGATGTTGAAAGTTGTAGAGTGGGATCTGCATACATTTTGGTGATGGAAGAAATAGAGTGCGGAGGTGTCACTCAAACTTCGTAGATTGGCCGTACGGTAGATTTCATAGATTGGCCGATTTACTATTAATGGAGCAATTATTAAATAATTAATTAAACGAAAACAACCTGAAGTCTTTGTTATGAAATTATTCAATCAAAAATGTTAGCTTCTTGGTTTAGTTACACTCAATTTGTTCTTAAACATCATGCTCATCAGATTACTACTAACACATAGGCACTGGTTTAAGACAAGCTGATTTCAGTTTCATCGCATCGTTTATATTACAGTAGTTGAGGTTGTTGTTAGGTTAAGTACTAACCTAAGTTCCTTTTGTAGTATCTTAATCGATTAGACCACGGTTCAAATCTAGTTCATGTATAAATAAATCGGTATCAAACTTTATCAAACCTTTTGTTACGCATCAGAAAATATCTTAAAATGTGTTTGTATATATAAATTAACTACTAACACCACGTAAGATATGAAATAATGATGTAATGCAAAAGGGTTACATTCATACACGCAAACTTGAAAAATCGAAAAAAGAATTAAGATTTATTTCTGTTGTTTTCTTTGTCAGTCATGTAATCTCACTCCACTACAAGTATTTTATCAAAATAAGTGCAAATTTGACCGCAAACACTTTTTAAAAAGAACACCACGAAGTCATGAACTTTCGTAAGTATAATTGTGGCTAGTGACCAACAACAATGTTTTGATTGCACTTTGACTATTTTAATACCTTATACTTTAAACAACCAATTCTTGTATATTTGTATGTAATTGGTAATGTCCTTTGCTCCTGACGATATTTTCGAAATGTTGTGTTTAGACCATGTTTTAATATTGTAATTGATCTAGGTAAGTGGCTTCTCCGTGATAATCCGTTTTCACATAAAAAAATATCATCCAAAACAAACTCGGTCGCCCAGCTTTTTATTTTATTTTAAAGTTATTGATTGTATTTATTACATATAACAAAATACGAAAAGAATATTGTAAATGCATTAACATTGACGTGATAGAATTTTTATACTGTTGGCTTCTAAAACGTCCGCTCTACGAAATCGTCCGAACGGCAGTCAGAGTCATAAGTAATCTGTGGTCAGAGTGACACCTTCACACTTTACTACTTCTTTCACCAAAACGTATGCAGATCCCACTCTACAACTTTCCGCATACAATTTGTAATCTTTAAGCTACATTTTGAGGTAAAACCAAAAAAATTTAAAAAATGTTGAAGTTAAGTTAAATCAGGTTTGAATAATTTACGTCCGGTTTTCTATACGAAAAAAATGTTTTTATTCAAAATTTGTGATAATTTCCAGATAGAACATTTATTTGTCTTAAAATAACACTACCTAAATTAATTTTTTATCTTTAAGATGTATACTAAAAATAGCTTTCAAAAAATCAATTTTTAAAATTTCGTCAATTTTAACGGCTCAAAAAAACTGGCAACACAGCTTAATAAAAAAATTAATGACGTACATTTATTTAGAACATTTAGGAGTATAATTAATCCAAGTATGAACAAAATCCGGGACCTAAAATTTATTTCGTTGTCCGCTTCGCGTGAAATGCCCTTATGTATGTAAAAGTATATGTATTTCTATGTATTAGTATCGTTGACTAGCACCCATAACACAAGCAAATAATTTGCTTACTTTGGGTTAGATCAGTCATTGTAATTTGTCCCGTGAATATATATATTTTTTTATTTATAATACGTACGTGGGCCGCATGCAGCCCGCGGGCCGCATGCTCCTTATGTATGTAAAAGTATATGTATTTCTATGTATTAGTATCGTTGACTAGCACCCATAACACAAGCAAATAATTTGCTTA
Organism: Apodemia mormo; assembly: GCA_036924255.1. Classification (NCBI taxonomy): domain Eukaryota; kingdom Metazoa; phylum Arthropoda; class Insecta; order Lepidoptera; family Riodinidae; genus Apodemia; species Apodemia mormo. The sequence goes on from JAUPFN010000017.1 coordinate 16,197,728, forward strand.
CTTTGGGTTAGATCAGTCATTGTAATTTGTCCCGTGAATATATATATTTTTTTATTTATAATACGTACGTGGGCCGCATGCAGCCCGAGGGCCGCATGCCCCTTATGTATGTAAAAGTATATGTATTTCTATGTATTAGTATCGTTGACTAGCACCCATAACACAAGCAAATAATTTGCTTACTTTGGGTTAGATCAGTCATTGTAATTTGTCCCGTGAATATATATATTTTTTATTTATAATTCGTACGTGAGCCGCATGCAGCCCGCGGGCCGCGCGTTGCCGACCGCTGTTCTAACCCATTAACCAAAGGCGAGGCGGACTACGAAGCCGCTACCGGCGCGGATGTGATAGGTTCAGGAGGCCTCGGCACGTACTTTCCTATCCGGCATATACACTCACATAACACGACACCGTTGTCGCCACTCTCGACGACGTAGACTTCCCTATCGTCCGCGCCTAACGCGGGACACACAGCCGCGACTCCGCCCTCCATATTTAGTTTGAATATCGCACTAAGCCGAGATCCGCTCTCACAGGCAGTGTCAACAGACATACAATAATTATTGTACATGTACCATAATTTCTTGAGTTTTTTTTAATACTCAATCCTAAGCGTACAATCTTAACAAAAATACAATAATTTTGAACGATAGCAAATTTCGATATAAAATATTATTTTCTGTAAAAAATAATTATTATTGAAATGTTTAAATCAAATTAAATAAATAAGGTGGGGCCTTAACAATAACTGAGTTGTCAATTAAGTAGGTATACTTATCCATACTTAACTGAAAAATTGCATTAAAAAAATTGCTAATAATTGCCGAAATATAATTCAAATAAATTACTTCAGTGATTCTCTTTTAAACTAGAGTTTTCAAATCTAATTTTGAAATGTACAATAATTTTATTGGAAAAACAATAATTTTGCGACCCTGATACAATAATAATTTTTCACGGGTCTGCCAACACTGCTCACAGGAGACAGCCCTTAACGAGGGCGTTAGTTTTAGCCCAAATTTTTACTTAAATTCTGGTTGAGCACTCTGCTCGCCCAAAAAGTGCGGTGACGCAGTAACGACCCATAAGGTCAACTGTAATAGTCATTTCGAAAAATAAATCTACAACACTTATTACTCCTAGTTTTTTGCTAGGCAACTCGTAAAGGACGAAGAAAGGTTTGTCAATAACAATACCATGACTACTAAATAGGTGACTGAGTTCTGCAACGTCTCGCCTGGGTTCGGTATCACCGCTTTACCTATTCCTGCCGCAATAATTTTGCCGTCGAATTCCCGTTTGGAGGGTAAGGTAGTCGTTAAGCCTTATGCTTGCAGGTATTCCAACCCCGTCGCACAAATTCGGGTTTCCGTTATTTTTCTATCGCGACAGTTAGAAATATAAGGTTCATCTCACTTCTGAAGCGAGAGAGACCTACCATTTTACAAATTCGCCTAAACAATTGTCGACCCGTACATGTGGCCACGCAGATCGCTATAGCACAAACACGTAGGTATAAGTTTAATCGCGACAGCGCTCCACGAATCTTCAAACGATTTAGTGATCACTGAACAAGTGCATCACTAAATAAGATACTGTATCATTTAAATCTAAATAAATTTAAGTGATACAATATCTTCACAAGACTGTAATAATTATTTAGTGCTTGCTTGTGTGTTTTTTTAAATTCTTTTGTTTCATTTTAGCATCATAGCGTTGAGAATTAATGTATTTTTTTTTTCAACTCTATCATGAAGAACAGTTTTTGCAATGAAAAAAAAACAAACGTGAAGATATTATGCCACATGCATAAGTTTATCTTCCCGCCAAAACTCAAAAATGTAACAATTTCGACTTAATAATGTTATATTCAAAGCAATTGCCTCGATCGAAGCCAGATTTGAGTTTATTGCCAGACGACAGATAATTTATATGTCATACTTCTGCTCTTCTTATTGGCAAGCTGGATAATTGGTATACTACTCGTAAATAAAAATAATAAGGGCACAAGCTGCACAACGAGGTCGCGATTCATGACTGATGATCGCGAGTGTCGCAGGGTCACTTTGCTTTGCTTTTTTATTTTATTTTTCTGGAAATCGTACTTATTCGTGTTTCTAATGATGGAGCCGCACTTGTACTATCATCCCGAAATTATATGCGCACTAAGGCACACGCAGTCCGCAATGTATACGAAAATAGCCGACAATAGCCGGTCACATCTACATTTATCGTGTCATTACACGAAGCTTTGTGACGATAGATGCAAGTGCGGTTCCAGCATAACAAAATCACTGTATCGATTCCTTTTTTATTGTTTGCTTATTATTAGACCCGGGGAATAACGAGGACGTGATCATAAGGCACGGTAGAGAAAAATATATTCTTCATAACTTGGTAGGTACACAGTAAAGTATTATCTACTACCTTGTAATATATTCAAGTAATTATTGAGGCCTGCGAGTAGCGCGTCCCAGAAGCGATCTTTGTCAGGTGGGAATAAGTTTCTCCATTGCACCCAGTATTGTTCTATTTCTTCATTTGACAACTTTCTCGATGCTGTCGTAAAATCGGGAGGCTTTACACTATCTCTGTGAAGAGTTTTTTTAAATATTAATGATTTAATAACATTTTTTCAACAAAAATTGTGTTAAATCTTCGTAACCGGTGAAGAGAAATACAATTTTGAAGAAATTTGGAGAAATACCACGAAAAAACTTTAGTAACACTTTTTACCGATCCGGAATCGAACACGGATTCTTATCATCTGAAATGAATAAAATTAACTCGAAACCGACAGCATACAACTATCGTATTAAATTGTGTAGGCCGAGGCTACACAATTTAGAACAAAAGTTCTAAGCTGTATACTACACTCCACGGTTTCCTGATGCGGTTAACAGACGGGAGAAAATCGACCGCCGCGTGTAGCGTCACTATTTACAGCTCTTTCAAATTACACGATTGCTGTTTTTATTTTTTAATTATTCCATTAATAAAAGCGCAGCAAGAGCACCGACGGCTGACGGATCCATTTGTAGGTATTACCTAACAATGGGTGTAGTACCTAAAATAGTGATGACCCGTATTCCATGTAGTTTGATGGTCTGCGGCAGCTATCACGAACGGATTTCCACTATGGGTGAACTGCCTTCGTAAGTGACTTCCTTTTCAAAGTCTTCTAAACTTTCTAGCTACGACTGTTTCCGTAAGTACCTACTATAATACATTAACCCCTTTATAACGTCACATTTCGGTCTGAAACAATGCAACATGGAATTAGCCTGACACTATGACTAGTTGATAACATTAATAATAATTATTAAAGAGTAGTATATAAATAAGCCAATGTATTAATTCAAATAAAGATGTGTGTCATAAATGCAGATTATGGTGTTCTAAATACTAAGTGGGAGAAAGGTTGAGGGCGAACATAAATACTGAAAACAACGACTTGGAAATACGTATTTGAGATGCGACTTATTTAGGACCATCAGTATAATAATTCTTAAGTAAACAAATTTGTTAATAAGTAACAACGACGTGTATATAATATTACCTTACTACGTTAAAAGTGGGTTATTTTATGCGGAAAGACGTAAAGCGTTATGAAACAAAATTATTTTATTCGTAAAAATCAAATTATTTTTTTTATTCCCTTGAATTACATTATTCTAAGCTGGATATCTTTGGTTAGACGTACGGTACTGAACGTTGTGTTAAAATATAATCACCTATTTTGGAAGGACCTTATATAGAAACAGTCAGGTCGGTAAATGCGGCGATGGGGATATTCACTATAACCGGAAAACTTGTGAATCGCAGTAAACAATCTAGAGAGAACAAAACTGAGTATATATCCATCAAGAAAAAAACGCAGCGGTTGCGAAAGAAGACAATGTTTGGTAGACGCGCCAAAAGGAAGCCACTCACGAAGTTTCAAATATGTATTGATCATATTTTTACAGTGTGGTGTTTCCAGTGGCGTAGCTATCGTAGTTCCCGGTGGTGCAACGCATCAGGGCCCCGGACCTCGGGGGGCCCTTTGCCCATTAACCTAAGCTTTGAAAAGACCGGGTCAGCCAACTCGCCAGGCCCGATTCTTTCTCTATGCACCGGGGCCCTTGCCCACTTAGCTACGCCACTGCGTGTTTCGGAGCATATATAGTTGGCGTAGGCGTATCAGTTAGCTTATAGGCGCAATTTGTTCTTAACGAGTTTGCAGTTTTCTGAAAAACATTTCTTGTATAAGACTCGAAATGAGTTCGATGTTTCGGTAGGTTGATCACTTATCGGCTGATTCTGAATGCACTAACTGCTACTCTACGTAGCACTTTAATGTATGATAATTTTATTGTTAAAATATTTTGATAGTTAAATAATAACACTCAAAATAATCAGACAAGTCGTAAAAGGCGACTGAGTAGCTTTGCGCGTCACTACCATCGTGCCTACTAGGTGGTAGAGTTCTGCATCGGCTCGACCGGGTCTGGTACCACCGCCTTACCTATTCCTGCCGCAATAGCGTCAGTGCTGGTCGCTGTCGTGTTCCGGTTTAGAGGGTAAGGTAGCCGGTAAACTTATGCATGTGGCATTAGACCTCGCCACAAGGTAGCAACGCACCATTAATTCCCGGGTCGGGCACATAAAAAAAGTGTTTTTTCCGTTTTCTGAGAAACACAAAGTTGCCCGGGATTGGAAAGTGCCCGGTTGGCGATAGGCTTGCCATCTATCACATTGTGGGACCAAGTGTCTTCGGCTAATCGTGGGTGCACTTGTTGTACCTTTGCCTACCTCTACGGGGATATGAGCGTGAAGATACTTTTTTTATAATTAGTTAACAAACAAGCAGATGGCTCTCCTGATGGAAAGAGAAACCAACGCCTATAGATACAAAAGATTTTAATGGTGCGTTGCTATTCGTGTGGCGGTGTAGTAATGCCTAGTCAGCCTAGTGCTGATTGAATATTAATTCAATCAGCAATTTTCATGTCAACACTGGCCAATGAAAGTTCATTTACATCGCGGCGTGAGTCAGTATTGCAATTACATTACATACTCTTTGAGTATTGCTTCGACTTTTGTCGGGATAGTGTTCGTGTCTCCTGAAGATGCTTCGGTTGTGAATTAAAACGTGCATTTAATACGTATACTATGCGCCTTTGTTTTTGCTACTGACGAGGTTGAAAGTGTGGTGAAAGTGGATGGATGATTGTTTATTCCCTCCCTAATAACTGTTTCCGTTACTGTTTATTCCACGTTGTTTTTTCCCTTTCAGTGGCATTGCAGTGGTATAATGTGAGAGTCCATCAGAATATTGCAAATTCAACTGATTATTTGTATAAGTTATTGGTTTTCACAAAGTAATTCTGTATATGTCGTTTCATTGTATTTGAAGATAAAGACGCAAAGATACCTTAAGTCTGGATTTTCATCTTAAAAGTGGTGGTGGCCTGGAATGTTGTGGAAGCAATTACTTTAAAAACTTAAACAATATTGCTCAAATAAGGCGATCCTATGCCATAAAGAAGTAACTAAATTTATTTACATGCTAGCATTGATATAAAAAACCCTAGATGCACAGTCCCGAACAAAACTGACACTCAAAAGTATCCCTAATTTCATTTAAGTAATTATAGATATGGCTAAAACATATGTCTTTGCATATCCAACCTTAAGTGCAAGACTTACAGTTGTTTTTACAAAGCAATGGACGAAAATAAATAAAATTGACAGTGACGCGGCCGACGCGATTCTATTTGAAATGAGTGCACAATTTTAAATTGTGCGCTCATTTTTGGAGGACGTTTTAGACACACTGATTGTGTATCTTGGGTTTTTTATATCAATGCATGCTAGTATTTATAACAGACCTCTAAGTCTAATCTAAAATATACTACAAAATATAAATAAAAAGCTAAGTAAATAACTCACAAAATTTCGTAGAGTTTCTTTTTGTCTGGCGGCACGAACACCGACATAAACTCATTCAAAGCTGTTAGCACTTGCATCGGCTCTATCTCGAGTGCATGGCCGACTAAATTGGAAAAGAGGTATTTATTAATCAAAGTATTGTTAAAATATAAAAAACAAGAAACACTCATGGCTAGGCACAACCGCCATCAATCTGCGTTGTTTTTAATGCAATATTCATAATCATGTTTTATTTAAACCTTTCTCATGCGTAACTTAATATGCGATTTTATAAAACGGAAAAATTTGAAATTAGCTGGATTTGCATCAACAACCTTCGTCTTCAGAGCAAGCTTTTACGGGTACAGTTTTAATGTTTCAACGTATCGAAATTTCTTTTGGTATCGACCATTTCGATGACGCCCTTAGGTTTCCGTGTATAAACCAGTTAAATGAGTTCACATTTGCAATTACAGTACCCGGCGATAAATATTGCACATCGAACTTTGGAAAGAGACAATCGGATAATTTCGGCTTCGTAAAGCGTTATCTCTGTCCCACACTACCTATGTGACGTTTAGTCAGTCGTTGTTCAAGTACGATAGAGTGCAGTCGCGTCCCGATCAAAATATATATTTAGAGTTGATAACACCCACAAATTTAAATAATTTAAAGTTGTAATATGGCATCTTTCGGAAAAAGAGGGAAACCTTTACGAGGTCAGTCACGTGAAATTATCTACAATGTTTATAAATACTTTGTAAGCGAAGCTGATAGATTTAAAAAAAAAGTAGATGAAAATGTAAGTTGTTATTTTAAGAAGATTCAAAAGCGAGTTGCAAATGCCACTGGAATTTCAAGAAGAACTTTGAACAATATATTAAACGAAGTCAGTACTGAAACACATTCGACTGAAATTAAGTTCAGCACTCCAAAAAAAGGGAGACCAAAAAAGCAATTTCGTTTGGATATGGACGATTTTGATTACGATGTTGTTCGAAGAATGGTGTATGATTTTCACTTACGATTTAATGAACTGCCAACAATAAAATCATTAAAAGCTAAATTATCTGAAGCTATTAATTACAATGGGTCTGAAAAAACGTTGAGAAAAATACTTCATGACATGGGATTTCAGTTCACTAAAATGGAAGATAATCGAAAAATTCTAATGGAAAAGCACGACGTTAGTCTCAAACGAATGGAATACCTTGATAAAATACGCAAATTTCGCGAAACAGGAAAAAATATCGTCTACATGGATGAGTCATATATACATGCATCCCACACTAAAGGGAAATCTTGGAGTGACGATAAGAAAAAAGGAGTAAAAAAGCCAATTTCAAAAGGTCAACGTTTGATAATAGTTCATGCGGGAAATGAAAAAGGCTTTGTACCCGGTGCTTTTTTAACGTATAAATCCACGGACACTACAGGTGACTATCACAATGAAATGAATAACGATAACTATGAGAAATGGCTGGTTAACCAATTAATCCCAAATATACCCAGTGATTCTGTTCTAGTTATCGACAACGCACCCTATCACAACAAGTATGTTGAGAGACCCCCCAACTCAAACACCATTAAACGGGAAATGATCAACTGGTTAAACAGACATGAAATTCCAGTTGATCCAAAATTAACAAAAACCCAGATTTACGCTATTATATGTCAGCACAAGGAGAGGTATACAGAGTTTTCTGTGGACAAAATACTTGCCGAACATGGGCACACTGTGTTGCGATTGCCACCATATCATCCGGATTTTAATCCAATTGAAAATATATGGTCTCAACTGAAAGGCTATGTAGCCTCTAGAAATGTGGGTATGAACTTAACTACAGTAAAAACATTATTGACTGAAAAAGTAAACATGATCGGCGCTGAAGAGTGGAAAAAGGTTTGCGATCATGCAATCAAATGTGAGAATGAATATAGAAGCATTCAACACAGTTTAGACAATTACACTGATAGATTAGTAATAAATACGGCTGATAGTGACAGTGATATTGACCTCTTTGAGAGCACAGATAGTGAAATGGAAGTAATTGAGAATTAGAATTATTATTATTTTTATTGCAATGTCTAATTTTAGCAATAGGTATAATGGTGTTTATTATGTACACTAAAGCTGTAATGTTCCAAAATAATTAAATACGTAAACATAATGTAAAAATGTTTTTTTATTTTATTTTACCCCAACCTAAAGCCATCACTTATAGAAAAATTAGTGTATTTTAAACAAAGAATAAAAATATCAAAAGAAGCAAATCATACTTGTTTTAACAGCTCCTAATAGGTACCGGACTGTTTGTATTTTGTGCGACAGAGATAACGCTCTACGAAGCCGAAATTAGCCGATTGTCTCTTTCCAAAGGTCGATGTGCAATATTTATCGCCGGGTACTGTACTAAAGCTAAATTAGAGGACGTTACAATTGCGTTAAACCATTGACACCAGAGTTATTGGCACATTGACTTAGGAGTAAGAGTGCCGTCTACGCTGAAATTGAAGAAGGCTAGTTCAAATGATCCTATCTAGCCACTTCAGAAATTCCACTTTGCGAAATACCGCTACGGCCGGAGTACGTAGCATTATTTACTGGTACTGTCATTCGCATTGCAATGTACGTTACTAATTTGCAACACGTCATTAAAAACAAAGTATCTTCACACCCATATCCCCGAAGAGATAGGCAGAGGTACAACAACTGCTCCTAAGCCCGGGCATCGTTATTTTTATCAGAAAACTAAAAAAACACATTTTTGAATTACTTGACCCAGGACTTGTGGTCAACACCGACACCGGACCAATAGCCCACAGAGGCGATTATACGTCTTAATATGCAGAAGATTTCGGCGGCGATTATACGTCATATCATTTCATTAAAAAAAAGAAACAGTGTCGGTGACAGTACGACGCTTTGAGAAATAACAGGTTAATAACAGCATGCGCCAATTCTTGAGTATTTACTCCAAGCACAATTGGAAGGATGTCGTCAGGCTCATTCGACTTATGGGCATTCAAAGAAAGAAGTGCTTAACGCACAGAAGACTGCCGAAATTCTAGTTCCGGTGTGGAACTATCGCACTGCGGGATAGTAGGCGCTGCATTTCCTTGGTCATTTAGAGCCAAGTTGGTCGCAAAGAATGAACCCAAAAGATCGGCCTTCTCCTTTGCGGTATGGGCAGAGTATCATCGTCTCTTTGCAAGGATGGAAAAGAAGGCTGGTAGAAATTGAACAAAACTCATGAGTTCCCGAACGAAGGCGAACTAATTTCTCACCAATTCTGCTCGTGTGTTCCGATTTTGCCGTGGCGATAACTCTTTTGAAACCTTCCTACTCCTTTCGAAATGCGTTAGTTTTTACATCACGAGATGCCAAAGCAGCAGCCAATTAAGCCCGCTAGCACTCCTGCTTTAGGCGTAAAGCTGTTTTACAGTGGTGACCATACCATGGCTGAGGCTTGCCACTAATAGATACTGCAGAAAACGGAATGAATGAATGAAGTTCCATGTCCTGCAGCACCACATCAGCGACTAAGTCAGTGATAAAATATTGCACTGTGATAGAAAAGTCTGAAATTGTTGTGAGAATTTCGTATGAGACAAGCGTAACAATTTAAGTTTAACGACCTATTTATTACAAATTCCAAAAAATTTTGTATAGGTTACCAAAATTGTTTTTTTTAAATTTTTTTTTTAATTATTTAAACTAGCAAAAAGCAGAACTTTGTATGGGCTCGCACAGTTATACTACCTAGTAATATTGTTAGGAAAGTATTTTTATGAGATTTACATCTTTTAATCTATGGACTTTATTTATTATTATCTAATCTAAAAAAAGCCAGTGTATTTTTACCCAAACATTATATTTCCATCAAAGGCGTCGTCAGGCTTTGGTCTAGAAGGCCGCAGGAAAATAAAACCAAAATAAAAAACTCGCTTCTTAGACTAATTTTTTTTAGTACTTATAAGAAAAATTCTTTAAAATTTTCTTGATTTATTAAAAACACGATTTTTATTATTATCAATGTTATCTACACAGAACAAATATAAAGGTTGATATATTCATCATATTTTCTGGTCTACCTATAATATAGTACGGTTTACCTATAATATGTAGCAACTCAAAATCCATCTCGCGCCACCACTTCGCTCATAAAGCCTAATATTGATAGAAATAAATTTTTATTTATGGTAGCTTTATTTAAAAAGTTCAAGTGTATTAATAGATTAATATTGTATTAAAATGAAGTGAATGAAAATGTATTAAATCTACCCCGCCAAAATGACATTTTAACTCGTTAGCATTTTAACGTTTTAACAAGTTCAATTTTAGCATTTTAACTCGTTACTTTTATAATAGATGGCGTTAGTAGTAATAAAATTCTAATGAAACATATTGACTATTTTTTTAATATTTATGAAAATGTATTTTAATGGTAGATCGTATCTGAACTATCATGTCTAGAACATGAATTTAAACTACCACGTCAAAGCTCAAACCTCAAAGTGCAATACTTTTTCAATAATAGATACCACAAAAGTCCCCTAGTGTAGGGCTCGCTTCGCTCGCCCTAATTAACTCCGTTTTTATGGCAATTTTTCGATATCTTAAAAATATCCGCAAAAAAACCTGCAAATAACTATACTTAAATAATCCTATTCACCATTTTGGTACGAGACCCTTTTGAAGAATAGACCATGTGCTATTCTGCCACACAGTTTGCATAATAATAAAATGATTAGCTATACTTGTTACCACCATTATGTCTACTAATTTTTTTATATAGAAAAAAGAGGCAAACGGACTCACCTGATTGTAAGTGATCACTCCCGCCTATGAACGACTACACTATCAGTAGACTTCCAGTTGCGTTGCCGGCCTCTTAAGAAAGACAAGGCTCTTTTCTTGAAGGTCCCTAAGTCGTATCCGTTCGGAAAAACCCCTGTCGGTAATTGGTTCTACAGAGGAGTAGTGCGGGGAAAAAGTGCCTCAAGAATCACACAGTTGTGGATTTCCAGACATCGAGATGATGATGAAATTTTGAGTTTTAACGCGACGTCCGATGGTGAAATTCTGCAGCAGGAATTAATCTAAACAGTTCATCGATAAACACTCTCCCTGATAGATCCAATAGAAGATTCCAAAGAATCAAGTCGATCAGAAATAGTCCTGTCATCGACGATTCGAGCCGTTGAATGCGGTCAAAAGGAAGGATCTGGTACCGAAGAGCCCGCAAGTGAGACAAGACAAGTGAGCCATATGAGTGATACGAGTCCCACAATGTCTCGCCCGGATATATCGTACAACCACCGTACTTAATGTTGCTGCCGCAATAGGGTCAACGATTGCCATTATCGTGTTCCGGTTTGGAGGTTAAGGTAGTCGGTTGGCAATTATGTATGTGGCATTACCATCCCGCCACACTACAGGCAATGGTTTCACTTTGTACCAGAAGAGCCATCTGCTTATTTGCTATCGAATGATAAAAAAATAGTACCTATCCTCTGTGTGGTGTTATTGGACAGACCCACTACCTCCCATGGCCCTGCCTACCATTTCATAGTTTAACCGGCTGAATCTTAAGAAACTTGCACGACGTCTGCTCTAAGGCACTCTTCGCCGTACAATCTTTATCTACTTACAAGTTGTTTAAATTAAAACCTTTGTGTCACTCTCACCTGAAGGGGCAAACTTCACAATAACGGCTCTCGTTCGCCGAAATTTACCTCTGTGTAGTGTGGAGTGAAGTGGGGCCAGTCTATTACCATGAACTAGTTAGTTCTCCGGCTAACTTTAGGAGGGTAGTTGAATTTGCACATGAGTGGCACGCGCGCAGCAGATCCCAGGAGGAAATCTAAATGATCATAAAAAATAAGAGGTGTTATTGGACAGTAATACTTACCGGGACAAAGAAAAGGATTAGCCTTTTTAGGGGGCACGTGTGTGAGATGGGCGGCCACGGTGACGCCGCGAGCCGCGCGCCGCCCGCCCGGCACCGCCTCGCCCACTGCCGTCGCCGCCGCCACTACTGACACAACACTAGCGTTAGGAGGCGCCCACAGGAAGCGGTCTAACTTCAACCCCCCAATTCACGTAATTGAGTCAAAGTATTTAGGGCTCTCATATACATAGACACGATAGAACGTCGAGAAGTGCTACGACGCGGCATAATATGTAAGAAAATGTATAAGAGTCTAAAAAAGGCTTCGACTCTATTGCCGTTTGAATACGTGAATTAGGTCCTGGTTTCCGAGTAATGCGATCTGCGTTCTCGTAAGATATGTGGTGACTTGGAAACTTCACATACATTAGCAGTCAGACTTTAGCAATGTTTCTGCTATTTTGAAGTCTAACCGCCCGGCCACGCGAACCGGCGGCGGCGGCGGTGGCGGTGGCGGCGCGACGGGCGAGGCTAAAATTCGCCCGACGCGGATTTTGAAGTCACGCGACTAGATAGTCCGAGAGCAAGACGACTTTTTCAACTTTATCTCGATATTGCTTGGAGGGGAGTAGTTTTGTACTTCAATACTATTTGGAAGAGCATGTGTAGTACATGATTTAAATAAGAATCAGGGTATAGTAAAGACGTTGAATTTTACAAGAAATATGAGGAAATACGTACTATATCAAGACAAATTTTTGGAATGAGTGTCGAAACGCGAAACCTTTAATTTATTGTGTTGCCGCTTGATAGTCCATTAATCAATAGAGTTTCATTACCTCAGTATGTACAATACTATCAATAAACAGCAATACAATCAATAATATTCGTGATTAAAAAATAATCTATCAAAAGTATCAATACTATCACAACTATCGATAGTCAACTTTATTCTAATACTGACCGATGCTATCGAATGTACAAACTATCGATAGTATCGAATATATCAATAGTCAATGCAATATTGTCTAACAATACTGTTGATAGAATCGATACATTGTTTATCTTCAATGATTCATACTATCGATACTATCGACGTTATGGCGTTTCTAGATTTTTTGGCAACACTACTTATATTCTTATGAATATTCAACATTGTGAAAAGAAAGAAAAATTGTATCTCTGGACTTTTTTTATACTTATGGTGTGGTGACCAGACATACAAATTACTGGCCTAGTAAGTATTTGAAAATTAAAGTTAAAATTGTTATAGAGTATTATCTTAGCAACTACAACTAAACCAATTTGGTTCCTAGACTATTCACTAAGGCCGCTGCCATGCGCTGTGCTGAGTTCTAAGTGTGAGTTTTTCTTTTCGCATTCGATCGTGAGCGCGTTTAGAGTTTACTAGAAATTTGTATGTGATTTGTACAGCGCCACCTAGTGGTAAACGTGAGAAACCAGTTTACCACTAGGTGGCGCTGTACAAATCACATACAAATTCCTAGTAAACACGATCGAATGCGAAAAGGAAAACTCACACTTAGCACTCTGAGTGCTAAGTGTGAGTTTTTCTTTTCGCATTCGATCGTGAGCGCGTTTCGAGTTTACTAGGAATTTGTATGTGATTTGTAGAGCGCCACCTAGTGGTAAACTGGTTTCTCACGTTTACCACTAGGTGGCGCTGTACAAATCACATACAAATTCCTAGTAAACTCCAAACGCGCTTACGATCGAATTCGAAAAGAAAAACTCACACTTAGCACTCTGATTCATACATTTGCCTCACTCGCTCGCCGCGTCTCGTGCCGCGCAACCGATTCGCTCGGCAAAATTCGACCGTCGTCGCCCCGTCCGTCGCCGCGCCACGTGGCATGTCTAGTACTTCCCCATACATTTGTATCAGATGCCAGACGCTTCGCCGTTCGCGCCGCGCGAAAAATCGCAGGCACGAATTTCCTGTGGCCAGGCCGTAACTCACTCGCTGTATTTTCGGATCATAAGGGCCACATTACAGTGTATTAGTAATGTGTTCTCCTTGTATACCAATTTTCATCAAGATCGGTCAAAACATTCTTAAGATACATATAACGGGATGTACGAACATAGAGAAAAAAATCAAAATGGCAAAATTGATATCAAGTCATAAAACGAATATTTACCACGAAATTAACAAAAAAAAAATTGAATGTACAGACATACGTCACAGAATTATATAGTTAGTAAAATAGATAATATTGCACGCTGTAAAGACGTTACAAGCGCTGTAAATGCAAGTTACCTCTTGTGTAAATTAAATATAAAAACACATCTAGTGGCTAAGGCGTCAAAGAAGCACCGGCCCGATATAGCAAGAGCAGCGGTCGCTGTAGTTGCTAGAGAGTAAAATGCGAAATAATTGCAAATGAAAATAAAAATATAGCGCTTTTTACAAAACGTATTATGCAGCGGCAGTGGACGTTGCGACAGATGGCGCCGCACATTTACGTTTTGAAGTACTCACAAAATTGAAGTACATACACGAGATTGACTTCTGTACCTATTAGTTATAATATAGACCTAAAAGGCGAACATAATATACAAACATCAACTTAACGGCGAAATTAAGGGCCGAACAACGAGTAAGGTGAAAGCCATGAATCGAACTGAACAGTCAACATACTAACCACTGGATCAACAAGGTAGTCACAATTAAATTTCTCTTTATATGAGGGTAACTATTTAGTATATTCTTGACACTCTACTGCAGTGAATCCCAAAGTGGTCTATATCGACCCCTAGGGGTCAGGGTGCAAGGGGTCTACGTCAGCGAAAAAAAAATTTGGGGGTCCATGAAATGAAAATGGGGGTCCACGATAGTGGATCTCAACACATACACTGATAGTACCTATTTACTTACATCATACTATCTTATAATATCAAAACATATTCATTATTTATAAAAGTACCTATGAAGAAAAAAAATTATTATATATGTTCATAAAATTGTGTAAGTTGTAGAATGTTGGTATTCGCTTTGTGGTCGCAATACATTTAGAACTTGTAAAAACCTGAGAGTCGCAGTCTCAGAGCGTCGCTACCTTGCACTGATTTGTTCAATTCGCCACTCTATAAATACGAATGTGGTACAAATACGTTTATTCGTTTTCTGAATCTTGAAAAGGAAAGTGCTAAGAAAATATTTAAAAAAATATAAACAGATAGTATATCACACAAATTATAGTGAGTCAGTGTTATTTTGTTTGAAAGTGCTGGAGAAAAGTAAGTACATTATTTTTTATTAAATTTTAGTTTTGTACTCGTAGTTAGCAAAGACAGATAAATTACGCCAATCATGACTTAATTATTAGTAGTTTAATATTCAATCATGCAAAATTACACGACTACTCCTCAATAGTTTCTTTTTGAAAGTTTTAGCAATCGGTATTATAATCGGTATTATAATTGCAATCTCCGTAATTCGAGCTAATTGTTGCAAGAAAATGTTCGAATTATGGAATGTTTTCGGAAAAATCAAAAAATATTTTTAATATACAGCTGCTGGATTTTCTGTCTTATTTAAATAATTTAATTTTGCTCACAGATGACTGATGCCATCTCCGAATCTAAAAAAAAATGTAGACAGTACAGTGTTGATTATTTAAAATTTGGCTTCATTCCATCGTTGGCGGACAAAAAATTGCCTATGTGCCTTTTATGCAACAAAGTTTTGAGCAATGAGGCTATGAAACTATCTAAACTGCAAGATCATCTGAGAAGATGCCACTCTGATAAAACAGAGAAAGATTTGAAATACTTTCAAACACTCAAAGATAAACTTCAGAAGAGACCTACTCTGGACAGAATGTTCGCTTCGACGTCACAAAGAAATGATGATGGTTTTCGGGCGTCTTACACTATCTCGTTACTTATAGCAAAATCCGGAAAACCGTATACTATTGGAGAGAAGTTAATTTTGCCAGCCGTTGAAGAGGTTTTAAAAACTGTTTTACACAAACCTGCATCTGATATCATTAAAAAAATTCCCTTAAGCAACAATACTGTTGAAAGACGTATTGATGAAATGAGTTCTGATATAGAAAGCTTCTTATGTAATTATTTGCAAACGACGCATTTCTCTATACAACTGGACGAGTCAACTTTACCTGATAATGCAGCATTATTAATTAATTAATTAATAACGCTGCATTATTAATGAATCAATATTTCATGTTTTGAAGGATTACTCCATTGAAAAAGCAATTCCTTTATCAAATAAAATATCAGTAGCTACAGATGGAGCACCTGCCATGGTTGGACGTTATATAAAAAATGTGTCAGGGGTGTTAGAAATACATTGCGTCATCCATCGACAACATTTAGTAGCTAAAAATTTGAGTGTTAGATTGCATGAATCACTTCATTTAGTCATTGATGCAGTAAACCGAATTCGAAGCAACGCGTTGAATACGCGGTTATTTGCGCAGTTGTGTGAAGAAAATGACTAACACTTTCATCAATTACTCCTTCACACTGAAGTACGCTGGCTGTCGAAAGGCTTATGTTTGACAAGATTTTTTGCACACTTTGAGACTATTTTAGAAATTTTAAAAGAAAATTTAATGAAGAGGAAAACAGACATCGCCTATTTAACAGATTTGTTTACAAAATTTAATATGGTTAATTTGCAATTACAAGGCGACAGTTTAAGTTTGGCTAAAACAAAGTCCATCTTATCAGCGTTTCTTGCCAGAGTTAAACTAATGAAGCAAAATATTGGACGGGGCGAATTTTCTGCTGCTGCTGAGACAAGCTGCCAGGAAGACGACGTTTCAACTTACGTTCAACATTTAAATGCCCTCTATTCAGATTTTGAATCTAGGTTTTGAGGATATTTTGACTATGGTAATACCACCGTGGATAATTAATCCATATGGTGACATAGAAGAAACGAATGTCATAATACAAGAGGAACTGACTGAACTCAGTACAAACGAAGAACTTAAAACGGATATCAGCAATTCTGGCTGCAAAACAAAATACCAATTACCCCGTATTATGGAATATAGCGAGGAAATTTTTAAATTCCTTTCCATCCTCATACCTAGTGGAAAGGGGGTTCAGCGCTGTTACCAATCTCCTAACGAAAAAAAGAAACAGACTGGACATTATTAGCCGAGGAGATTTAAGATTAATCCTTACAAAATTAACGCCAAATGTTGATAATTTATTATATAAAGCATCAGGTTCATCCTTCTCACTAAAAATATTGACTTATTGCTTATGTTATTTTATTTATAGTTTATTTTATGTTTATTTAATGTTACGTATATTTTACATAACAGCCAAAAAATTTTATTTTGAGTAGTTTTAATTTAAATTCAATTAATAAATGTATAAATTAACATGTGTTTTTACTTTAAGTTTTTAATACTAAACTTCACTACAATTAGAAATTTACAGGAAATCAATATCAGGTAAGTAGGGGGTCGACCCAACACGGAAAAACATGACAAGGCGTCTACGACACAAAAAATTTTGGGGAACTCTGCTCTACTGTAATAAAATAACCGGCACATTTTAAAAGAAAAATAGGTAACACTAGTACCTACGTTAGATAAGTAGGTAACACCAGGAACATAATTTTGACCGCTCCGTCGCGTTGGTCGAGTGGTTAGCGAACCTAACTATGAATCAATGGGGAACGGGTTCGATTCCCGAAGGGATATACATTTGTATAATGAGCATAGATGTTTGTATTTCTGGGTCTGGGTGTATATTGTGTATGTGATAATATTTTCGTAATATGTATTTCTATGTACAGTAGCGGTACGAATAGGTTCGTTATTAGTTATTAATTAAATTATGCAAGGCTATCACTTTCACTACATAATAGCTGTGCAACCAGTTTTTGGTAATGGAAGAAATAATCGGCTTTTATACTGTTGTATGGAGACGGTTAAAATATTGTTCATAATATTTTGTAGCTTATACAAAATGTACTAAATAAATTACATTGTAAACTAATGTAGCATAACTACTGTCTCGTTTCACAGTGAATGTAATCAGACACCATGCAGGTGTTAATTACTTTCTCACAAGTGTGCATTATGTGTACGTATCATTGCATTATCTAAATATTTGTTCAATTATTATAATCATGTGTTTTAAACTGTATAATTTAGGAAAATTTTCAATTTTTGTGGGGAGTAATGTTGCGGTGTCATGTTTACATCATTCCTCCACACTTGTAATATTGAATCTTACTAAAGCCAGTATGTAACTCGCCGGCACCTCGATCACGCGCAGCAATAAAATAACAGTTATACTCTATTAAAGACTTTTATTTATAGTCCACAAAAATACACAATTATTAGTTACATGCTCAACACTACTAAAAAGGTGATTCTTTCTTCCATTACCAATGCTAATTAAATTATTTCTTTTATGAATTTGATACAAAACATGTTATCTTATTCAGCTTCTTAGAAACTAGAAAGTCATCGTGCGTTGTAATTGTTCTAACTAAACGACACTTGACTTAAAAAATAATTGCAAACATTGAAAATAGTTTCAGTAAATGTTAACAAACCTCGGGGATGACCACATTTCTGAAGTATTTCATCAGCTTCTGCTACTAAAAACTGATCAGCCGGCGATAAATCTACAGTTCTAGAAGTAAAAATATTATAAAAATTAAAAATGTATTTTGTATTTGTTATCAAAATACGTTGTGCCTTTCTCGTTATTATTTGATCCGATATTAAGCTTAAATACATACACTAACACATGTATGTAACGTAAATTACTATCAAAAGATGGACATCAGACTTACAACAACGAAAACTGTTTCGAACAAACAACATGTTACAGTACCCGGCGATAAATATTGCACATCGAACTTTGGAAAGAGACAATCGGATAATTTCGGCTTCGTAAAGCGTTATCTCTGTCCCACACTACCTATGTGACGTTTAGTCAGTCGTTGTTCAAGTACGATAGAGTGCAGTCGCGTCCCGATCAAAATATATATTTAGAGTTGATAACACCCACAAATTTAAATAATTTAAAGTTGTAATATGGCATCTTTCGGAAAAAGAGGGAAACCTTTACGAGGTCAGTCACGTGAAATTATCTACAATGTTTATAAATACTTTGTAAGCGAAGCTGATAGATTTAAAAAAAAAGTAGATGAAAATGTAAGTTGTTATTTTAAGAAGATTCAAAAGCGAGTTGCAAATGCCACTGGAATTTCAAGAAGAACTTTGAACAATATATTAAACGAAGTCAGTACTGAAACACATTCGACTGAAATTAAGTTCAGCACTCCAAAAAAAGGGAGACCAAAAAAGCAATTTCGTTTGGATATGGACGATTTTGATTACGATGTTGTTCGAAGAATGGTGTATGATTTTCACTTACGATTTAATGAACTGCCAACAATAAAATCATTAAAAGCTAAATTATCTGAAGCTATTAATTACAATGGGTCTGAAAAAACGTTGAGAAAAATACTTCATGACATGGGATTTCAGTTCACTAAAATGGAAGATAATCGAAAAATTCTAATGGAAAAGCACGACGTTAGTCTCAAACGAATGGAATACCTTGATAAAATACGCAAATTTCGCGAAACAGGAAAAAATATCGTCTACATGGATGAGTCATATATACATGCATCCCACACTAAAGGGAAATCTTGGAGTGACGATAAGAAAAAAGGAGTAAAAAAGCCAATTTCAAAAGGTCAACGTTTGATAATAGTTCATGCGGGAAATGAAAAAGGCTTTGTACCCGGTGCTTTTTTAACGTATAAATCCACGGACACTACAGGTGACTATCACAATGAAATGAATAACGATAACTATGAGAAATGGCTGGTTAACCAATTAATCCCAAATATACCCAGTGATTCTGTTCTAGTTATCGACAACGCACCCTATCACAACAAGTATGTTGAGAGACCCCCCAACTCAAACACCATTAAACGGGAAATGATCAACTGGTTAAACAGACATGAAATTCCAGTTGATCCAAAATTAACAAAAACCCAGATTTACGCTATTATATGTCAGCACAAGGAGAGGTATACAGAGTTTTCTGTGGACAAAATACCTGCCGAACATGGGCACACTGTGTTGCGATTGCCACCATATCATCCGGATTTTAATCCAATTGAAAATATATGGTCTCAACTGAAAGGCTATGTAGCCTCTAGAAATGTGGGTATGAACTTAACTACAGTAAAAACATTATTGACTGAAAAAGTAAACATGATCGGCGCTGAAGAGTGGAAAAAGGTTTGTGATCATGCAATCAAATGTGAGAATGAATATAGAAGCATTCAACACAGTTTAGACAATTACACTGATAGATTAGTAATAAATACGGCTGATAGTGACAGTGATATTGACCTCTTTGAGAGCACAGATAGTGAAATGGAAGTAATTGAGAATTAGAATTATTATTATTTTTATTGCAATGTCTCATTTTAGCAATAGGTATAATGGTGTTTATTATGTACACTAAAGCTGTAATGTTCCAAAATAATTAAATACGTAAACATAATGTAAAAATGTTTTTTTATTTTATTTTACCCCAACCTAAATACCATCACTTATAGAAAAATTAGTGTATTTTATACAAAGAATAAAAATATCAAAAGAAGCAAATCATACTTGTTTTAACAGCTCCTAATAGGTACCGGACTGTTTGTATTTTGTGCGACAGAGATAACGCTCTACGAAGCTGAAATTAGCCGATTGTCTCTTTCCAAAGGTCGATGTGCAATATTTATCGCCGGGTACTGTACGATAAGTTCTTGCAGATTTAAGACTTTTTATTGGTCACTCAGTTTTAATGAAATTTATATTTTATGATTTACTACTTACATTTTGCACCCTAGTGTATTGTAAAAGTTTTTAAGCTATTGCATAGCTTCTATCGCGTGCCTTGAGCGTGAAGACCGAATCCAGAAATTCCGTAACGAAAAAACCTAACACCCCCCACTCCGACCGGCACAGCGGTGATACTTTTTAGTTTTTCCATCTATCGATAATTATAAGAACTTTTAATGACTTTTTGAAATATCACGCTTGTCTATTTAGTTCAGCAACCCGCCTTTAGGTGGCATCGGTTGTATTGGAAAACTACCGTAATCAGCTGTTTGTGAGAAAGTATATAGGTGTATAGGTATTTATCATCTACGTACTACAGTGAATATCTGTACTCGTATAATTTGTGTACAAAGTGTTTAAATATGAATAAATAAAGAAAAAAATACTGCATAAATAAAATAAATATATAATTGTAATTGCATAAGTTGATAAAAAATGCTATGCAATAGCTTTACCGCGGCAGTCTCCGAGTGCCACACGTCTTTTTTGGTAAATCTCACGGGAACTCGAAAATCAAGAAATCGGTTCAGTCGTTTAACAAAATGAAAGAGTAAAAAATATATATATATCAATCCAAACATACTTTCGCATTTATAATTTTAGCTATAGAGTGCCGCCCGCTGCATTATAAAAGTTTTTGGTGAATCCCGCGGGATGAACTCATTTTTTGGGATAAAAAGTAGCCTATGTGTTATTCCAGATCGTTATCTACGTGCGTGCTAAATTTCATACAAATCCGTCTAGTAGTTTTGGCGTGATTGACATACAAACATCCATCCATCCAAACATCCAAACTTTCGCATTTATAATATTATTAATAACATAGATTTATAATTTAGGAAAGCTATAAAACAAAAAGTAAACACCGTCAGTGTGTGTCACTCGTGGTCACTCCCAAGATTACCCCAGTAGTAAAAACTGTATTAAGTTGGATCAGTGTTAGCCTTTACGACTCAACCTCGAACTATCAGCTATTTAAGTCTCTACTTTGTAGGGCTTCTAAAAACTGTTAACATCTGTTGATGCCTCTAATTTGTTAGGATTTAATAGATGTTAGAAGAGAAATAACGATAACTTAAAAATTTAAATTTATTTTACAAGACTCTGCATAATACGGTAAAAATCGTCCTTAAAAGGCCAACAAAGTGTCAGTAACTCACACGGTGAGATAAATGTCTGCAGGCAATTGTGATCCGTTTCCTTAACTTCTGCTCATTTGTCATCTGATCTATCAAAAAAAATGGAGAACAAAGTAAAGTATCGACGTAATAACTCAGTAAAACCATCAGTAGAATAATCACCGACAGTCGTAGGGCTCAACTTAGCACGCATCAAACTTAAAAAGGTATGCTTACTGTAGAAAGTGAATAACATCAAAAGAAGAGTAAAATACTGTTTGTTACCTTATGGCTTGAGCAGACCGCGTCGTGCTGGCCGACAAGGTGCGCATGACACTGGAGCGGGCGCGGATCGATGATCTGTCTCCTGATCAAATCATTTATATTCAAGCAACAATTACATATTGTTTTAAGATATTTTACGCAATACTAACCTAAATATTGGATAATTCTGGTATCCCGATTTTTTGATAATTGTCATCGTTCTTAGCATAAAATTTAAAAAACTGTCAAGAAACATATGCATAACATACCTTTCCATATTTCTAATACTTTTACTAATGAAGGAATCTATTCGTTTTAGCATAAATAATACACTCTTGCTGCTCACGCTCACGTTTGCTGCTATATTCTCAAAGTAGGCGAGTGGTCGTAGAAATCTGACAAATATCTAATATGAAACGTATCTAACATGACATGTATCTAATGTGAAACGTATAGGAAGTTATGGAAAACACGCTGACACGTTTCGTATAATACTAAGTGTATATTTTATACAAAAACTTGTCCAGGCGCTAGATCTGTGTAAGTAATTTGTCTAGTGATTATTGATATATTAAAAAAGGAAGATACGTTACCTAGTCACAGCGATCGGTCCTACAAAACTAGGTCCAGTGGACTCAGTGACAATCAATCACGCGTGGGACATCATATCGTACGCTTTTACTTTTATTTACACATAGAGGCAAAATTACATTTTATTTCTTGAAAACTCCACAAAAGGCGAGCTTATCTCTGTAAGAGATTTCTTCCAGCAAACCCAAAACAGTAAGAAAGCATGAAAGAAATGTAGAATACACGTGTATAGATTATTTTAAAAAATATATACAATAGGTATAAAATTAAAAAACTTATTTTCTATTACTTAATCCTAATACGTACCTACAATGCATCTCTGCCCTAAAAATTAGACGATAAATAAAATTCTTTTAAAGCTTTCTTAAAGGTGACTAATGATTTGCTGCTCCTAATATGTAAAGGAAGTGAGTTTTACAGTTTCACAGAATTGATAGTGAAAGAATTACTGTAGATTAAAGAAGAGTTCGTAGGATATTGTAAAAGTCCACGCAATTGAGAGCGACAATTTGAGTCGAAGTTATATAGAAAGTTAAAGCGTTCACGAAGATAGCTAGGAAAGTTTGAGTTAAATAAAACATTATAAAGAAAACATAGTGCATGGGTGTTCCTGCACTCACGAATAGGAAGCCGCTAGAGCAATACTCTAAAATTAGAAACATGGTCAAATTTTCTTTCTGATTGTTTATTCCATTAAACATACATCAAAATGCCTTCTTGTGTATTCAACCAGTGTTATAATCACTCAAAGAAAAAATGAGACAAACCGGATTATTTTCCATTTGTAAGTACCTACGGCTAAAACGATTTGTTTAAAAATAAGATTAAGTTATTGTTTAGTTCGCCATGTTTGTGAGAGTGAAATAGTATAAAGCCGCGGACCCACCGCAGAGCACGCTGGTACGGGCACGCTGCGCATGGATTCATTTGTTTAAAAACGTGGGCCAACGTTTCCACTACAGCACACGCTATACACGAATATACCTCACGACTATGTACAACTGTAGCACAGCACAGTCACAGTATACTAGAGACTAACAGTAGTCAATCTACATACATGTGATATTCGAGCAACGCACACATAGACACCTCTCACGGATGCGATAACTTAGGAATGGTTCAGTACAGCTGGCGTTGCCAGCGTTGAGCTACGTGCGCGCATATTCGAGCAAGCTACGTGTGTCATCTCATGCGTAGCGTGTGAGTGTATTGCAGTGATTTCTTGCAAAGCGAAGCTTGAAGCACGCGCGTATCCTCTCCGTGCGCTGCAGTGAGTCAATGAGTGAGTCCGCGGCTTAAAGCAAAAGTGACGCGACGAACGTACTCGTAGATTTAGTGATTGCAATGTCATAGTGTAACGTATCTTCCCTTTATTAATAGATCAATACTAGTGATATATATTATCACTAGCTGTGCCCGCGACTTCGTTCGCGTGGAAAATTTTCTAAAATAAAAACCCGCATAGTTCCCGTTCCCGTGGGATTTCCGGGATAAGAACTATCCTATGTCCTTTCTTGTTTCTCAAACTGTATTTGTACCAAATTTTATCCAAATCGGTTCAGCGGTTTAGCCATGAAAGCGTAACAGACAGACAGACGGACAGACAGACAGACAGACAGAGTTTCTTTCGCATTTATAATATTAGTATGGATAGTATGGACTAGCTGCTGCGTGCAGCCCGCTGCATTATACATTTTTGGTGAATCCCGCGGGATTGCCTTATTTTTCCGGGATAAAAAATAGCCTATGTGCTATTCCAGGTTATTATTTACCTGTGTGTCAAATTTCATTTAAATCCGTTCAGTAGTTTTTGCGTGATTGAGTAACAAACATCCATCCAAACATCCAAACTTTCGCATTTATAATATTAACTAGCTGAGCCCGCGACTTCGTCCGCGTGGAAAAATTAAAAAAAAATAGCCTTAGTTACTCGGTATCACATCAGCTATCTTCCAGTGAAAGTACCGTCAAAATCGGTCCAGTCGTTCCAGAGATTAGCCGGAAGAAACAGACAGACAGACAGACAGACGAAAATTGTAAAAAATGTTATTTTGGTAATTGTACCGTGTATACATCCATATGCATTTAGTAAAAAGCGGTTATTTTAATATTACAAACAGACACCCCAATTTTATTTATTTATATAGATGGCGTCAACGCTTGCATTTCTCGCAGATAAAATTGCCCTTACACACATCAATTGATTTTTTTTTGGTAAATCTATCATATCCGAATTCCGGGTACACTTTAAATATCAAGTCTTTTAATGTTGGTTACGATTTCACGAAGGTTTACCTATGTAAATTTTTTTTGTAGCCTAATTCAGGAACTTTCCCTAAGTAACACTAACCAATCAATATGATCTTGTTTGGAAAATTGTGCTTCCTCTACCTAAATGACTGCTCATGTTGGTATACTTACAGCTTCAAGAATTAAACAGTTTTCCACAATGGGGAAGATTTAAAGGAAGATTTAATAATATCGTAACTACAAATCCTTATTAAGTAGCTATACAAATACAGTACTTACACCTACTTACTAACGAATTAGATACATATCAGGCCAAAGCGAACGATCATGTATCCCTCAACAACACCGTAAAATAGACAAAATAGATAAGAGTATTCAACTACTACAAAGTAAAGTGATTTTTTCAAAGAAGGAAAATCCAACGTTCCGTATCAAAGAAGTCTATTACGAAAGGAGCCGGTCACACGTTTACTTCGCGCGGGCCGCAGAGGTTAAAGGTATATGATTCCACTCATGTACCTTAAAAAAGCCGGCTAATTGCGAGTCGAACTCGCGCATTAAGGGTTCCGTACCATAATCTATAAAAAAACGGCAAACAATCACGTTTGTTGAATGGGAGCCTTCTTAATATTTATTTTATTTTAATTATTTATTTTTAAAGTGATTTTATGCAAATGCAAAAGTGAGTTTATGCAAAAAAAACACGTTTGTTGTATGGTGGTCACCCTTAAATATTTATTTTATTCTTTTTTTAGTTTTAGTTATTATAGCGGCAACATAAACACCTACATCATCTGTGAAAATTTCAACTATCATGGTTCATGAGATACAGCCTGGTGACGGACAGATAGATAGACGTACAAACGCACGGACGGACAGTGGTGTCTTAGTAATGGGGTCCCGTTTTAAACTTTGAGTATGGAACCTTAAAAAGTATAGTAAAGCCAACGCTCTCACAGTTCGGCTCTTCTCGGTAATGTTCGGTTCTCGTTCGGCGGTCAGAGTAGCGCACCGCATCTAGCACAGCCTTTCGATAAACACCTAGGTAATAAAAAGTATCTTCACGCCCATATCCCCGAAGGAGTAGGCAGAGGTACATGTGCACCCACGATTAGCCGAAGATACTTGGTCCCACAAAATATGTGATAGGTGGCAAGCCTATCGCCAACCGGGCACTTTCCAATCTCGGGCAACTTTGTGTTTCTCAGAAAACTAAAAAAACTCTTTTTTTTGTGCCCGACCCGTGAATCGAACCCGGGACCTCATGTGGTCAACGCCAACGCTGGACCGCTAGACCACAGAGGCGATACCTAGGTACTATTGTTGAGTTATTTTCCTTTTACATTTTTTTTAAACTATGCATCCAAATAACATGGTATAAGAGCCAAAGTTTGTCTTCCTAAGATCTTCGTGTTGATGAAGTACTTTTCGTTAGTAAGGATTAATATGCCTGCGTATAATAATCCTACTGCTCAAAATTCACCTTATTAAAAATTATAGAAAATTTTCTATAATTTTTCGACTCAAAATTAGAATATAATAAAAAGAGATAGATATATTGTGTCGCCGACTTTTTTGTGCATCTACTAAAAACCAATATATTTGTAGTACATTGTACTTACGTGTACTTAAGCATTACGCCGGCCAGCACACGCGGATACAGCCGTTCGATACCGCTTTTTCTTCCGACTTAGTTTACCAAATATCAACATTTTACGCTAAGAATAACTGTAACGTAATGCTTGATAGCCTATAACTTTCCTAGCTATCATTCATCATACACGCAAAATTTTTTTCAATCCGACTTGAATTAGCGGCTAGCGCATTCAATGAACAAACAAACATTAAAATACTCGTATCACAATCATAATAAACATAAGTCTAAACTCAACGATTTAATTACATCTACATGTGTTTTAATACGTTAGCGCGATGTATTTTCGTGCAGCGACACCTAGTTAATGTGCACTACGTTACGCTTTATTTCGATTAATTTTATTTTCCGTGGGAACGAAATATTTTCCCGCGATAAAAAGTAGCCTATGTCCTTTCTCGACGTCTAATCTATGTTTATGCCAAATTTCATCAAAATCGGTTCAGTGGTTTAAGCGTGAAAGCGTAACAGACAGACAGACAGACAGACAGACAGACAGACAGACAGACAGACAGACAGAGTTACTTTCGCATTTATAATATTAGTATGGATAACATATACCTCGAACTGATTTTGAGACGATACTGGCTTGACGCGATTGCGATTCAGCATTGACTAGCTGTAAATAATAAAATGAAATTTATCTGCTAACTAATCACAAAGAAAATCTGTGTACGAGTAATGAATAATCAGTAATGAGTTTAATAATAGTAATATTTAATAATAGTTGTAATAATAGTTTTAATAATAGTTTTAGTAATAGTTTTAATAATAGTTTTAATAATTTTTTTTAATAATAGTAATAATCTTTTGTTTTCGTAGTAAACTCTCTTGATATACCATCGACTTGACTGTAGTCTATCGCTGTTCTTCAGAAGCTTTAAAGCTTCACCGGCGATTTCGCGAGGCAAGTAAAATTCTCAGCCAGAGTTTACATTATGAATTGTGCTGTACGTCTACCGCCCTAAAGATTCCTCCTGTGAGATCAAACTTCCGCTTAGGGTGGGTTTGTGATTTGAGATGGGATTAGTGGGATCGTTTTGTCCCTCAGCGGGTCCTAGACCTCGAGCTCGGTTCCCCGACTAATTATGTTTTAAAATGTAAATGAAGCTTTAATTAAAGCTTTTGGATTTTGTATTGCTTATGTCTTGGAACATTTAAAATACAGAGTAGCCATATTAACGATTTTTTACATAATCACCATATCTTATTTAATATGGGCTTTCTCGAAATGCTACGAGAGTTCGACATTATTTTATTCTGAATAGAATCATTTTCTTCTACTTGGAGAAAAAGTTTACAAAAATACAAGTCGTCATTTCTAATTTTTGACATTAATTCATTTTAAAAAGAAAGAGCTACAACATAAATAAATAAATAAATATTCACGGAACAAATTACACTTACTGATCTAACCCTAAATTAAGCAAATTCTTTGCTTGTGTTATGGATGTTAGTCAACGATACTAATACATAGAAATGCATATATAAATATAAGAATACTTGTATTTAATAAACACCCAATCCCGGAAATACAAACATTTATGCTCATCACACAAATGCTTGTCTTCGTCGTGGATCGAACCCGAGCCCCGTCGATTGCGTAGTTAGGAACGCTAACCACTCGACCAACGGGACGGTCATATGTTTTGAGGTTCACTCAAGTGTGAACCTTATCTATCCTTATCTAGTACTATTAATCCTTATCTAATACTATTAAATCCATACCTAGACCCCTGCCTGGGGGGGTATCATGACCCCCATGACCCCCCCCCTCTGGATCCAGCCTTTAGCATACATTACAAACTATCTTGCGGTCTGTGCCACTTTTATCACTAGCGCAGTGTTCAGCATTCGTAATAATTTTATAAAACTCAAATTCTATTCCTTCTGAGACTTTATTTAAATTAGAAAGATGAGACTAATTGATAACGATTGTCACTAATGACTTTCTAAAATATAATCTCGTATTTAAGCATACTTTTGAAACTAAAATCATGCCTTGATTTTTCGTATTTAATGTGTAACATAATATAAAGCTTAGACCTAAATCAGAAATCAGAAGTACTTTATTCAATAAAACTTTTTACAAGTTATTTTGACACGTCAAAATATTTTTTAAAACTACTACCGGATCGAAAACACGGCCACACACTGAGAAGATCCGGCGGAAAAAACTCAGCGGGTTTACCTAAACCTTATAATATACTTAACTATCCTATATTAGTAAACATAAAATTAGAGCAACATAAAAAATTGTAATTGTGTGTACTGCAAGACGTTTGCGAAAGATGGCAACGTATCGCCTTGGTTTGATGTCAATATTGGTATTGTGTATATAGCAAATATATATAGCAAAGTTGTGTATTGTCAGCTCATCTGCATCATGTATCTGGATAAGTTTCTTCAAAGGATGAGAATGGTGAATATGGGAATGATGAATGTGTCGGATGAGTGATCTAGTGGTAAACTGTTTATTTTACGCAGAAGATGCTGTACTTTTGAATTCACATCCATTTGAACTCAAAACACTGATCACGCTTATGAAGGACAACTGAAAGAACACGGGTTTACAATCGAATGCAAGGAAAACCAAGGTATAGGTATTCGAGAAGAAAGGAACCAGACAGTAAAGAACAAGACTTAATCTTGATAAAACTGTAATATCTTTCGAATAATCCCTTCACATTATTACGATTTTGCTCTGGAAAAACTTGAAAACATTAAGTTTTCCTTGCATATCGAATACGCACCCTTAAAGAATTAATGCTGTTAAAATTAGAACGTTACGCAAAATCTGTGGTGTAACACTGACAGATAACGCTCGTAATACCAAGTGAGAGAGAAGTTGGGGTTCAAAGACAGTATCGGTATAAATAAGGAAACGCATGCTCCATTAACCCTCTTGGTGTCCGGACATGTTAAAATAATGGCGAATAAACGATTAACAAAACAGATATGCAATTCAATTCACTGAGTGAGATCAACACTGACAACATGATTAAATTTGTCGGGTACTGTCCGAACGTGGTGTCAAGAGTCTCCGAAAATGACGTATTTCTATAAAGATAGTTATGAATGTGGAGGAAGCAAGGCGATCCAAGTCTGTTTGGATCGCGATGTATGGCACTCAATTCTCTCTGCCTACCGGGGTAAGGGATTTGGTGAGAAGATGTGTGTATGTATATGTTAGGTAGTAGGGTTTGATTTCTTACATTTTGCAGGTAGGGAAGATACTTACTCCTGTAGTTGATTGATCAGCAAGATCCGATGCTCCTTCAATTCCAATGCAGATTGGACAAAAAGCGTAGCTTAAAAATGTTTTACATAGCAAGTCTATGTCTTCTTCCGCTTGGATCTCCAACGCCTGAGTTGAAAAATTCGTTTTAAAGTATATTAGAACAGCAAACAAAGCTATGAATGTGATTAAGAGAGATAAATTTCCTTTAAAGACAAGAGATGTAAATAGATATTGCAAACATGCATTCGGTGGATCACTTTTAAGCACAACTCTATCTATGTTTAAATTATAATGCACAAAAATAAAGGTGTTTTTATGCATTATAATTTACAAAATTGTATACATGGATGTTCTTAAAGAACTATAGACATTTTCCTCGTAGTGGTCCCGGGCTTGAAGAATAGGTCAACTGCCATTCTACCTGGCAGGCCGTAAAAAGCAACCGATTGTCTATACGAGTCACTGCTATAGTGGCTACTAGCTGGTAGAGTTCTGCATTGTCTCGCCCAGGTCTGGTACCACTTCCCTATTCCTTCCTTCCCTATTCCTGCTGCAATAGCGTTAGTGTCTGTCGCTGTTGTGTTCCGGTTTAGAGGTTAAGGTAACCGATAAACTTATGCATGTGGCATTAGACCTCGCCACAAGATAGCAACGCACCATTAACACCTTTGGTGCCTATAGGCGATGGTTGACTCTTTCCATCAGGACACATGATATTAAAAAAATGATATAGAGATGTATCTACTACAATAATATATCTCTTCGATAAGAATACGTATGGCTGCCTATTAGGATTATGGAATATTATTCGGCATCGATAAATGTTTTATCTCGTGCATGATTTATCTAACTGACGAGAACTTCGCCTAACCCTTGTCCACTCCATACAAGCTGCCTGTCGACTGGAAACCTATTGTTTCAAAAGGGATCCGGAATAAAATATCACATACAAATTCTATTTCGATAAAGCTATTTTAAACAACCTATATTAATAATTTATTAAGCACTAGCTGTTGCCAACGACTTCGTCCGCGCGGACTTCGTTTACTTCGCACTGCTCCTCCCCTACAGGTGATAGCGTGATAATATGTTGCCTATATGTTGACCCAACCTGTTAGTAATATTCATGCAAAATTTGAAGTAAATCCATGCAGTACTTTTTAAGTTTACCCCGGACATACATACAGACAAACAGACAAAAATTCTAAAAACTATATTTTTGGATTCGATTTCGATTGTAGATCACGCCCCAAAATATTCTTTTAAAAAAATATTCAATGTACAGTTTTGACTTTCCTACGTTTTTTTTTATAGTATAAGATAGCAAACAAGCAGATGGGTCTCCTGATGGAAAGAGTCAACCATCGCCTATAGACACCAAAGATGTTAATGGTGTGTTGCTATCTTGTGGCGAGGTCTAATACCACGTGCATAAGTTTACCGGCTACCTTACCTTCCAAACCGGAACGCGACAATGACAAGCACTGACACTATTGCGGCAGGAATTGTTAAGGCGGTGGTACCTACCAGACCCGGGCGAGACAATGCAGAACTCTAGCACCTAGTAGCCACGATGTTAGTGACTCGTATAGCCAATCGGTCGCCTTTTACGACCTGTCTGGCAGTTCGGCAGTTGGCCTATTCTTCAAAGGAGCCCGGGACCAACACGGGGAAAGCAAAGTTTTGCTAAATACGCAGATTCTAACAGATTGTTTAACATGACAATATGTTTAAGGAAAGAATTATAAAACGATTATAAAAAAAACCATAAAATATTTTTCATACCGAATC
The DNA here is from genome assembly GCA_036924255.1 of Apodemia mormo. Taxonomy (NCBI): domain Eukaryota; kingdom Metazoa; phylum Arthropoda; class Insecta; order Lepidoptera; family Riodinidae; genus Apodemia; species Apodemia mormo. The sequence goes on from JAUPFN010000017.1 coordinate 16,229,323, forward strand.
CAAAATATATATATTGAATTTGACCTCAATTACATAGTAATTTATTACTTGCTATATTTTAATGTATACATTCATATCCTTACAGGTAAAGAACCGATAAGAAGAAATTTGTCAAATACATTTCATTTCACTTCCTTAGTTTTAGGAGTTTCTTACATATCTCCACCCCAAAAGTTCACATGACCGCGTTTTAAATTTGAACTTAATACGAGGTAACTACATAAGTATTTTATTTTGATCCACACGTGTACGTGTATACGATACAACAATGACAATGCGGATGATGCAGAGCACTGTGATATCCGCTCTAGAATATGTTTTATATAACATGTCCGTGTATGTAAAATGAAGAATAAAAAAAATCCTCTGTTTGTTTTGCAACATACTGTTACGTACTTCGGGTTCGTAATTGTAAGAAAACGCCACTTATATTAAATCCGTGTATTAACAAAACAAATACACACAACACAAGACAACACAATGTAAAACTAAATACTCTGATTAACACTAGTCACTCACTGTACTAACACTAAACTTAGAACAATCGCTTCGCACTGGTCACCTTAAGTATCGCACTCGATCGCTTTATAAAAACTGCCCTGTATTTGTCAACACATCTCTATTTATACCCAGGGTAAAGTTCTACCTGGATCCAGAAAAATTTAAATGTATCGGGAAACAATGAATCACTTCTTATCACTTCTTATTGTAAACAAGTTATGACTCATAAAACTATTAAGAGATAGCTTCTCCTATTGACAAACAAATATGTTTGTCAATAGGAGAAGCTATCTCTTTCTTTTATTTCTAGATCTCTCCAGCGTTCCAACTCTACACGTTTCTAGATTATTCGTACCAATACTATTATTAAAATACTTATTTTACTATTATTCAATACTCATTTGGTACACCACTATATTATTTTCTCTTAAATGTATTTTATTAAAGTTGTATTTTTACCATAAAAATAGAATCAAGCGTGCACAGGTTTCTCGAAGTCAGCTGGTACTTCTCAATCAGTTTTAAGAGGCGATCTTCGACCAGAAATCCCGTGTTATCAGCCACCAGTTGTAAAATATGACGAACCTAAAATAAATTAAAATCCCGATTAGTTTTAGCCAGTGTCAGAAGACTTTAATTTTTGATTTTTATTAAAGTAAGTACCTATCGAATCCGAGACGCTATGTCTATATCTACTATATCCATCTACTCTAACCTGAATGGACCACGAGGTAGGTATAAATAAACATGAACTAGCAAAAAGCAGAAGTTTGTAAGGGCTTGCAAAGTTATACTACCTAGTAATATCTATTATTAAGAGGTTCCCCGTGTTGGTTCTGCGCTCCTTTGAAGAATAGACCAACTGCCGTTCTGCCAAGCAGGTCGTAAAAAGTGACCGATTGGCTATGCGAGTCACTACCATTGTGACTACTAGGTGGTAGAGTTCTGCATTGTCTCGCCCGGGTCTGGTAGGTACCACCGCCTTACCTACTCCTGCCGCAAAAGTGTCAGTGCTTGTCATTGTCGTGTTCCGGTTTGGAAGGTAAGGTAGCCGGTAAACTTATGCACGTGGTATTAGACCTCGCCACAAGATAGCAACACACCATTAACATCTTTGGTGTCTATAGGCGATGGTTGACTCTTTCCATCAGGAGACCCATCTGCTTGTTTGCTATCTTATAACATAAAAAGGTATTTTTATGAGAATTACATCTTTTAATGTATGGACTTTATTTATAATTATGTAACCTAAAAAAACCAGCGTATTTTTACGCAAACATTATATATTCGCATCAAAGGCGTCGTCAGGCTTTGGTCTAGAAGGGCACAGGAAAATAAAACCAAAATTAAAAAAAAAAACATGTTTCTATTGAGAAATTCCCCAAGGCAGCCTTGGCGAGAGACCAGAACGCACAAGTTCCTGAAGGAAGGCGAATTAATTTCTCACCAATTCTGCCAATGTGGTCAGATTTTGCCTTGGCGATAGCTCTTTTGAAAAAAATTGAGGCAGAATACAAGTTGAATCCAAAACATCCCTTATTTTTACGTAAGGATTTAAGGGGGGCTGTCACATGACGGCTTACTTTTGCCTTTTGGCAATGAATGCAAGCTTGCGCCCATTTTCGACAGTCACTTCTTATGCGTGGCCAGACGTAACGCTCTGCTACTAGTTTGGCAGAAGCTTTTGTGCCTGGATGGCTAAGGGAGTGTAAGCTGTCGAAAACTGCTGTACGGAAAAACTTTGTTACGAAAGGCCTGGGAGTCGGTGTACTGGTACAGTACACAGTACAGTAATGCATGACTTCCAGGTACTTTTAGTTTTCCTAGGTGTAAAGATGTTTCACTTTCCAATAGTTTAGCTAACTCAGAATCTGAGGCTTGACTATGGGCTAAAGCTGTAAGTTCGACTGGATGTTCAAGTTCACAAACACGAGATAAGGTGTCGGCTACTACATTATCTTTGCCAGATATATGCCTTATGTCGGTTGTGAACTGTGAAATAAAGTCCAAATGCCTATACTGCCTAGGCGAACATTTTGTTTTCCGTTCATGGAAGGAGAAACTGATCGGCTTGTGATCGGTATAGACAGTGAAATGTCGGGCCTCGAGCATGTGCCTGAAATATTTAATAGCTTCGTAAATTGCAAGGAGCTCACGATCATAGGGGGAGTATTTTTCCTGAGACGGGCTCAACTTGCGTGAAAAGAAAGCTAGTGGTTCCCATGCTTCATCCTTCAATTGCAGCAAGGCCTCGCCAATTGCCCGATCAGATGCATTGGTAACTAAGGCAAGTTTGGCTGAGCAGTCCGGATGAGCTAACAATGCTGCGTTGCATAAGCTTTCTTTACAGGCCTCAAATGCAAGCAGTGAGTCACCAGCTAAATGAATCGGATGTGATCTTTTAATTGAGCCGGAAAGCAAAGCATGCAATGGTGCTTGGATTTCTGCGGCTCGTGGTAAGAATCGGCGGTAAAAATTTACCACCCCTAAAAATCTTCTGAGTTGCCGGGCATCCGTGGGTATGGGAAAATTCTAGATGGCGTCAACTTTCGAGTCCAGTGGTTTGGTGCCATTTTTTGAAATACTATATAGCCTAAAAAAGTTATTTCAGAGACACCGAAAACACACTTGGACGTATTTATTAACATTTCATATTCGCGCAATTTGGAGAATATTTTATGTAAATGTTTCTCGTGCTGCGCCTCGTCCCTGGAAAATATTAAATAATCGTCTAAATATCAAAACGCGAAATCAAAATCCCTGGTCATCTCATCTACAAAGCGTTGAAACGTTTGTCCCGCGTTCCTAAGACCAAATGTCATAAAAGGAAATTCGTACAAGACGAATGGCTTGGTAATAGCAGTCTTAGGAATGTCGCCTGGGCTGACAGGTATCTGATTATAAGCTTTAACTAAATCTAGCCGGCTAAACACAGTGCAGCCGGATATGGCGTGAGCAAAGTCATGAATATGCCTAATCGGATACCTGTCAGGTATAGTACGAGCATTTAATTGCCTGTAATCTCCTCAAGGATGCCAACCGTTATCTTTTTTCGGCGCCAAATGCAGAGGAGATGACCATGGATTCTCTGAAGGTCTGGATGTACCACTGTTCAGCATTGACTGAAATTCAGCTTTGGCGATTTTTAATTTATCAGGGGCTAAGCGTCGTGGAGAGCATGATACTGGAGGGCCTGGTGTCGTGAGAATGTGATGAACCGTGTTATGTGAATGTTTCGTTGAGTACCTGAAGGTCGAGTGATTTCCGGATACTTCTCTAAAATTTTATGATACCGCGTCTCGCCAGTCAGGACCTTAACCGAAAAAATATTATTACAATTAGCTAATGATGCTATAGAAAACACGGTGGTAGTATTATCAATTAATCGCTTATGGCGACAATCTACAATTAGGTTATAAAGATTTAAAAAATCTACACCAATAATTGACCTAGTTACTTCGGCAACAACAAAACGCCATGGAAAAACTCGACGTAAGCCAAAATCAAAATTTAAATGCACATAACCATAAGTCCAGATTGTTGACCCATTTGCAGCACGTAGTTGATAGTCCGATTTGCACGACGGTCATGAATTAGCGATCGGGGAAACACGCAGAGGTCGCTGCCAGTGTCAACTAAAAATTGCGTTTTCGTCGAACGGTCGGTGACGAACAGGCGACTAGTTGTATTCGGGCAGTCGTCAGCCGCCATTACCGACTGCTTTTCGAGTTTTCCGCCTTAAAGTCGCAGGGGCGACAGCACGTGTGAGCTTTCTCACCATATTTAAAAAGGTACCAGCAGATGGGAAATTTCTTATAAGAAGACTGTGATCTGCTTTGAGAGCGATTGCTGGCAGATTTTCTCGATCGTGAACCTGCTCGTCTGGTGTTAGTGTTGCTCTTTATCGTTAGGTTGCGTACTTGCCTTCGTAACTCGGCGATTTCTTTAGTGAGTTTGCTGACAATGGAACCGGGAACAAACTGAGTGGACGTCGCCGCTACACTTGATGTTGATGAAGTGATGTCATTAACCCTGTCAGCCAAATCAGCTAGACTATCAAGCGTTGCAGTCGATGGTTGTCCTGCCAAAACGGTTTGGATGTGGTGCGGTAGGCGGTTAACCCAGATGGTTTTGAGGAAGTCGTTTGGTACGCCAGTACCGGCTAGTCCCGTCAGGTGTCTCGGGAACTGTGACGGCTTCCTATCTCCTAGCTCCTCATGCATGAGCAGTTGCTTGAGCTTTTTCTCGTTAGTAGTGGTGAGACGCTTGATAAGCTCTGTTTTAAGCTTTTCGTGTTTCTTTTCAGGTGGAGGGTTAATAATTATGTCTTTCACCTCGCGACTGTACCTATTTTCTAACTGGCCGATGACCTAATTAAATTTTGTAGAATCGGAAGTTATGCCTGATATAGCAAATTGACCTTCTACTTGGGCAAACCAAATTTCCGGTTCTTCTGGCCAGAATGGTGGAATACGTATAGCGACTTTACATACCTCCGGATTGTTTGTGTCGGCACCATTGGTCGAGCGCCGTTCGTTGTCCTCCAAGTTAACGTCCTCGAAATTTTCGTCCTCCGTATGAAACATGTTCGCGACGGGTTCACCAGTGTGGGGTTTGCAAACTAACTCGGGGATGATGATATAAACGCCAAGCGTATAGATCAAAGTTTTATTATATTTAAAACAGCGTAAACTACGTACTCAGACGATAGCAATAATTACAAACAAGCGGCGTGCACTCCGCGTCGGAATAGGTTTCTGACTGCCGGCCGGCTGCGCGGGCGCATCCTTTAAAAGATCGCCCGGGGAACAATAGGCCTGTGAGCTCGGTGCTATTGTCCACTGGACGATTTAATATTTTATGCCGACACACTCGAATATTTAAATTAAATATAATAATATGTTGTAACTATTATTTGTTTGTTGATATATTAATGTAATATATTACGATATAATAATGTAATATAACACGAATATAATATATTATATAAATGTTGTATATATGTATTTATATATATATATATATATATATATATATATATATATATATATATATATATATATATATATATATATATATATATATATATATATATATATATATATATATATGTAAAGAAAACCACAATAAGGTTTTATTGCCGCGCTATGGCCAGTTTCCATAGCGGGCCGTGATAGCTTCTGTCAGCGGATTTGTCAATGGGTTGAAATTAGAAAGAAATTATATTTTATTGTCAAGAATTTTGTAAAAAGATAGACCCGAAAATAAGGGCTTTAAATGTTGTTTCTTTTAATTACAGAAACGCAATTGAGTCTTTGTTTTACTTATAAATAGAAATAATATCATTATAAAACAACATTTTTTGCTAAATAATTCGGCATGATAATGGATAAATTGAGGTTTGATTTCGCTGTAAAGACAGCATCTGATGGAAAAACCAACATTTTATGCTTAACCTCAATTGCCACGCCTAGTGGGCAGGTTTATGGAATACCCCTAGATTTTCAACCAGCAAATCAACATCAAGCAATTACCAGTACTACACATTATGGCAAAATAAAAAAATCATTGCAAAGAAGACACCAAATAAGAAAAGTCTGGATAACTTTGACAGATAAAATAACAGAAGCATATTTGGATGAAGAACAAAACTTGCAATTTAATGATGTATACCTAGAAGAAATCACGGAAACTAAAGGTAATCCAGACGATATGCCTAGTTCTAGTAGCTCGAACAATTCTTTGGAAAAATTGTTAGAGAAATTACTCGAAGAAAAAGAAAAAACATCAGAAATTCTAAATCTACGAAAAATCGCCAAAGATTTTAAGATCGAAAAGTTCACGAGCAAAATTTCAAATGCCTACCAATGGATTAAAGCTTTTAATAAGGAATGTGAACGTTTAAACATTTACGAGGACAAAAAGAAAATAGAAATTTTGAAAAATTTTATGGCGTCTTCAAGTGTACATTGGTACGACTGTATGCTAATAAAATACACTGTGGAATCAGAGTGGAACCAATGGGAGAAATGTTTTTGTAAGACATTTGGAAATAAAGGTTGGTCACCCATAAGATACGCTCTTGCCTTTAAATATCAAGCAGGTTCATTAATCGAATATGCCCTAAAAAAAGAAAAATTATTATTGGAAGTTCGGAAGCAAATTGATACCGGGACTCTTATTGATCTTATTGCATTTGGTTTGCCCAATTTTGTGACTGATAAAATTGACAGAGAAACTTTGCAAGAAACAGAAGATCTGTACAATGAAATAGGAAAACTGGAATATCTTGTTGAGAAAAATAAGTATGAAAAAAAAGTATACACAAATTCCAACATTAAATCGGAAAAAATAATCGAGAAAAAGCCATGCCCAATTTGTATCAATGAAAAAAAAGGGAAACGTTACCACCCAGCGGAGAATTGCTGGTTTAAAGGTACAACTCAAAAATCAATAGTAAAAACAGTAAATAACTCTGAAATAGAAACAGATCTGAATAACATGGATCCAAAAAACTTGATGTGCCACCATTAATAAAAATAAATTTACTATTAAATGACACTGTAGAAGTAACTGGAATTTATGATTCGGGTTCAAACGTGTCATTAATTAATGCTAAATTATTAAACATACGAAAGAAAGAACGTACTACGAATAATACAAAAATAGTAAACTTAAAGACTATTAATGGTGAGAAAAAAACGAAAGGTATAGTAACATTAAAAGTTAAGATATATAATATAGAACAAAATATGGATATTTTTGTAATAGATAAAGAAAACTTTAATTATGATTTCCTGATTGGTTTAGACTGTATAAAAAAATTCAAGCTCATGCAAAATGAAGATTTGAAAATAATACAAAAAGTCAAAAAAGGAGATGAGGCCAACTTTCCTAATGCACAAGGAGAAAAAACTAAGCAAAGCTTAGAAAGTCCTGAAACGGAGAATGTGAAACAAGAAATAAACTTCAATGAACACATTGAAACTGATCAATTTGAAAATATTACTAATCATCTAAATAAACAGCAACAAGCGGAGATAGACAAGCTGATAGAAAAATATAAAACTGTCTTTGCCAAAGATAAATATGATATCGGCACTGTACGAGATTATGAAGCTCATATTGACTTGATGGTGGATAAATACTGCTGCAAACGTCCATATAGATGCACAGCTGAAGATAGAAGAGAAATAGAAGACCAAATATCAAAACTGTTAGAGAAAAAATTGATTGTGGAATCATATAGCCCGTTTGCTGCTCCAGTAACTCTAGCTTATAAAAAAGAAGACGAACGAAAAACAAGATTATGTATAGATTTCAGAGAATTGATCAAAATAGTAGTCCCACAATCACAGCCATTTCCATTAATTGAAGATTTAATGATGAAAACAGTGAACTGTAAGTATTTCTCAACATTTGATATTAATTCAGCATTTTGGTCAATTCCATTAAAAATATAAGATCAATACAAAACAGCTTTCGTAAATCAGGAAGGACAATATCAGTGGACGTGTCTGCCATTTGGATTAAAAACTGCCCCAGCTATTTTCCAAAGAATACTAAGTAACATCATAAGAAAACATAAGCTCTCTGATTTTGCAGTAAATTTTATTGATGATATACTTATTTATTCAAAAACCTTCGAGGAACATGTATCACATGTATCAAAATTATTGGAGGCAATTCAAACAGAGGGGCTTAGACTTAAATTTATCAAATGTATATTTGCAAACCATTATGCCAAGTATTTAGGCCATATAATAGAAAACAATTCAGTAAAACCTCTTAAAAATTACCTAAAAGCAGTAAAAGATTTTCCAATACCAGAGACAAGGAAAAATGTGCGACAATTCCTAGGAAAAATAAATTTTTATCATAAGTTTGTGCCCCACAGCGCAATCATCTTGGACCCACTGCACAATTTATTAAGAAAAGACGTGAAATTCGTGTGGACCGAAGAATGTCAACAATCATTTGATAAAATAAAAGCATTACTGTGCTCAAAGCCGATTCTGAGAATTTATGATCCACAATTACCAATAAACATTTATACGGATGCAAGTATAAAAGGAATGGGAGCAGTGCTAAAACAGACCGATGAAAACGGAAACAATAAACCAGTTGCTTATTTTTCAAAAAAATTAACAGATTCACAGAAAAAGAAGAAGGCAATATACCTAGAATGTTTGGCAATAAAAGAAGCTATAAAATATTGGCAACACTTACTTATGGGGAAGGAGTTTACGGTGTACTCAGATCATAAACCATTAGAAAACATGAATATTAAAGCAAGAACTGATGAGGAGCTCGGAGATCTAACATATTATTTATCCCAATATAACTTCAAAATTAAATATAATCCTGGAAAAACAAATCAAGAGGCAGACTGCTTAAGCAGAAATCCAGTTCTAAACCCAAGTGAAAATACAGATGACGCTTTGAAAGTGGTAAATTTAATTACCATAGAAGACAAAAATTGATCAAAACATAAATGAAGAAATACAAAAAAGAAAAAACAAGTTTATACTGAAAGATGAAATATACTACAAAAAATTTAAAACAAGAAACAAAATTGTGCTATCAGAAGAACTAAGCAAAACATTAATAAAAAATGTACACATTACTTACTGCCATCTGGGAACAACTCAAATGATAAATAAATTAACTCCATTCTTTTCAGCAAAGAATATCATAGCAAAGATAAAACAGACTTGCGAAGAATGTGAAATATGTATTAAAAATAAAACAAGAAGGAAACCAAAATATGGTTTAATGTCACATTTGGGACCAGCAAGACAACCTTTTGAAATTGTATAATTGATACAATTGGTGGATTTGGAGGGTCGCGGTCGACTAAAAAATACCTACATCTTTTAATTGATCATTTCACTAGGTATGCTTACATTTTAACGTCAAAAGATCAAAGTTCTAACAATTTCATTAAACTCATTCAGAAAGTAACAGGTCATAAAAATTGATATGATATTAACGGACCAATATCCCGGTATAAACTCCAAAGAATTTAAGGAATTTCTGAAAGATAACAATATAAAAATAGTTTTTACTGCTCTGGATACTCCTTCTTCAAATGGCCTGAATAAAAGGCTAAACCAAACCCTGGTTAATAAGATAAGATGAAAAATTAATGAAAGAGAAAATAAAATTGCATGGACAACTATTGCACAGAGATGTGTTGACAAATATAATGAGACGGAACATACTGTTACTAAATTTGCACCAAAATACCTGTTGGAAGGAGAAAATGTAAATATTCTACCACCAGAATTAAAAACAAGATGTTCAAATGAAAATTTAACAAGAGATAGAAAATTAGCATATGAAAATACAATTAAATCCCATGATTATAATAAGAAAAGATATGACCTGTCAAGAAAAGAATATGATTTTAAAGAGGGAGATAGAGTTTATGTGGAGAATGGAAATCGTCTTAATAGGAAGAAAACAGATGAACTAAGAATTGGACCCTACGAGATATTGAAAAAAATTTCAAACACAATTTATAAAGTAAATGTTGGTCACAAGAAAGAAAAATCAAATTTGTACCACATATCAAAACTCACACTCTTATCGGTTGACAGAAGAACAATTACGTGCAATTACACTTGTAATTGTTTTTCTCCAGGAGGGGAGATGTAAAGAAAACCATAATAAGGTTTTATTTAATTATGTTTTTTTATATTGCCGCGCTATGGCCAGTTTCCATAGCGGGCCGTGATAGCTTCTGTCAGCGGATTTGTCAATGAGTTGAAATTAGAAGGAAATTATATTTTATTGTCAAGAATTTTGTAAAAAGATAGACCCGAAAATAAGGGCTTTAAATGTTGTTTCTTTTAATTACAGAAACGCAATTGAGTCTTTGTTTATATATATATATATATATATATATAAACAAAGACTCAATATATATATATATATATATATATATATATATGTGCGTGTGTATATAAATATATTTTATTACTGTAAATATTTTATTATGTAAATGTGTGTGTGTAGGAATCCCTACAATTGTATAAAGCCTTACTTGCGAGAGCTGATTGATAAGTATCCGAAACTACAAAGAAAAAAAAAGAAAAACTATAATAATCTATTTAAAATAAAATTATTACTCATCGTAGTTTCCTTCTTCTTCGACGTATTTAGTCCAGCGTTTCTGGAATGTCGTTCGATAAAATGTTTTCTCCATCCCCTCAAAATGTTCGTCTACAGCGATAATGACTTCATAATTTAATGAAAATATCCAACCACCTAATAATTTCTTCAAATTTGGGAACAAGTGGAAGTCGTACGGGGCCAGATCTGGGGTATAAGGTGGATGCGGTAACAATTTTAACCGCTATTCATGGAGTTTGGCGACTGCCAGTGTAACCATTGACGTGTTTATAGACGCGTTGTACATACTGGAACAAAAATTTTTCTGGGCCAAATGAGGTTGTTTCTTACGAAATCTCTTCACTTAACTTTGGCAGCAAGCTTGCGTATTGTGTTTCCCTTTTGCAGATAATCAAGTAAAATAATTCCTAGAGCACGCAAAAAAACAGTCGACATCACTTTGCCGGCCGACAAAACTGTTTTTGCTTTCTTCAGCACAGGAAGCTCTTAGTCCACTGCTTAGATTCAAGATCGTTGTTTCGTTTCAGGTGTGTAAAGACGTATCCAAGTTTATTTTACAATCACATATTGCCGCAAAGACTCGTTAAGATCTCGCCTAAACGGCGCCAAACACTTCGATGAAACGTCCACTCAACGTTATTTTACAGTGAGCAAACACGGTACCTACCCAAAGTACGCAAAGCTTTTTAGTTCCTAAATGTTGGTGTAAAATGTTAAAAAATGCATTCAGAAATGCAATCTCTATAATCTCTTGCAATTTCAAGCGCCGATCGTCCAATTAAATTTTGTATTTTCTTTTATCATGTCCGGATTTGTCACATCATTTGGACTGCCAGATTTATGGGTATGAATTGTACTCACTGTAGGAGCAGTATTACCTAAAACACTGTCTAGCTTGACTAATGACTTCAATCTTTTTTTAAAACGTAGAACTATCACCGCACATATTTCCTTTCTTTCCATTGTTAAGAAAATTCACGACAAAAAGAAAACAATAAGATTAAATCCATTTGACCGTCTATTTTCCAATAAATGACAGAATATGTGATTTTTTTGCGTATATTTTTTTTAAGTTAATCGTTTCGGATATATATCAATCAATCCTCAAAAATTACAAACACAAATTTACTTTTTAATGTTTATATTACATACTAGCTAGTACATACCAATCTGTCTTTTGCGTCTTCTGTTGATTTACTTTTCGTGCTTATTAGCGCTAATGCTTTTGATAGTTCTTCATCTTTTGATGAATACTCAGCTTCTACAAAAAAGGTTTATAACTCGAATTAAAAACAAATTGGAAAAACTTTAAAAACAACAAAGAAAAATATCGACACGCAGGGATCGAACCTGTGACCATGTCCCATCTCCCGATTACATCAATTTTACTGATCGCTAGTTATACGTATGTATACCTAGCGATCAGTACAATCGACGTAATCGATCATATAGCAAAGAAGAATTTCGCCACGTCGCGCGTCGAGCCTGTCGACAACAGCTCAGTGGGTAAGCGTCCCGGCTTTAGGGAGATGATCGCAGGTTCAATCCCTGCGTGTCGATATTTTTCTTTGTTGTTTTTAAGGCTTTTCCAGTTTCCCGAGCACTGGGTGATTGCTATAACACAAAAATAATTAAATACAAATTCTTAAAAAATCATATCTCAGAAAAAAATTGCCCTGTAGACCTATTACAGCCATTAAGTAATCGGATTACTTAACTGAATATTAGTACGTTGTCTGTAAAAGAAATATTTTGAAATTTGACTGATTTACTAATATTAACACAACGATGTGCATAAAGTGTTTTGGACATATTAATAAACAAGTTCGATTGTGTGTCTGCGTTAAGTTGGAGCTCATTCTCTCTCATTCATTATCATGTTGCTTTCCAAATACTTGGAAAATCGCCTCCGTAACACGTATCCACAAGGATGACCCGAGAGATTCTTCCAGCAACTATAGACCAATTGCTCTTTTAAGCGTTTTTCTAAGTTACTAGAGAAAATTATGAATAAACGCTTGAGAGCATTTCTAGACGAAATCGGTTGCTATCGAGTCGACAATTTGGTTTTCGGACGCACGCCTTAACAGAAGACGCAGTTAAGAGTCTGGTTGACTTGGTAGTGACGCATATATTTCATTTATATATATATTTCTGTTGCTATGCGGTGTTTCTTGATCTTGCAAAGGCTTTTGACACACTTTTTGTCCCTATTCTTCTACTAAGTTGGAAGGGATGGAAGTTCGTGCGATTTCATTGGAACGGTTCCGGAGTTACCTCACGACTAAGAAGCAGCTTGTTAAAATTGACAATATCAAAAGCTCGATAGTCTCTGTTGAGTTTGGTGTACCACAAGGCAGCATTTTGGGTCCTCTACTTTTCATCATATATGTCAATGAAACTCACAATCTTATAGAGACATAGAGTCGTCGGATATTGTATGCTATGCTGATGATACTGCAATTCTCTTTTATGGAAAGGCCCACCCCTTTCCATAAAAGAGAATTGCAGTATCATCAGCACAAAATGCTAGAACTGCCGCGGTGGAAGGTATGTTTTAATAAATAAATGGCTATAAAATAACCTCCTTACATTAAATACAAGAAAAACCAAATTCATGTGTTTCCACAAAACCGTTAAAAGCCAGCCTTCACAAACACCAGATCTCATAATCCACGCATGTGAATATGATAACATATCAACCTGTGATTGTGACATTATACAACACTCCAAAAACCTTAAGTATTTAGGACTTATATAAGACGAACGTCTAGACTTTGAAATGCACATTTTAACACTATCAAAAAGGATCTGCAAAGTTATAGGCATAATGAAAATACTGCGCAACTCTGCTAATGTGGAAATCCGCAAAATTGCCATCTGCCAGTCTCTGATTACCTATTGCATTGATATGTGGGAGATCTCATAATCCACGCATGTGAATATGATAACATATCAACCTGTGATTGTGACATTATACAACACTCCAAAAACCTTAAGTATTTTGGACTTATATAAGACGAACGTCTAGACTTTGAAATGCACATTTTAACACTATCAAAAAGGATCTGCAAAGTTATAGGCATAATGAAAATACTGCGCAACTCTGCTAATGTGGAAATCCGCAAAATTGCCATCTGCCAGTCTCTGATTACCTATTGCATTGATATGTGGGAGATCTCATAATCCACGCATGTGAATATGATAACATATCAACCTGTGATTGTGACATTATACAACACTCCAAAAACCTTAAGTATTTTGGACTTATATAAGACGAACGTCTAGACTTTGAAATGCACATTTTAACACTATCAAAAAGGATCTGCAAAGTTATAGGCATAATGAAAATACTGCGCAACTCTGCTAATGTGGAAATCCGCAAAATTGCCATCTGCCAGTCTCTGATTACCTATTGCATTGATATGTGGGAGATCTCATAATCCACGCATGTGAATATGATAACATATCAACCTGTGATTGTGACATTATACAACACTCCAAAAACCTTAAGTATTTAGGACTTATATAAGACGAACGTCTAGACTTTGAAATGCACATTTTAACACTACCAAAAAGGATCTGCAAAGTTATAGGCATAATGAAAATACTGCGCAACTCTGCTAATGTGGAAATCCGCAAAATTGCCATCTGCCAGTCTCTAATTACCTATTGCATTGATATGTGGGGTGGTGTGGCTAAAAAGTTTACCCTTATTCTTGAAAAAGTACTTGAACGTAGCGTGCCGTCTTAAAAGTCATGCTTCATAAACCCTTTTGGTTTTCCATACTCTTTACAGGGAAAATTGGGGTTTTGAAGTTCGCCAACTGTTCATATTAAAAGCTTGTATCTCAACACACAAGGTGACGATAAATTCCAACAGTTACAAGTTGTTATTAAAGAAAAAAGTTTTTAACGTAAATTTACCAAATGTGAAATCTGCTTTTGATAAAATATTTCTACTTTATGCACACAAAGCAATTTATAAAAAAGTCTTAAAGTCGTGTGACATTAGAAATTTTACTGCGAAACAATGTATGTGCATACGAAATTACCAAATGTTTAAAAACTCTTGACTATAAAAGTATTAAATCAATTTTAGACACAGTATAAAACTCATTAAAATAATTGTTAATTTAAATTTTTAATATTTGTTCTAAATACAAGTTATTAGTTATTTGCGTTAATTCAAATTTTCAATTAATAATGGTTTCTCAAGATATAGGCTCTGCCTAGTTTGAGAGCCAGTGGTAATTATCAATAACAATGTTTTAGTTAAGTTCATATATATTATGTATTCCTGATAAATCTACTTGTAATTCGAATATTGAAATAAATTATTATTATTATTATTATGTGTAGTTGCGAAGAAGTCGATGTGATAAAATGTGTGTGTTCCTGACGAGTGCCTAAACTCAGTCTTCTAAAAAATTGACAGATGACTTAAACTAAGACTTTTCCAGGACACCTATAGATATTAGAAGAAGTCGATGTGATAAAATGGGTGTGTTCCTGACGAGTGCCTAAACTCAGTCTTCTAACAAATTGACAGATGGCTTAAACTAAGACTTTTCCAGGACACCTAAGATAGTAGTAAGACCGTTATTTTGCTTCGTAAATCAACACGCCTTTGCATACGAGGGTCATACTGAAACATTGGAAAAGATGGGGCTTTAAGGTGAAAGTCTATCAAACTTTTTTGTTGACATAAATGACATCGAACGTCATAAAAAATCATGGCACGACAATTTTCTTGCGTTAAAAATTCATGCTGACGTAATACAGACAATTTTAAATTTGCCGCCAAATCTTAAAACAAATGACAAATTAATGAAATACATACTCAATAAAATTGGGAACGAGTTACTTAAACTTATTTTTTTATTATATTGTTTACATGTGGCCAGTTCCAAAAACTTTGACCTTTCCTCGTAACTCTGACAGTTTTTCTATAGGTTTTGCCAGTGAAAGAAAGTATGTCCGAAAAAAACCGACCAAACTTTTGTTTACTCCAAAGATTTATAACGTTATAATACTGATATGTTTGCGTCGTCGTGATTGGTTATGGTATATGATATTATGACGTTGCCTTCTAGCGCCAGTTGGCGAACCAATTACGAAACAGCATGAAACGCGGCGAACCAATCACGAAACAGCAAACAATATATCGATATTATAACGTTTTAAATCCTTGGTTTACTCTGACAGGTCTAAGTAAGTTTGATAGACAGTCAGACAGATTAAAGTCGGACAAGTGAACAAGAGCACGCCCAATGGGTGCCAATCTAGAGATACCAATCTCTAATAATTAAAATTAAAAATTATTAATTATCCTTAGGGCCATCCATAAATTACATCACACTATATTTTGACCCCTCCCCTGTCCTTGTCACAGTTGGTCACATTTGTGAAACCTCCTCTCACCTAGTGTAATGTCACATATTTAACAATTTTAAATTGAAATAATGATCATATTCGTTTATTTTTATCTATAGAGGTGGCTTTTAAAATTTACTGTTGTAATACTTAGATATAAAATTAAAAATGTGTAAACGGTTGACCCTACGGGCCATCCCTGAAACTTCGCACTAAAGTAAGCTCAAAGCTTAAAATAAAGCTCAAAAGAATAAAAAGTATAAGCACAGATTTTTCAGTTCAAACATCTATTTTGTTAAAAATGGTAGTATATTAATTTTTGAAATGCTGTATATTTTGAAAACGATGATGGCATTCAACTCAATTTTTTAAATCTAAAATATTGCTTTTGCTAAATAATCGACAGGTTGAAAAATTTCGATGCAATGTCAAAAAACATTTTATTTATAATTTTATTTGTTGACTAGCTGTTGCCCGCGACTTCGTCCGCACGGACTTCGTTTACTCCCCACAGCTCCTCTCCCGTAGGTGATAGCGTGATATATAGCCTATAATATGTAGATATAGCCTATATGTTGACCCGACCTGTTAATAATGTTCATGCAAAATTTGAAGTAAATGCAGTACTTTTTAAGTTTACCCCGGGCATACAAACAGACAAACAGACAAAAATTCTAAAAACTATATTTTTGGCTTCGATATCGATTATAGATCACGCCCCAAGTACTCTTTTGAAAAAATATTTAATGTACAGTTTTGACTTTCTACGATTTTATTATATGTATAGATAAATCGCAAACAAATTGACCGGTTTTGATTGAATTAACAGTATTTGGCGCAGTTTTTAAAGGAGAAAAGCTGATAAGATTTTTAAGTCAATCAGTGAATTAACTTGAAAGTTATTTAAAAAAATTAAGTAAGTTTGCAAGCAACAACGTAATTTTAATATTTGAAAAGCTATAAGTTTTGAGAATTAGATTCGATTTTGATTTTTGAAACGGCATTTGACGTAGTTTTTTTAGTACTAAAATATCGTAGAATACAAAAAATGATTGGTTAAAAAATTTCGAAGTTATTGAAACGAAATTTAACACTTTTTTCTAAATTTTTCGTCAACGATTACTCCCAAACGGACAAACCGATTTTGATGCAATTTGTGTATTAGACGTAGTTTTTTGAGGAGTAGAGCTGATTAGTTTTTGTATCAATCGGTACATAAATCTGGAAGTTATATTAAAAGAATACTGTTTCGCCAAAGTTTTTTTTGGTGTTTTTTCAAAATTTCTCAAAATCGCCTGAACCGAATCAGTTAAAATTTCTAAGAAATCTAAGTTGAGCGGAATCCAATCAAATTTTCAGTTCAGTTCAGTTTAGCCCTTCAAAAGTTACGAGATGTTTACATACACACACACATACATACATACAGTCATACTGACGTCATCATGAAAATAGTCGGAAAAAGTTTGTAGGACCTCAAAATGGACATCCGGCGAAAACTCGATTTTCAAAAATTGAGCTAAAATCACTTCTTCCTTATCTACATAGGTAGTAGCATAATATTTCTATACTCTTTGGGTAGTAAGAAGTTAAAAACAATGTGATGTCACAAAATGTGGTACCTCTCTCTATTCCATGTCACGCAATGTCACACTTTGTCAACCCTCTCCCTCCCACCTCCCCCTCAGTGTGTGATGTAATTTATGAATAGCCCCTTAGTAGTTTAGTAGACAAAGCTGAAAATAATTTTAAAAATCCGAAGTGTATACCTATTGAAAACAACATAATTTTTATATTTGAAATTACGAACTATTTTTACTAAACCCTTGATTCGATTTTGAGTTTTCAATTGCTGCAACTGGCAATCGGTGCAGTTTTTAAATACATTCTATAAGGTACCAAAATCAATTTATTGAAATATCTCGAAGCTATGTCGAAAAAATACTTTTTAAAATTTTTCTTCACAGATAACTGCTGAACGGATGAACCGATTTTGATGCAATTTTTGAAATGGGATGCAGATTTTAAGGGGAAATAGCTGTTTAGATTTTAAAATTAATGGGTATTCTGGAAGTTATTAAAAAAAACATTGTTTCGTTTACTTTTTTGAGATTGTTAAAAATTTCTCAAATCTATCTACTAGGTTCAAATTTTTAAGAAGCCTAAGTTTGATAAAGCCCAATCAAAAGTCGCAATGAAAATAGTTGGAAAAGATTTCTATGACTTTAATACGTGGAAATCTGATGAAAACTCGAAAATCGGGGTGAAATCAATAAATTCCTTTAGCAGGAAGTTAAAAATGCTGTAGGTACTATCGTGTTTTAACTTGGGGGATTAATAACTGGAAAACTTTTAAAATGATTGATTAACTATTGCATTGGGTAGCAGATATCTCCTAGCGGTATATGTTTTTGGTTAACACCTCTATAAAAACTACTTTTTTGTAAATTTATAGTTGGTGAGCCACAAATACTAATCATTAACTATTTAGAGTAAACTGAACCGAAAGTATACTTATTTGGAAGATGTACTTGCGATTGAGTTTAAAGTTATGACATACCATATTTGGCGAGTGGGCTGTACGGCGGCGAGGGCGAAGGTGGTGGCGGCGGCTCGGCCAACACGTGCGCGTGCAGCGCCACCTCCGCGTGCCGCACGTCGCGGCTCAGCCCCGCGCACCGCCACGCGCACATGCGCCACACCTGCGAGACACACGTCCCTCTCACCACACACTACACACATCACCTCCGCGTGCCGCACGTCGCGGCTCAGCCCCGCGCACCGCCCCGCGCACATGCGCCACACCTGCGAGACACACGTCCCTCTCACCACACACTACACACATCACCTCCGCGTGCCGCACGTCGCGGCTCAGCCCCGCGCACCGCCACGCGCACATGCGCCACACCTGCGAGACACACGTCCCTCTCACCACACACTACACACATCACCTCCGCGTGCCGCACGTCGCGGCTCAGCCCCGCGCACCGCCACGCGCACATGCGCCACACCTGCGGGACACACGTCCCTCTCATCACACACTACACACATACAATATTTGTTCACGTTATATTTCCGTTCCGCTTGCCTGAGCTATTAAATTACAACGAGCAGGGCACATCACTACAGGTCCGGGTGTCCGCTTTACACTTCGAAGTGGTGAGGCAAAACCTTTATAAACGACCGTTCCCCTCTACTAAACCCTTTTCACTCGTGGGTCGTCGGTCTGCCTGGTGTTCGGCGTTACCTGGTCAGCAGACGTCTTCTCTACGTCGTCGAGAGCCCTGGCCTCCAGAGCATCAAACAGTTGCCTAGCTGCAAAGCCGAAAACCTCTGCTGAAACCGTCCCCCATCGAGCCTGAGCCGACGACCCCAGCAACGTTGTTTAATCTTTTTATAAACGTTATTTAGACGTTTTTTTTATATTTTTTCGGAACTTCTAAAGTTCTAGTGTGTGTCGAATAGTCTTAAATGGGTATTTCATCCTAGCGCCCTCAGAAGGTACCGCCCTCAAACCCTATTTAGGTAAAATTTAACATTCTTATTTGACGACCTATGATGTATGTGAATACTTCCTAATAGTTTTGAAAGTCTAGAAAT
Organism: Apodemia mormo; assembly: GCA_036924255.1. NCBI lineage: Eukaryota > Metazoa > Arthropoda > Insecta > Lepidoptera > Riodinidae > Apodemia > Apodemia mormo. The sequence goes on from JAUPFN010000017.1 coordinate 16,248,934, forward strand.
GCATAAGTTAAAAAAATTTTTTTCTTAATTATCTTTACTAACCGTAAAGATAATTAATTAAGAAAACAATTTTTTAACGCAAAATCGTCCTGCGGTTGAAATTCGTCCATAGGCAAAAAAATAAAATGTCTTAAAAGTTTTGCAACAGACTTTAGCTGTAAATAAAATAGTGTACATATTGTTAGGCAGTGTTCCCAGGAAGAGACTTTTTTTTGATTAATGACAATGCTGAATGTTTGTGAACAGCTTTGTTTTGATGAGACATCCATTTTTTCTATCTTCGGAAAATCTCGATTCGGGTTACTAATAATGATTAAAAGATCAAAAAATGTAGAGTCTCTCATCGATTTTAATCAAATAAACGAACCATGTAACATGTATCGAAATTAATCAATGTAATAACTATCGTTATTAAATTGTCATTCTTGTAACCACGCGGGGGCTTTCATTCTATCCCCCCATAACAAACATATTATCTCCCTAAAACATATATTTTCAGTAAAACGTAATTTAAAAAAGATCCCCCCCTCCCCCTCCCGCGACAACATCACCTCCGCGGAATCTCATGATTCATGATCAAACAGCTTATTGAAGTGGGCCTCTTTGCAAAATGTATCCTGCGTTCTTACAACTGAAGAATTTTGGATCGACAGGTACGGCCTACGATCCTATCATGAAGCAGAAATACACTTAATAGGTATTTGAAGAGGACGAGTTGTCCACAAAAGTTGTTCACGATCGAGGCGTAAATAAGTCACTATAAAGGTTTTTTTAGACGCAGCGATTTCCCGCTAGAAGGCAACTACTAGTGAATGGGTAATACGAAGTTCGTCTGCCTCAAGCATTCAGGGAATTAAATAATGAGCGCCCAAGGAGCGCCGTTCGTGGCATTCTTTTCACCAAGATAACGCGCCCGCTCACACTGCTGCTAGAAACATCGCCTGTTTGACGATTTCGGGGGTCGCCTATTTGAAGATTTCGGGAAGGATCAATTAGTGTTACCTCATCCTCCGTACAGCCCAAATTTAGGTCCATGTCTTTTCTCTGTTTTTATTTTACGTTAAAAATTGTCTTGGGGCGAAAACTTAACACAGCAAGTGAGGCCGAAAAACTTTGAAGGCTATAGTTCGACCTCTATATAATGTATGCTAATACACCCAAATGCATGAATAAATACATAAAGGATGGAGTGATATTTTCAAAATCTGTAAGCTTTTTTCACAATCTACTCTTCGTTTTTTTTTTATTCAGTATTTCGGGAATTTTCAGACATAACAGCACTTGAAGCCTGGGAAGTATACCCCACTAAGTACTACATTAACTATTTTCAGAACAGCCTTCGTACCCGTACTAGTTCATTGCTATAGCAATTTTTTGGGCAAAATACCTATGACCGTCCTTAGAGCACGGTGTTACTGTGGAGCATACTAAATGTTTACGCTAAAGACCCATAATAAGTGGCGAACGCACGGCAAATTTACATTAAATTAGTCAAAACTCGAAGAATTTACCTGACTAAACTTATAATTATTAACATGGGCGAAGTGTTTACACTTTTTCTCTATATCATCCATTGCTTGCATAAGTTTCTTAATCTCGGCATCAGCTCTGATTTCCTCGAGAGCGCCGTCCTCTGCTGCCTTTCGAATCTTTGCACGCAGTCCATTAGCAAGATCTGACATTTTATTTAATTTTCGCTTTTGTTGCGACCTTACAAACACATTTTCTTCTTCCCGTTTTTTCAAAACCTTAAAAAGATGTATACGTTTAGAAATACACAATATTGTCAAAAGTATATAATACAATTAGCATTATATACTTTTGACAATATATGTCAAAAGTATATAATACTAACGTTTATTTTTTAGTAATTTTTGTTTGTTATTAAGGCAAACACGCCGTGCTTCTTTTACATTCATACCTCTAACAAACTTGCCAAAGAGACTCTTAATACTACCCTCGGACAAAATTCGACTAATTTGATCTTTTAGTCTCTTAGTCGTCCCCAATTCGAATATTTCTGGTAGTAATTTTGTTCACCTGTTTAACTAATCATTCATCTCCCATTCTTTCAAAAAAGTTGAACCAACACACTTATCTAAATTGCATATTAATACTTATTTCAATCATTACTTTTGAAACGAGGCTAACTTTTGGTTCCGGGGAAATGTGCAAGCCATGAAATTATGATAGTTAAGGATAGTTTGGACTACAGTACGCAAAATAGCCTCCAGCTAAAATGCACACACCTAAATGTCACACGTAGTACAAATTCACACTAGTTTAAAGACGTACATAACTTCATGCCAGATTCCTTACGGGCTAGACAGAACGAACCGACTGCCTTACATAACAATTCTTGTAGATTTGTCTTTTTTTATAGAAGAGGGGGCAAACGAGCAGGAGGTGCACCTGATGGTAAGTGATCACCGCCGCCCATGGAGATACCCGCCCATGGAATACCAGAGGTCTTTACTTTCTCCACACACAAACAGGCCGGTTGTAAAGACTTTTGACATCACTTTCGGGCGGTATTCAATCAATCTCATCATGGTATGTCAGTCCTAGTCCTACATCCTTCTACATTCGCATTGTATATCTGTTTTGTTAACTTTTAATTTTCCATTCTTTTTACATGTCCAAATCAATCCTAATATTGATGTGATAGTCCTTTCTATCACATCAATATTACGAACCTAGTCCGCGAGTGTTACGTACATATTTCCATATCGATGTCATCTCAACCGCGTTGATTCTACTTTCATGCCCTTTCTGAGATACCCAACTTCCACTTCCATACAATATCGTGGATACTTAATACTGGGCTTTAAATAATTTTCTTAAAGCCCATTCACTCTGTTCTTTGCACTTTTCTTTCGACATCAGTGGTATACCCACCATCTCTGCTAAAAGCACATCCAATATACCTATACAAACTTATCCACTAGTTCCAGCACCATATCATCAATCACAACTTTTACATCCGTTCTGGTTCTTTCTCTTTTAAATATCAAAACGTTAGTTTTCTTCGCGTTCAATCGTAAGTCCATTTTCTTACTAATTACAATCATTCATATTGTATTCAAAAACATACATACCTGATAATTGTATCCAATTTTCTCGGTATTGATAATGCATGTTGATTTTAGTTTTTCCAACTCTTTCTGTAACTCTTGGATAAGCGTCTCCAATTCTATTTTGGCCTCTCTGTACTTCGCATGATGATCCCACATAATTGCTTCCATTTTTTGCTTGTGTTCTTCTAACTGTTAATTGAATTGCATTAATATAAAAATAATTAAACGCAGAAAACGAAAACAACCGACTTCCAATCTCCTGTATATCTGAAATTCTGGATCAGATGTTCACCAAATTTATATAGGACCAAATGGGAAGTACACCTTCCCAAATTTTAGAATTTTTCAAATCGATTAATAAGTGATCGAGTTCTGAGTTACCTTACCCTTACTCTCATACAAAGTACAGCCGAACCGAATTGAGAATCTTCCTCATTCTTTTTTGAAAAGTCGGTTGTAAATTATAAAAACAAAATATATTTCAATTTATTTTGTTTTTATCATTTACAACCGATTTATTTTAACTTGGCAGAGGTAGCACCCGGCGAGTAATTGGGGAACTCTGGGTTAGTCCCAGTACTCACTAACCTGGACAATTGGTCGCGTCGAATGATTTTAATACCCGAGAATCACATTGATAATGATATTTTAAAAGTCTAATGACCTTAGCTCCGCGAAAAGATTTGGACTTGTATGCTAATTTTTAGGATTCCGTACCTCACAAGGAAAAACGGTACCCTTATGGACTACTTCGTTGTCCGTCTGTCAACAACATTTATACCAAACACTCGGGTCTACAGTCTCTCTCAACTGTGAAAAAATTAAACTTGTAAGTCTACGCGATTAAAAGATATAAGCATTTATGTAGAATATTTTACGATTTTAAAAAAGCATATTCAGAACCTATTGGATTCTTCCCGACTCCCGTTGACCTAGAAGTATGAAAGTTGGCAAGAAGCAATATGTTACAGGACATGTAAAGGAAAAACCGAAATTTCTAGTCACATCATAAAAAAACGCGATCAAAAGATACGACCATTTATGTCCCATATTTTGCAATTTCGCTAGGGAATCAATACCTACGAGGTACTTCCCGTTGGCTTACAAAAAAAAGTATCTTCACGCCCGTATCCCCGAAGGGGTAGGCAGAGGTACACAACAAGTGCACCCACGATTAGCCGAAGATACTTGGTCCCACAAATATAATAGGTGACTTACAATCACGAAATTTATGTGTAGCTAAGGTTACCTACAAGTTTGTACAGAACCCTCGGTATGCGAGTCCAACTCGCACTTAACCGATTTTCGTTTATCTCCAGCAATGCCGCTATGTCTATTATGTATTAGGCAATTTTTATACGTCTACAAAAAAAGTAATAAACCTTTTCAAATTTATATTCCATATGAGCTAATTCTTCCTTGTCCCTCTGCTTGTAAAGAGCCTCCCATCTCTTATTGTTATAATCTACCATAGCTTCACGTTCAATACTGATGGCTTTTTCGATTAGGTTTAGTTGTTTCTCGAATGCTCTTTGCATTATAGAAATTTGTTTTTCAATCCTCTCTGACAACTCCTTGATATCCATGTCCTGTGAAATATAACAACATACCTACTAAGTACTAAAGTAAAATAGTATCGACTCCACTCTCCTTGCCGCATGGTCTAGTACTTAGCCCAGGCGTTTTCAACCTTTTATTATCACCGGCACACTTCATTTTATCAAAGTTTCACGGGACACCGGTAAAAAATTAAAGTAAAAAATGTACCAGGCGGCCCGCGATGCATTTTTAATCATAGTTTCAATAAAATGAAATATATTTTTGCAAGAATGTAATATGTATTACAGGTTATATGATTGTTGAGTGTAGGTACACGTTGAATTGAAAGCCACATTACAATTCGCGGCACACTGAAAAACATATAAAAAACATAAAAAAGCGGTTCACTGGTGTACCGTGGCACACCGGTTAATAACCGATGACTTATCCTGTTTGACAAACCATTAAATCTACGGTTCGAATCCCCTTTCCTCATTGTCTATTAGCTAGCCTGTTCGATAGATCATTAAGTCCCGGGTTCAATACAATGTGATTGAAGAAGGAAAAATTCTCAGTAGCGGCCGTTCTAACAAGTATCTGCCAAACGATACGAACGATTCTCCTCGGGTTCGGATCTCGGTAGGTAGGTCGATAGGGCAAAGTTGTTATTGAGGTTTTTTCCATATTATTCTCGTACAATGAAATGTCTGTACCTAGCGGCTCGATGTCTGATGAGTGATGGTAGTGAGTTAACATTCTCATGGTGCTCACGCAAAGCTGTAAGCCCGCGGGGTTATCACGTAACTCGCAAAGCGAAATTATCGTAATTGTTTAGATATTGCAAGGCACATAACAGCCTTGTATATTAGTGGCTGTCGCTGCCGCATGGCTAGTTTTGGTGCTGTGATATTGCAAAAAGTTCATCCAGTGACCAGTAAGAAATTAACGACGTTTTCGATGAGTTTTTCACTACGTTTAAAAGTCATCGCCGATCGCTGGCGCATTGCAAACGTTAGGTAATACACCTGCCGGTTGTCGCAAGTAACAATAGATAATCGTTGCCAAAATGCGGCGATGGGGATCCCCACCTACTTACCTCGGTGAATCGTGGTGTAACAGAAGTGGTAAGGCTGTGGATATTTTTTTTAAAAACAACTTGCATTGTTTTAAATATTACTAGTTTGTGATCAAAATAATAACATTATCATGGATAGATAGATAATCAGTTTTTTATACATAAAATGTGCTTAAGACGCCAATTTTAGGCCCGGTTGTTGGTCCAATACGTAAAGACCTCCTTGGTGGTAAGTATATTGGTAGTTGGGGACAACACTGGTTTTTGGTTTTCCATGCACACATTAAAGGCCCTAATCGACCAGCGAGTAAAACCGCGGTTTTATAACTCATCGGGAAAGTTCGCCGATTAATCATTGTAATATCACAGTATTATAAATCGAAGAGCCTGGCTCACGGCTCATGTTTCCGTGTGTGTGGGTATGTGTGTGTGTGTGTGTGTGTGTGTGTGTATGTGTGTGTGTGTGTGTGTGAGTGTGTGTGTCTGTGTGTGTGCGTGTGTGTGTGTGTACTGTATGTGTAGATATGCGTGTATATATGTGATTATTTATGAATATATATTTGCATTCGTTAGGTTTTACAACAATGTATTACAATTATTAATTAATTTAATATTGTATAGCATTAAAGTTCTTTAATAGTCATTTAATGAAGTCTTCAGTTTCATCACAATTTAACATTTTAATCCATGATGTCAAAGATTTTTTTACAAGTTTATTTGTTTTTCGGATAAATATTTAGGATCTTATAAGTTTATTGTACAGGTAAGCAGATTGACTTCTATACTGTCTACTGGCAAAAGTTGTTTTAGTTTTTATATTTGTCGCAACGTTATACGTCCTTCTTTTGGCCAGATTCCCGGAATCATAATCTAAAGTTTGGTGCAATTTTAAAATTATGTGTAGTGCATATAGCTGATGTCACATGATTTGTAAAGTCTATTAGTGGGATATCTGTATTATTTAAATGATGTCTAGGCTCTTTCTAATTCCAGGAATCTGGTCTTTGCAGCACCTCCCCAAACAGACACACAATATATCAAGATTGATTGAGCCAAATATATGTATATAGTTTTTAGCAGTTTTGGATTGGCAACGTATCTAATATTTTTAAAGACCCAGATTAGTTTACGAATTCTAGACATTAATATAATTATCATTGTTATTTGTCGATGAATAGTCGCCATTTACCATCTTCTTTTCCACCATTTCTTTTTGGTCAGTATATTTTAGTATGTACATCTCTATATAATATTACAACATTCTATAATAAATAAACTACCGCTACTGTAAGCGGTTCCACTTCCATCTTTATGAAAGCGCTAATGCGGAATGATAAGTACATCGATGTACACATTAAAATTCACAATTTTAGTCAACGGCTATAATAATTGAGCAACTAGACCACTTCAATTTGCGAGCGATTTTTACTTACTTCTATCTTATGAATTTTTTTATCCGATACTAGATTGCTAAATATTTGAAACAGCTATAAATCTGTCGGGCAAAAAAGACCAAAGAAAACCAAGAGTAATAAATATTATCTACCTGTTTATCCAAATCATCATAATAAGCTTGGTCCATTTTCTTTAAATCTTTTTTTAAATAATCTATAAGCTCATTTTTTTGGTCAAGCAAGCAATCACATTTGCGCTTTTGCTCCTTCATCTCCTCGTCAATATCTAAGGGATCTTTTGTTTCCAGCATAGTTTCCCAGTGAGCCGATATTATATCATACTGAGTTTGCGCGTCCGCCGCCTCGGCTTCGATTTTAGCTACAGAGTCTAAAATTTAAACAACACAATCTAAATATTAAGTGCATCGTATCCATTTTAAAATATACGACAATAAATTAAATAAAAGATCACGCGTGTGTGGGATTTTCCTTGATATGAGTAGAGCGTTCGACTATATGGAATATAATAGATTATTAAATAAAGTGGAAAGATATGGAATAAGAGGTGTTGCAAATGAATGGCTTCAAATTTATTTAGTAAATAGAAGACAAATGGTTTAGATAAGTAGAATAAGTAAGATTAAAAATAACACCCTACAAAAAAAATATTTCAATACTAAATATCGTATAAATAACTGCGGCGTCCCTCAAAGAAGTGTTTTAGGTCCACTTTTATTTATTGGTGGGATAAACGATCTTCCCACAAGTATAGAAGAAAAATGTATTTTGTTTGCAGATGATACGACTTTGATGAATAGTGGGGAAAAATAATTGTCAAGAATTTAAGGGAAAAATAAATAAAAATTTAAATTCTGTAGTAAGCGGGCTTGAAAGTAATAATTTAAACATTAATATAAATAAAACAAACTTTATCCAGTTCTTGCCATATTATAAAACCCCATTAAGAGTAAATGTCAAATATAGAAATAGTTTTATTGAAGAAGTAAAATCAACTACGTTTTTAGGTATCGTCATTGATAAAATTGCAACTGAAAGGCACATGTGGAGCGGGTCTGTAATAAGTTAGATAAATTTGTGTTCGCATTTAAAAAAATCAGACTACAAGTATCATTAGAAGCAGCATTATCAGCTTACTACGGATATGTTTCATCTGTCCTTTCATACGGTTTGATTATGTGGGGAAATTCAATAGATGTAATAAATGTATAAGAGCTATATGTAAAATAGGATATTTAGAAAGCTGTAAGCCATATTAAAATTTTTAAAGAATTAAAAATACTACCATTGCCACAAATTAATATGTACGTTTGTAAAGGACCATCCGAATTACTTTCAAATAAATAAGCAGGAAAGAGGTACAAGATGTAGACACGCCGATAATTTATACACATCTCAGTGTAAGCTAAAAATTTGTAAGAAAAATGTATTTTTATGTGTATAAAAATATATAATATACTTCCTGTACAAATAAAATCTATATCAAGAAATGCCTTTAAATCTGCTCTTAATGAATGGTTAATTAATAAATGTTTTTACTCCGTGGATGAATAGTTTTAAATAGCAATAAATATCTGTAGAAATGAGTTTGTTTATTAGACATAGATAAAATGTATTAGACTAAAAAGAAATGATTGAAACACAGAATAAAACTGACTAATAAATTAACAAATAAGTACATGATTTAGGTAATTGAATGATCTATAAATATGTAAATGCAAATTAATTTTAAATTGGAGATAACTGAATGATGTGTAGTTAATTAAGTAATGTAAATTAAATCTGAATTGAAAATTTATAACAAAAATGTAATTTATAAAAATATTTAAATGTTAAGGAATTATAATTTGCACGCCCATAAAAGGGTAGAATAAGAAGAATTGTGCATTATTCAAACAAACAACTATGTATATCTTTATTCTTGTAAATAAAAATTATTGTTATGTTTCTGCTGGGTTTAGCAGAAACATACACCAAAGTTACCGTTCTACATATTATGTTGATCTGCGTCGTTTTCTTCCCATTCGTAAATTCGTACCTACACTTAGATAAACACTGACCCACTGATGATACTCAACCAACGTTATTCTGAAATATCAGTATTAGTCTCCAAGTTTTCTGCATGCCTTAACATTACCATTATTTATAAACATTTTTTTCGAAATGACTATTTTCAGCTAACTACCCACGGACTTTAACTCTTTAACTGTGACACCAAACTTTTGGAGTGTTTAGTTTTTCATAAAACACACACAAATAAATACACGCGCCTTAGGTTCCACCAGGAATAATTTTACGTAAAGATTAAAATCAATAACAATTATTTAACTATATATGTAATGTTCCTGTTGAAACTAATATTCATTAGGTATCTACACCGCGTAGCATAAGCTGCAACCTGCAACTTAATCTACTTATTAATTCATGTTGTAGCATCTACGCTATGTCGTATCTTTCAAGCTACGCCTTACCATGCTTGTGGACTGTGGTCATACATTTATATATATATATATATATATATATATATATATATATATATATATATATATATATATATATATATATATATATCAAGCCGAAAAAAATCTATCCCATGCAGTTTGAAAATTATGGGCATTTTAAGAAAAACCTAGAAATTTGGTCTAACTGTACCATTTTTCGGTTATTGTGGTTAATTTTTATTATTTTTGTTCATTTAAACTTTGGAACCGTAACACTAAATAACATCTCGAGAATCACAGTCTAAAATAATGACACAATTACCCCAAGTTTCCTAGAATTTAGACTATTTGTTAAACTATGAATTTAAAATTTTCAAACTTTGTCGACTTTGAAACACCCTCCTTTAAAAAAAATGTACTAGAGTGCCTTGGCAAGTGCCATTAAGAGTTGGCGCATTTAATCAGGATTGTAAAATGGTACAATATTTGTTAGTTTCATACTAAAAAAAACGAGTAAAAAATAAAAACCTCAAGTAACTCGATTTTTGCTAACCCATTTTACTCAGTTAAAATGTTTTTTATTCGCACAAGCCCTTGGTAGGTTTTTATTTTACGGTAAAATGATGAGAGATATGGATAGTGGACATGTTTGCCATGAGCGAGCGAGACAGATAGTGACGCCACTTTTACCAAAGCAACAAAATACTAATAAAATAATGAAAAATGTTGACCTTGTTTTGTTTAGGTTTATTGGAATAAAAGTCAGATTTGAAAATAACATTTTTTATTATAACAAATGTTCAAATTGTTTACCATCAGCTTCAACACACGCCCTACATCTTCTTAAAAAAGATCTACTTATTAGCCGGGCATATCCTCGAGAGTTGATGTCCTCAGCAGCTTGAGAAATTCGTTCACGCAGCTCGGCTACGCTCTCAATGGGCTTAGAATAAACTTTTTCTTTGAGAACGCCCCAATAAAAAAAATTCAGGGGATTTAAATCTGGGGAACGGGCTGGCCACGAGATTGTGCCTGTACGTCCAATCCACCTTCCCGGATAAACTTGGTCAAGGAAATCTCTTACTTGCACTGCGTAATGCGCTGGGCAGCCATCTTGTTGATACCACATGTGGCGACGATCTGTTAGTGGTACGTCCTCTAACAAACTTGGTAAATTTTCTCGTAAAAAATTTAGATAATTCGTGCCATTCAAATTCTCAGGCAGCTCAAAAGGCCCAACAATTTTGCCGTTTAAAATTCCTGTCCACAGGTTAACTTTAAAGCGATATTGGGATCGGTCTTCTCGCATTAAATGTGGATTCTCCACATGCCACTCATGAAAATTGTGTAAGTTTATGTAGCCATCTTTTTTAAATGTAGATTCATCTGACCAGAGAATGTTTTGGATGAATTGGGGATTTTCATTATGCCTCTGTAGCATTGTTCTACAAAATGAAATCCTTTCAGGATAATCTCGAGGGAGAAGACTTTGAACTCGTTGTACGTGAAACGGATGCATTTCAGCTCTTTGTAAAATACGATGTGCTGTGCTTTTGGGTATTCCCGTTCTTTCTTCAATTCCACGAACGGAAATACTTGGGTCATCTGCGACCTCTTCCAACACTTCTTCTTCGTAAGGAAAGCGAGGTCTACCTCCAGCCCGTATTTGATTCGGAAAATGGCCGCCCTCTGTGAGTGAACGGTGCACATTAACAAACACGCGGTGATCCGGATAGCGCTCTAAATTTGGATATCTTTCACGATAAAGTCTAGCGGCGGCACTTGCATTGCATCTGCATTCCCCATAAATGAGATGCATGTTCGCATATTCTTGTGAAGTGTAGCGCGTAGGCATAGTGATGACAAGGATGTCAACACAAAAGTCCAATTCCAAAAGAGAGAAGCCAAAGTTGCCGGTATGTAATCAACAAGTCCAATTCACAAAAATCCAAGTCCAAAAAGAAAAGCCAAAGTTGTCAGTACTAAATTAACACAAGCGAATACGGAAAGGTGCGCAGTAGACGAATGAGCGAAATGTACTAACTGGTGTCAGACTGGCAGCGTAGCTATTTGCTTGGTATGGCGTCTGTATCTGTTTCATTCGCACTCGTTTAAACGACGCATCTCCGTCTCACTGCGTAGCGTCACTATCTGTCTCGCTCGCTCATGGCAAACATGTCCAGTATCTGTTTCATTCGCACTCGTTTAAACGACGCATCTCCGTCTCACTGCGTGGCGTCACTATCTGTCTCGCTCGCTCATGGCAAACATGTCCACTATCCATCTCTCTCATCATTTTGCCGTAAAATAAAGAATCTACTAAAGGCTTGTGCGAATAAAAAACATTTTAACTGAGTAAAATGGGTTAGCAAAAATCGGGTTACTTGAGGTTTTTATTTTTTACTCGTTTTTTTTTTAGTATGAAACTAACAAGTATTGTACCATTTTACAATCCTGATTAAATGCGCCAACTCTTAATGGCACTTGCCAAGGCACTCTAGTACATTTTTTTTAAAGGAGGGTGTTTCAAAGTCGACAAAGTTTGAAAATTTTAAATTCATAGTTTAACAAATAGTCTAAATTCTAGGAAACTTGGGGTAATTGTGTCATTATTTTAGACTGTGATTCTCGAGATGTTATTTAGGGTTACGGTTCCAAAGTTTAAATGAACAAAAATAATAAAAATTAACCACAATAACCGAAAAATGGTACAGTTAGACCAAATTTCTAGGTTTTTCTTAAAATGCCCATAATTTTCAAACTGCATGGGATAGATTTTTTTTCTGATTTTTCTCGTGATGGTTATGATCTATCCTGTCACCCCGTTTCGGCTTGACGTTGAGTTCTGGGACACCCTGTATATATATATATATATATATATATATATTAGGGTGATTTTTTTTTTCAATATGTAGAACAAAATTTTGCTTGAGCACCTAAAAAAAAATGTTTGTCGCAAATGAATCACCCTAATATATATATATATATATATATATATATATATATATATATATATATAGATTTTGCTTGTGTTATAGGTGTTAGTCAACAAAGATACTATATACGGTCTCATAGAAATACCTATATATATGTCAAAATATTTTCACCTATTATGGAATGGCCCTATATAAATACTGTTATATACATAATAAACACCCAGACTCCTGAAGTTCCTGTTCTGCCAGGCAGTTTGTAAAAGGTGACCGATTGGCCGTTCGAGTCACTACCATTGTGACTACTAGGTGGTAGAGTTCTGCATTGTCTCACCCGGGTCTGGTACCACCGCCTTACCTATTCCTGCTGCAATAGCGTCTGTGTTTGTCATTGCCATGTTCCGGTTTGGAGGGTAAGGTAGCTGGTAAACTTATGCATGTTGCATTAGACCTCGCCACAAGATAGCAACGCAGTACGCACCATTAACACCTTTGGAGTCTATAGGCGATGGGTGACTCTTTCCATCACGAGACCCATCTGCTTGTTTGTTTTCTTATGATATAAAAAAAAAGAAAGACCAAGAAGTACAAACATCTATGTTCTACACACAAATGTTTGTCCCTGTCAGGAATCGAACCCGAGCCCCACTGATTCGTTGTTAGATTCGCTAACCACTCGACCAACGCAACAGAGCGGTCAAACCTTCAACATTAATTATTATATGATTTTATTTATTTGTATAAAATATATGCATAACCAGTCAACCTGAACTAAATGAGAACACCGTTCAGGATGAGACGCGCAGAGAAACTTATTACAATTGTTTAGGTACTATTTACGTAATATCTTAATTAATATTAGAATCAAATAAATCATTAAATTAATGCGATATTACAACTCATTTAAATACAAATAAGGTAGGTACAAATAATTAAATTCTATATCATACCTTGCATCTTATCAAAAAACTTTCTGCGTCTATTAACTTCCCGCTCATCGGTGGTCACCTTAACATTAGTCACTTTAGCAGTCCCATCCAAGGCAAGTCGCTGAAGCTCCTCGGCCGCCGTCGCTGTCGCCTGCTCTATTAGACCCGGCTCTTCTTCTTTTGTTACTTCCTCTGATGGTTGCTCCGCCCTATTTTATTTATAATTTACTAGCTGACCCGCGTGGCTTCGCCCGCAAGTAGGTTAACATATTGTCATCAACATATAGTATTTCATACAAACCTTCATTGCTTATTTCAGTCCATTGAGTTGATTTTTGAAAAAAAAAGTTAGCCTATTATTCATTCCGGATCCTTGACTATTTCTTGCCAAATTTCATCAAAATCGTAAGTTTAAAAATGAAGAGATAAACTTTTAAACCAAACTGATGCGTCGCTGCGACCTCGCGTTAGGAAAAGGACAAATGGCCATCATGGATTCAACTTAGGTGTGCAGAGTATGATTCAGTTTAATCGATTCCCGTATTAGCCTTGTACCCTTACCGTCTGGTTTTCTGCTAGGCAGTTTGTAAGATTAAACATGCCACTATTACATGTGAATACTATGTGGTAGTTTTTTATTAGTCTCCCCTTATTCCCCATGTTGGTCCCGGGCTCTTTTGAAGAATAAGCCAACTGCCATTCTACCAGGCAGGTCGTAAAAGGCGCCAATCGGTCGCTTTACCTATTCTTGCCGCAATAGCGTCAGTGCTTGTCACTGTCGTGTTCCGGTTTTAAGGTTCCGGTAAGGTAGCCGGTAAACTTATGCATGTGGCATAAGACCTCGCCGCAAAATAGCACTTTGGTGTCTATAAGCGATGGTTGACTTTTTCCATCAGGAGACCCATCTGCTTGTTTGCTATCTTATACTATAAAAACAAGTATTTATTGCATAATTTTTAACCAAAACCTTATTTTTATGTCTTTCATCTCGCTTCCAGAGATACTGATGGAAAAGCTTAGATAATTGATACTATATCATCATTGTTCCAGCTTATATACAGAACATAACGAACAGAGACCTGGAACCTGCCTTCTTCCAGACAAGCTCATAGCAGGAGAATTTAAAGACAACTCATTTTGAAACGGTTAACTGCGACGCCTCGTATATGGGCTTGTCGACGACGTGCCTATTTGTTAATCTTCTAACTCATATTTTTTACCGTCATTAATTAGTTTTCGTCACTATCATTTTCAAGCTTGGAGTATAAGCTCAGCGCCTATAGGCCACAAAAATGTCTTGTACATTTTTTTATTTCATTAGACAGCAAACGAGCAGATAGCTCTTCTGATGGAAAGAGAAATTCCAAACCGGAACACGATAATGACAAGCACTGACGCTATTGCGGTAGGAATACGTAAGGCGGTGGTACCATACCCGGGCAAACGTTGCGGAACTCTACGATGGTACGCCACGATGGTAGTAACACGTTCGCCTTTTACAAACTGCCTGACAGAATGGCAGATGCTCTTTCTTACAAAAGGCCCGTACCAACAAGGAGGAATCATTCCACGTGAGGTAGATTTACAGTGATACCTAATAACCATTAAAAATAAGAATAATAACGTAGATTTATACCTCTTAAGTGCATCTTGTCTGCGTTTTATACGCAAGGCTCTTGCTGCTTTTCTTTCCTCTGGAATTTGCGAGGTAATCTGTGGCTCTTTGGGTGCAAGAACATCGTGTTCGTCATCATCGTATCCTCCAAAGTTTCCAGCCATTTTAATAGTATTTAATAAAACTTTTTCTCCCACTTAGAATGTAAACATGACAAAAATAAAACAATACATTCTATATCGTTACCATGGCAACCTTGTTTTATTTAGTTTTTCCCATCACAGATACAAGATTCTTTTTAAATTACCTTGCTCTGTGATTCTTTTAATTTTCAAGTTTCGGCCCTACCACCTTTGAGTATTAAACAACCTACCGCGGAATTATTTGTTCTGTGGGCCCTACTACCACGGAATGTTCTGTGGTCTGTTGGCTCTACATAGAAATAATTTTAATTCATAGTTTTAACTGTTTGTTGTATTTTTCATTTAACTTTATTTCATAATTAATTTATAAGCGCAAAAGCTTACTGAATACATATTACTTAAAAAGTAGTGATTATTCTCCCACACAATATGTAACCGAAATTTTCTATTTCAGTTTTCAGTACATGCACCTAAGATGAAGGAAACTACTACCAGAGCCGGCGTAAGGAGTAGGCGGCGACGAGGGCCACAGCCCACGGCCTCGCGGTTCGAGGGGCTTAGCGTCACGGAGATTTAAGTATTACGATTTAAGTATATATCACTATCATGTTCCGGTTGCAGTTTAATGTAGCTGAGCAAATTACTTTATAGAATATGATTCTCATTCCATCAGTTACATGCTTGTAAGCTATTTTATAATAAAAAAATACTACGTTAATTCCATAAAAAATGATTTAGTTAATAGGTATTTTTTTTAAATATATATATACTGCCTATAGACACCAAAGATGTTAAATTAAAGGTGCGTTGCTATCTTGTGGCGAGGGCTAATGCCACATGCAGGAGTTTACCGGTTACCTTACCTTCCAAACCCGAACACGTCAGTTACTAGCAGTGACGCTATTGCGGCAGGAATTGTTAAGGCGGTGGTACCAGACCCGGGCGAGCCAATGCAAAACTCTACCACCTAGTAGCCACGATGGTAGTGACTCGCGTAGCCAATCGGTCGCCTTTTATGACCTGCCTTGCAGAATGGCAGTTGGCCTATTCTTCAAAGGAGTCTGGGACCTACACAGCGAACAAGTGTAAAGTATAAACTCGTAGTAATAAAACAATGCCCGTTCTTTTGTACATTTCAAGCCTCGTATTTTAGTCGAGTAGCTAGTAATTTAGCAACTAAACATGTTAGAAAACCAAAAATTTAGTTAAGTAGGTAAGTGTATAAATTAGTTAAGCCGATCAATTTATTTCTATTTTCTCAGGCGAGTAGTGCCCACACGCGCCCTGCTTACTGATTTACCGACTAACCATGAAGCTGTATTACACCTGACTAACCAAGTGCAAACCTCGTTTTAGTCCAGTTTACTAGTTGAATTACGTTACGTTTTTCGCGCGCCTCGCCGCTACCCTCTATAACGTAAATAAAAATAGTTATCGTGTATCTACGAAAACTATGAGACATATCCCACATGCATTATATTCAAGCCATGGACAATTATAGTGCGCACGGAACTAGTTGGCCGCGCCTTACGTATTACGTATTACGTATGGCGCGGCCAACTAGTTCCGCGCGCACTATAACACAGTGTTTCACACAATACTCGAATTGCCCTGTGCGACTGTCATTTTAGAGTTACTAAGGGATTTTCAAAAATTAAAAGAGGTTATTTGTTGGAAAATTTTATTACTTAATTACTTTGCTTTGCTATTAAGAATGATACCATCGTATTTCTGTTGGAACCACTTCATAGCGTCTTCTTTAGTCAAACGGTGTGGGAAACCAACCTTTCCAGTTTTACGCCGCCTGTGCGCGACATTGAAACCTGGAAACAAAAAAAAAATTTGAAAATTTTATATCATAGGGTAGCAGACAAGCAGAAGGGGCTCTGATGAAGAGACTGCCACCCCTATAGACATCATAGATGTTAATGCTGCGTTGCTAGCCGTGTGACGAGATGTTTATGCCACTTGCATATTTTGTAAATAAATAGTCAGCAAATTAGTTCAGTAGCATTTGGTTAACTTTGTCTACCCCATAAGAGACCTGACAAAGATGTGTATGTTATCATCTATTTTATAGCATCATATTAAGTAGGGTATAAAAGCTTTGTATGTAGTTTGAATGGTATCAGATTCTATGATTATTTTAAGCAACTGAATGACCTTTAAAAGTAAATTATAGTTTCATTATAGCTAGAACATAAATCCAGTATAGAGAAATGTACCTAGCCTCTTTAGAAGGTCATGAATTTTCCATGTTTCTCAAGAGATTAGATTAATTTAGCACATAATTTACAGAGTGTAAAAGCCAACTACACACTTGAACATATGTGCATAAATAACAAAAATACAACTACATAAAGAACAAGTAGTAATAAATAGCATGTCAGACTAAAAGTATGAATAATAAACACTCAGATAACTCTCAGCGTCCTGTTGGTCGAGTGGTTAGCGACCCTAACCATGCAATTGACGGAGTTCGGGTTCGATCCCCGACGGGACCCGAACTCCAAAGCCAAAAATATAGTTTTTAGAATTTTTGTCTGTTCTGTATGTATGTCCGGGGTAAACTCAAAAAGTACTGCATGGATTTACTTCAAATTTTGCATGAATATTACTAACAGGTCAGGTCAACATATAGGCTACATATTATCACGCTATCACCTACCTACGGGGGAGAAGCAGTGCGGAATAAACGAAGTCCGCGCGGACGAAGTCGCTGGCAACAGCTAGTAATGAATAATGAATAAATAATAATCTAGCAGGTTTTTATTGTTATAAACTTTCATAAAAATCCACTATCTGCCTTTGAGCCACTAAAATAACCCAAATTCATAAGTTGCTGTCCTTACCCTTGCCATCACATTAAGATAGCTATCTCTGTTTATTTATAAATATTGCAAGTAATTGACATTGCTTGATCAATTTGTGATGTTTAATGTTGTGACAAAAAAAAGGAAAGGATTTCTCAAAGAACAGCCAAGCAAAACTATGTAATACAAATACAGCAAACTTATTAGTTTTATCAGCACACTAGTTGTTACCCGCAACTTCGTCCGCGCGGACTTCGTTTACTCCGCACAGCTCCTCCCCCGTAGGTGATAGTGTGATAATATGTACCCTATATGTTGACCCGACCTGTTAGTAATATTCATACAAAATTTGAAGTAAATCCATGCAGTACTTTTTGATTTTACCCTGGACATACATACAGACAAAAATTCTAAAAACTATATTTTTGGCTTCGATATCGATTGTAGATCACGCCCCAAGTATTCTTTTAAAAAAATATTCAATGTACAGTATTGACTTTCCTACGATTTTATTATATGTATAAGACATTCTGTGCAGGTACAATTTTTTTTAATATTGCATACACACCATTACATAATATTGATATTTTTTTATTTATATGAATTTAATGACTTTTCTATATGTTTTTTTTGGTCGACATCGTTTTCATTACTTATTGTTTATTCATTCTTTTTTTGGTAACATAATTTAAATACAAAATAATGAAACAATTACGTTTTGTTACAGATTATAAATGCATATTATATCTCACCTGGTCTTCCGAGGACAACATAGAAGTCCAGACCATAAATACCAATGGAAGGGTCATACTTGATACCCAAATCAATATGTTCTTGAATACCAAAGCCAAAGTTACCAGTTGCTGAGAAGTTGTCACGTCTCAACTCATATTCTCTGACCTAGAAATTAATACAAATTATATAGATATAATTAGATAGAATTTTGAACACTGCTACCAACTCTAAGATCTAACATTTATTATTATATAACACTTACTTTTGGCAATTGTCATGCCAGTTTTGACCAATAGTTTGCTTTAAATTGGGGTTTAAACTTTATTTTGACCACAACAGACAGATACCTTTTTTATATTATAGGATAGCAAACAAGCTAATGGTTCACCTGTTGAAAAGAAACATATATGAGTCATTCCATATGAAATTGTCTGAAAAAAAATAAAATTGTTGCCGTCTCATTTAAATTTTGGTGTAACTTTGAGAAACTCTTTTCTAGGGTCCCAAAGAACAAAATTTACACGAGTTTGATTTTTACAAGCGCTTGTTTTCGCCTATTTAAATAAAGACTTTTAAAAATCGATATTTTTAAGCCTTATCAACTTTTACTGTGAAATTTTTCTGTTTGAAGCTATCTGCATGATCAAGATGGAATTCACAGTGGGAAAGATAGTAGTTTAAGGGTAAATGAAGATAATTGGCTCGGACGAGCCCTTTGAATATAAGCAGCATGCTGAAAATGAGTGTTTTTTAGTCATTTTTCGTGAATTTCATTCAACTCTAGCGTCGTAACTGTTGAGAATTAAAAACTCATGCTCCGCGGGAATTAAGTATTCATGTCATAGACAAAATTCAGCCACAAGTTGACTTGAGCTGCCCGCTCTTCATAGAAGAAAACTTTGCTCGAAGTTTTGAAATTTAAAAAAATTCCAATTTTCAGGTTATGAAACGATCGTGTTGACTGCGAGATAAAAATCTGATACTCACAGAATCTATTGTTCTTACCTTCAACTTTAAACGACTACATTACTTGTTTTGTTATTTTCATTTTTAGTGCATGTGCGAGCCGGTTTTTTACAGCAAAAATCTGGACGTTTTTACAAATGGATTAAAATTACTTACCACTTACTTTTATACCCCAAATATCCATAACTTTATTGAAACTAAAAAAATTATTCATATTTATAATTGTTTCTGATGGTAAGTAATTTTAATCCATTTGTAAAAACGTCCAGATTTTTGCTGTAAAAAAAAAACGGCTCGCACATGCACTAAAAATGAAAATAACAAAACAAGTGATGTAGTCGTTTAATGTTGAAGGTAAGAACAATAGATTCTGTGAGTATCAGATTTTTATCTCGCAGTCAACACGATCGTTTCATAACCTGAAAATTGGATTTTTTTTAAATTTCAAAACTTCGAGCAAAGTTTTCTTCTATGAAGAGCGGGCAGCTCAAGTCAACTTGTGGCTGAATTTTGTCTATGACATGAATACTTAATTCCCGCGGAGCATGAGTTTTTAATTCTCAACAGTTACGACGCTAGAGTTGAATGAAATTCACGAAAAATGACTAAAAAACACTCATTTTCAGCATGCTGCTTATATTCAAAGGGCTCGTCCGAGCCAATTATCTTCATTTACCCTTAAACTACTATCTTTCCCACTGTGAATTCCATCTTGATCATGCAGATAGCTTCAAACAGAAAAATTTCACAGTAAAAGTTGATAAGGCTTAAAAATATCGATTTTTAAAAGTCTTTATTTAAATAGGCGAAAACAAGCGCTTGTAAAAATCAAACTCGTGTAAATTTTGTTCTTTGGGACCCTAGAAAAGAGTTTCTCAAAGTTACACCAAAATCTAAAATGAGTCGACTTTGCTAATTAGACGATTTCATATGGAATGACTCATATTGCCTATAGGCACCAGAGTTGTTGTGTGTTGTGTGTTGCTATCCTGCTGAAATGCCAAATGCATTACCCTCCAAATTGGAACACAACAGCGACATGAACCACAGTTATTGGGGCCAGTATATTAGGCAGCGGTAAAAAAACCTGTTTGAGTCATTGCAGAACTCTAACACCTAGTCACAATGTCACATTAGCCTTTTCTCTCCTTTTACTGATAACATATGCCTAGTGCCAATTTTCTATTTAAATTGTAACACCAGCTTCAGTCAAACACTAAATATCATAATCAGCTTAAAATTTCACATTTTAATTATTGGGTTATATTTCAACGGGTCCCAGGAACAAAATCTTATGGAGATCAGACTAAATTTGTTTTATAATAACATTCCCATTAAGATTTGCTCCGTATTCAACCTAATGTTTTGTCCCAAATTCAATAAATTTCCGTATTTGCCTCACATACGAAATATTTCCTCTTTCTCCCTACTTATATAAGGTCCTAAAAGTACCGTTTACAAATACACAAATTTTTCAAGAACGTCTTCACTTCTGAAACAAGATTAATTTTGTTAATGTTGTTGTGTGTTGTGTGTGTGTGTAACAAAAGGTGGTAAAGTTTTGTGTCGAGTCGAACGGGTATTAAGAAATATCACCACCACCCCCTCACCTATTCCTGTTGCAATAGTATCGGTGCTTACCAATTCATATTCCAGTTTGATGGTGAATGGTGGTGATGGTAGCCAGCTAGACTTTCACATGAGGCTTAACATCCCAGCATCCAGGACGGCAACGCATATAGTATAACTGTGATGTCTATAAGCGACGGTAACTCTTACCATCAGGGGACCCGTTTGCTTCTTTGCCGGCCTTTGGTTACTAAAGATCAATATTAATTTAAGAGCGAATGTAAATTGAAATAGGTATAAACTTTAACCATTCACTAGTTAAAATAACAAAAACAACATTTTAATTTTATTGAATAAATTATAACTTATAATCTTCAGTTCACCATAGGCCTTAAATGCTATTGCAAGGAACGTCCTCACAAGTACGTAGCAAAAGGATATCCAAAAGAGTATTATAATTTATAATATTTGTTTTGCGTTTCCTAACTGATAAAACCCAAATTCATGTCATTGGTCTATTGACCGTTGCAATGACAAGGAAACTGCAATGATGTAACTGGTTTAAAATGCAAGTATTTAGTTTATAAACAAGGGATTACGACCAGCAACCCTTTGACATTTTTGTTTCTGACCTTACTTAAAATTGTTAACAAAAACGGAAGAGGCAATACCGGCATAAAATCTGGAGCAAATCTGAACTAAATTTTAATAATAAGTAGAAAATCATTTTTTAGGACGAAACAGGAATAAAATGTAGGACGAACACGGATACCTGACGTGGAGCGAAAATTTAGCGTAGGTCGAATGTGCAACAAATCCCCATTAAACATGCATAAAGCTACAAGACAATATATTTTTTATATTTATTGGTCTTTTATTTTTGGAAATACTCAAGTGAACATCATCTTATCTACAATGTACTCCCACAAACAATCATATTGTAATTTGGTAATTTTTTAGATACAATTTTATCCCTGGGACCTGTCAATTTGTTATTTCATAGAGTATTCTGAACAGTAAAAAATAGTGCTCAGAAGTTGCAAACAGAAATATTATTTTAGCATGAATATACAAAGGAAACACCATTGAGAAAATGATCCTTGAACAATTCATGCCACACAAGATATAGAATTTTGTTAAATTGCTACAAAGTCTATAGGCTATTTTCAATACTCATACTTTATGTGAACAAATTGAAGTCAATCACTAGAGTTACCTCACAGAAATAAAGTAATTTTTAAAAGATTTTCCTGACAAAAATACACATTTATTAATACAGTGCCACTAAGTGCCACTAACACTATCAGTTTAATTTTATACATGGCTGTTACTAGAATAGTAAAATATATGTTTTTACTATAATTTAAAAAAAAGGCAAACTTCAAATAAACTAATTTGTTATATGTAAAAACTTTAAACAGCCTGTTGCTATATATGTTTACTTACATTAAGTTCAGGTGTTGTTAAGTTTGTTATTGTTTATACCATTGTCTGCAACAGTGTAGTACTAGATTTGATGTATTGAAATTTCATTGAATGATCCACCTATCCACCTAGTAAATCTAAGAAATTAACTTGTGTCTAAACTATTTAGGGGCCATCCATAAATTACGTCACACGAATTTTATGATTTTTTATAATTTTTTTTTAAATTTGTCAAAAATCAAATAAATTCACCGATATACAAAAATGTATACAGTATGTAAAGAAAACAATGTCCGATCTGAAAGAGGCATATAGGTTGGTTAAAAAAAATTACTGAAAAATATATTAAAATGACTGTCAGAAAATAAAAAAGATATTGTTTTTTTAATATTCGTATTTTTACTTATATTGCCCTAGAGTTAAGCAAATATTTTAAAAATGACAACACCTTGTCGCTGTTCGTTTCATTGTTTTGCTTTGGTGGCTTTCGCACAAACACCACTCGAAGGCGCGCTATTTGTTTTTCGTCTTTTTACAAAGGAATTTTAAACGCACCTCACACGCGCCGATTGTCCTTCGGTAGCATCCGACTTGCGCGGCATTCTTTGATAATAGAATTTACTCATTTGTAGGTGTTGTCATACTTAATGTATGAAAATACAATTT
Organism: Apodemia mormo; assembly: GCA_036924255.1. Taxonomy (NCBI): domain Eukaryota; kingdom Metazoa; phylum Arthropoda; class Insecta; order Lepidoptera; family Riodinidae; genus Apodemia; species Apodemia mormo. The sequence continues at coordinate 16,272,272 of JAUPFN010000017.1, forward strand.
AAAAATATTTTTTTTTTTATTGGAAAAACTAATTAATTAATATTCATAAAATAATTACACATATGTAACCGTATTACAGTACCAAATAATACCTTTAATTATCCAACAGAGTTTTCTTTACACACTGTATATAAAGTGTTCTTAACCTGCTTGTAAACATCTCCCATTTTTTAACAATTTGATTTGTTAAATTGTTAATAAAACTGGAAACAACAACCTCACAAAAAAACATACCAAACAAAGGTCTTACAAACTTATTGTTTTATTGCTACTCTAAACCAATTGACAAATGTATATGCCAATGTATTCGTTTTTATGGGAAGTAACAACTTAGTAAGTTACCTAAAGGAGTAGGCTTCAATCTTATTGATGAAAAACCTGAACTAGGTATAATCATGATGTTATAACATAACAAAATATATTTCGTTATAAGTGAGCTGTATGTAGTCTTACATAATGTACTTGGCAATAAAAAATGTACACTTAAAGTTAAATGTGTATTGCACTAAAAAATGTACACAAATTAGTATTCATAGACTTACTTTTAAACCTCGCTCTAAGATTTCTTCAGCCTTTGCACCTCGGACAGTACAATGGACTGCAATTTTTTCATTACGACGAATTCCAAAAGATCTGACAGTATACCGTGCTTTGGAAAAGACTGGTTGTTGGCCAGTCAATTGCTCCAGAACCTTAAAGAAGAAATAAATATCACTTTATTTAAGACTCAGAAAGAACTTCCTACGGGAAGTTAAAAAAAACAACTAGTAAGAAATAACTTTAATCTGACATCAGAAAATATTATTTTATTGTAGAAATTGAAAAATGTCAACAAGCATTAACCATATTACAAAAGGAATAGGTAGTAAGTACCAAACCTAAACAAAATGTTGTAAATCTGTACTACCTATCTAATAGCCACAATATTTAGGACATGTATTAAGCCTTCTGTAGTACTTGAAAATATACAAAGTTTTTCTATTCTACAATAGGTGCTTAGATCATCTCGGGTATAACTCGTATTATTTAAAAAACAGTTTCAGGCTATATCACTTACATGTTCACTGTATACTCACACAGCGTTGCACCAGGAACAATAAAATTGATCAATTGGCATTCATTTAACTAGATTGTTTATAAGCTGATGATTCTTACAATTATCTGTCATATACACTTGGACTGGGTTCCCACAAACAAGTTTTTTTTTAAATTAATAACAAGCTGAATGTTTGTGAACAGCATTTTGACAAGGCAACCATCTTTTCCATCTTCAAAAATTCTTGAATCGGGTAATTAAAAGTTATGGGGCTTTGAAAATTTTGATTCGGTGAAGAAAAATTATTTATTACTAACAATAATTATTTTTTGTCTTAATCGCTTGATTATATTATGAGAAATATGATGAAACTTTTGTCCTACACATACAATGCTTTTTCTGACTAGTCCTTCACTCTAAGTGTAGGAATTATGAGATTTTTAAATTAACATTAATCAGTTTAAAAGCAATCTAATTTTCTCACACCAGCATATTTTTATTATTGTAATTTAAAGGTTTCTTTGTCCCACACGTAAAATGGAAACCTTTATTAGTCCAACACTCTCTTTATTAGTTATCAAATACAAAACTTTTCCAAGATAGAAAAGATGGTTGTCTAGTCAAAACAAACCAGTTCACAAAAATTCAGCTTATTAATAAAAAAAGTTTGTTTGTGGGACCACACCACTTGGTAACAAATTTCCCTGAAGCTTCTTATGCACTGCCATTTAGAAATTGTTTCTTTATTTATTCAGTTGAAATGGGGCCCTTATTCCAACGTGTGCGAAACAACTGCAATAACTCATTATCCTAATGAAATCAGATGAATTTTAGTATAAAGCAACTAACCTTAGCAGCACGAGTCAATCTGTCACCAGACTCTCCAACACAGATGTTCAAGCACAGTTTTCTGATGTGCAAATTTCGCATGACATTTTTGGAGTTGTCCTTTGGAGGTTTCTTCTCTTTTTTATCTCTTTTAATTGCGGGTGGTGGTACTCGCTGAAATTAATGTATTCTCGTAAAATAGAAATTAGCATGATATGTTAATATATATAATAATAATAAGTAAATAATAAAGGCAACAATATTTTTAAAGGTTAGGAATTCTGTAATACACTTCACTTCCACTGATTTAAAAAAATAAAAAGATATTTCAAAAAAGAAAGATATGAGAATATATGACGCACTAAATTTAACAGAAGTTATTTTCAATATTTGGAGATTATTACAGATATTTTTACAAAACACCTACCGCCATGATCACAAATTTCTAAAAGAAATCAAATCAAACGTCACTTGTCAATTTGCCTGTTGACAAATGTCAATGTCCTAAATGACACAGAGACAGAATAGGCATGTTCAGGCTTCAGCGCAATATCTATCAAGGAACTTATATACGATATCTGGAATTACTACGAAGCAATATTTGAAAAATAAAATTGTACTTTATCTCGTTAGCAATAAAGTTGACATTTGCTTCTTACTTAACAGAGGGGAAAAACGTTCTGAGCGAGACAACGACATGAGTGGATGTTATCCCTTTCTTGCAATTGCCAGTGTAAATAAAACTTTCGGATGGTAGATTTTTTATATATTCGGTAACCGTTAAATCCCTTTTATTCATTCACGTTTATAGATACATTAGCATAAAATTTATTGTAATTAACATATTGAGTTCTTAAATGTGCTTATTTTAATTATTACGTAATTATTTATGCAATGTAAAAACTGTTTTCTCAAATCAGTAGAATTAGTAGTAATTTGTAAACTATGCACGGCCACACTCAGGTGGCCGTACGCTTTGGCGCGCTTTATTTAAAAATATAGCTGATACTTTTTGCTTACTGCTATAAGTTTTTTCTGTTGTAAAATAATGAAAAATTGTAGCGCTAAGTGCTGTAATAGTGAAGCGTATGCTGGTTGCGGAATTTCATTTTTTGAGTAAGTTTTTTATTGTATTTACAAGTTTCTTAAGTAGGGTAGCAATAATAACACAAAAATTCGGACATGTGAATACAAAGAAATTACAATTCAATCTAACATTTCATAATACGTCCCTAAGGAATGTCATCGTAATCAAATAAGAACCTACTTTACGTAATTTTGTTATTTAATACTAAAATCATTGTGTTGTAGTAACTAAATACATTACCTACATACTTTTTGGTAGTAACTGTTAACTAGTAGTAGATACTTAACTTCTTGTTCATTATTTTCTTGCAGGTTCCCAAGAAATGAGATTCTTCGACAACGGTGGATTGAAGTTGTTCCATTTAAGAAAAAAAATTCTTATTACAGTTTAATTTGCAGCCGTCATTTTAAATCCGAGGATTTAATAATCCATAAGATAAGATCAACACTGAAACCAAATGCTATTCCATCTATATTCCCTGTTGTAAGCTTAATCATTTAGTGTTATTTAAGATATTTTTTAATTAAACATACAAACGTAATATAGGGTCATTGCGTCGATAACGCGACCGCCTCTAGTATGCGACCACTTGAGGGCCTAGGTTTCTTAATTAAAGATAATAGCATTTTTTCATGAGAAAACAAGGAACAGTAAGCATTGAATATTCAATGAATAATTATGTAACAAGAAAATCATAAATTTAAACCTATCTGCTAAAGCTGAAAATAGTGCCCGAGTTCGGGTGATGACTTAATGGTGTGTTTATGTGTCGCGTATTGCAATAAAAATACCACACCGGGTGGCGAACAAAGTTACCTTTTGTTACCTTATACTAATGTTACACTCAAACAAGAAGCGTTATTATTTCAATTATAGAACAATGTTTGTTGAAAAGTTGTAGTGACATCATTTTTAGCTTATATTTCTTTTTAAATCCGGTGGTCGCAAACTGAAGTATATAAATATCTAATACGCTCGAAAGCGGCCATGTGGTCACATTCGGACACTTAAAGCTATAAAATATTTTGCTTATTATGATCTCAATGATGCTTTCATGATTGTATAATTTAGAATCTGATGTTGTAGAAGCATAAAGATGCATCTCATCAGTTTACGACCACACGTTTTCTTGATAGAATTTTGTTTAATTCACTTGCTAAAATAGGTGAGCTCAAAACCCACCCTGGTCGAATATTATGATGTTAGTTTGTAACCGCCCTGTTTTAATACGAAAGAAAGTAAACTAAAATAAGTAAATAAATGAAATATTGCTTTCTTTAGATGACAACAGGCCCGCAAGATAAAAAAAAAAACAAAATGAAAAATACTGGTTTTTTAGGATTACTTAAAGGAAATTTACTCGGGTGTACTGGGGTGTATATTAGCGCACAAGACAAAAAAACACAAAATGAAAAATACCAGTTTTTTAGGATTACTTTAAGGAAAATTTACTCCTTGTATAATGGAAAATTTACTCGGGTGTATAATAGAGAGGAAAATGACGTTATCAAATATTGCTTGACTATTATGTAGTTGTCAACCACAACAAATTTAGTAGAGTAATATTCAGAAAATACGGTCACTTTTATTTCTTCGAATCCCACGAATCCCGTGACAGCGAGTGATAGCTCAGTTATCATCCGCGCGGTGACTAATAGCTAATGAGTCTAGTCACGAGTTCAGCAAATTACTGTTTGTAAATAATGAACTTCAATAGTACCTATAAAGGATAATTTGAATAAAAATGATATCTATGCCTGGGCGTCCGTATGACTATAAACGTGTTATAGGATAATTAGCTCAATATTTAAGTACCTAATTGTTTTACATATTTGGTATTAAAATCGACTACTGAACACTCTCCTTTAGTATGTACGGTTTTTATCAGCCAAATTCAATATAATTTACAGATGTGAAACGAAAAAACTACTTGTTATTAGTCTAGAAGATTAGTGTTTAAAATGAATATTTGTTTTTTATATTATAAGATAGCAAACAAGTTGACGGCTCTCCTGATGGAAAGAGAAACCATCGCGTTTAGACATCAAAGATATAAATGGTGCGTTCCCATCCGTGTGGCGGGTTTGCAATGCCACATGCACAAGTCTGCCAGCTACCTTACCCTCCAAACAGGAGCACGACAATGACAACTAGGTGGTAGATTTCTGCATTATCTCGCCCGGGTCTGGTACCACCGCCTTATTTATTCCTGCCGCAATAGCGTAACTGCTTGTCAAAAAGTTTACTTAACTCTTGACAAGAAATAATTTCACTACCATCGTGACTACTAGGTGGTTCCGCAACATCTCGCACTGGTATTTGGCACCACCTCTTTACCTATTTGCGCCGCAATAGAGTCAATGCTTGTCATCGCCCTGATCTGGTTTGAATTGTAAGGTAGCCGGTAAACTTTTGCATGTGGCCTTAGACCTCGTCAATATATAACAACGCACCATTAACATCTGTTTATAGGTAATGGTTGTCTCTTTCCATTAGGAGACCCATCTGCTTGTTTGCTATCTTATGATGTAAAATTGACATTATTGCTGCAGGAATAGCTTCTGCGATGGTAGCAAATACCCGGGCGAGACGTTGCGGAACTCTACCACCAAGTAGTCATGATGGTAGTGACACTTATAGCCAATAAGTCGCCTTTTACGACCTGCCTGGCAGAAAGGCAGTTGGCCTATTCTTCAAAGGAGCATGAGACCAACATGGAGAAAAATGGACCATTTTAGGAAATAGGCATTTTGAAAATGTTGTATATTTTGGGAATTGGACATTTTGAACTTGAACGTTGGAACCGGAACCGAAGTGTTTTATCCAGGACCCTGTCAGTAGACTGGCATTAAGACTTTGCAATATTCCTCACCGTATCCTCTAGGTTTTATTGATTCTTCAGTATCGCTGGACTGCTGCACTCGAACAAATTTTAAAGCAATGTAATGTAATTGTCATCTGTCCGTAATTAATGCATACATTTTCTAGAAGAGTATTTTGATCTTTTATCTGTATGTATAATGCTCAATTTGGCAGAAAGATCACACTTGCAAAGATTTTTTTACCAATCTTTTTACCCGCGAACAGCTCAGTATGAAAACAAATTTAGCTATTTATTTCAGTTACATATCAAGTAAAACTATTCTAACTTTTATTATTTTTAATAATCCTATTTTACGCTCTAACACATTAAGATGGGCCGCAGCTGGTCAGGGTGCTTCGCAAAAATTCGCCTAGATCACTTTGATACATTTATATAAACTCTCGTACACTATGCCGGGCCAAAGTGCGGCAGATTTGCAGAGCGGAATTGAGCGCACACAATTTTCTCCGTGTTTTAAGTATGCATTTACAAAATCAGAAATTATGGGTTAAGAACGATTAAAGGCCACAAAGAACTAGCCTTAACATGCAGTTCGGCAGTTAACTGTACACAAAACTAGTCAATGTGTTGCGGCCCGGCACGTTACTAATATGCTAGCATTTATAGTTGCAATCCGGCCCCCTCCACCTCACTACAGCCTATCGTAATAATACGATATCATTAGACAAATCACACGAATTGATCTAACTCTAAAGTTAGCAAATTATGGGTGTGAGTCAAAACAACATATTATGAATGTGCATTTTCCTTCGTCAATCAGAGCGATAACAGACATTGTTAACCTACACGACTTTCAAAAATTGATAGCCGTGGGTGCTATCCAGGACTTATCGTAGCTGTCCATATCAGTTCTATTCCGCTTTTTTAGAATGAAATTGTCCTGTTGCACAAATATGTATGGACACCCTAGTAGAAAGAGACACACTCCACTCATGTCGTGGTACTCTTCGGAACGATTTTGAGGTACATGTGGGTAGAATATAACTTCCTTGCTTATATACTGTATTAAAGTATATAATATATTATTAGCATTACGTATAACAAAAATATCAATGTACAGTGTAAAAATAAATAAATAATAATAATATACTTTAGTACTTGCTAATATATATTCAATATATAAAAAATAATAAATATTTTATTTTAACATATTCTAACACATTATAATATAATAGGTAGTTAATAAATTATTGTGTATATATTATATAAAGTTATGTATAAATTTTAAATAAATTTTCACAGTCTTATTGTAGTCACAGTCACTTAGATATTTACAAAGTGTCTTTTCACATAAATACTTATTTTTATTGTCTAATCTAACGATTTTATTTATATGGTTATATAGAAATGGACATAAAAATACAGAGAAACTTTTTACAAAGGCAGTCTTACACTTTGGAATTTTGTAAACTGCGTAAAGTCTTCTGCCGAAAAATTATCTCTGCTAACACAATGCTGTTTCATAATAGCAACTTTAATGAACAACTGTCTTACTGATAGGATCACGAAATAAAGAAAACAAGGGGAAGTGAAGAGTGGGCCGTGCCGCGTGCGTCACTATTATGCGCTTTTACTCTAAATTGCCTTAGTGATACTTACCATATCATTAGGAGATAGTCGTCGTGCGAAAATCTATTATACACTGAATTATGCCGTATTGTGCCATCCTTGAATGCAGAAATGATAGTAGAATACAGATGATTAAAAATGGAGATATTTCATATCATTCGAAAGTACAATTTTCATTTTATTTTAATTAAATTCCTGATTTAATATAATCTCTAATGATATAATAGAAAGTCAAGCTAAAATCAGCCGTACACCTTACATATAAAGTTTATTTTAGGTTGACCTAATTTTTCTAGAAAGATATACGTAATGACAGTCATTACGTAATCGTTCTAGAAAGTTCTCTACTCAAATATGATCAACTGAAAACTACGGAAAAATCAATGCTGCCATCTATTGTAGAATAGCGAAACTATTACGATCTTAAGTTTCACTATTGTACAAATAGATGAGTCTATTTTGAATAGAATACAAAAGGACGTAAATACTCTTTTTTTTGTAGCATAATAAAATTTATTGTAACGCAGTTTGGTATATTTTTAAATGTTCTGTTTGTGTGTTTCAGATTACTGTTGTTTAAAATGAAAACGACCAATGAAACAATGTTTGCATTAGTAGTTTATATGCAATAATGCTTATTTTATGTGTGAGTGTGGCGATCGCGGTCCTGATACAAATTTTTGTACTTGCCAATTCCGTTGTTTTCTTTATTTCGTGGATAGGATGTTAAATTGCTTATATAATTCCGTTGTTGGATGTCTAAGTCCTTTGAATAAAATAACCTTTAAGATTAGTCTTTGGGCTCTTTCCAATTTTATAAGTGTAATTTTAGGTGCACCACCCCATGCAATAATGCCATATGACAGTAAGGATTGACAGAGACTATAATATACAATTTTGTTGGTGTTACTGCAGCCCAAGTGTCTAATTTTTTTTAAAACAGGTATCAGTTTACGTATTTGATTTATTAAATAATCAGTATGCTTTTTCCAGTTCAAGGCCTTGTCAATTATTACCCCTAAATATTTAACACTATCTGTAATGGTTAATGAGTAACAGTTGCAGTTATTAAAAGTACATTGATGTGGTCTAATAAAATAACCAGGGGGTATTGAAGTACTAGATCTTATCGAAAATGGAACACATTTAGTTTTTACCGCCTCGTTGGTCGAGTGGTTAGCGACCCTGACTACGCGATCGACGAGGCTCGGGTTCGATCCCCGACGGGGACAAGCATTTGTGTGATGAGCATAAATGTTTGTATTTCCGGGTTTGGGTGTTTATTATATATATATATTCTAGTATTTACATATGTATTTTCTATGTATTGGTATCGTTGACTAACACCCATAACACAAGCAAATAATTTGCGCTTACTTTGGGGTTAGATCAGTAAGTGTAATTTGTCCCGTGAATATTTATATTTATATTTATATTTGAATATTTATAATATTTAGGGTAAATAAATTATTATCTAATAAATTCATTAAGTGTTGCATACCCATTTCTGTAACAAATTTTACCTCATCCCAAGTCTTTCCAGTAAAAAGCAAGACTTTTTAGATTAGTGCTACATATGTCGTTGATATATATAAGAAATAGAGTTGGACCCAACACAGAACCCTGAGGAACCCCGTAATTTACCTTATTTTTTGAACTATATATATCATTAATTTTAATAGATTGCGTTCTATCCGACAAATAATCTTTAAATAATTGGAAAGGTTTACCTCGAACGCCTATTTTTTCGAGTTTATAGAGAAGCAAGGGAATCGAAACGGTGTCAAAAGCCTTGGACAAATCAAGAAAAACACCAAGACATTTTAATTTATTATCAAGACTTTTAACTACATGAGAAACCAAAGTATTAATAGCATCCAAAGTAGATCTATTTCGTCTATGGATGGTGACATTCTTACAAGCACAGAAAGCGTGTTAAAACGATGGAGTGAATATTTTGGAGATATGTATGATGCTGTTCAGGACGCAGCCTCCGTCTCTGACTCAGTTAGTGATTCAGAGACGGTGGAAGCATGCCAGGACATTACTATGCAAGAGATCGTATGAGCGATAAGAAGTATGAAAAATGGAAAGGCTGCGGGAATAGATAAGGTGACTGCTAAGATGATCAAATACGGTGGTCCTGCCATCTGGGACTCTTTTTGGGTCGTCTGCAATACATGTTGGAGGACCGGTAGAGTACCCGAAGACTGGCGTCGCGCGGTCATCGTGCCCTTGTATAAAGGCAAGGGCTCACGTATAGACTGCAATAGCTATTGGGCCATCAGTTTGATCAGCTTAGCATCGAAGGTGTATGGTAAGATAATTGAAAGGAGAATGCAAGGGAAGTCCGAGGGAATGTTGTTGGAGGCACAAGGGGGTTTCAGATCTGGAAGACGATGTATGGATCAAGTTTTCTCACTCCGCAACATCGTAGAGAAGCATCTGGCTGTCGGCCAGAAGGTTTTCTGCAGTTTTGTGGATTTGGAGAAAGCGTTTGATAAAGTCGTGCGAAAGAAACTTTGGGACATTTTACCCAGTTATGGGATAGATGGGCGTCTGCTGCGTGCTTTGCAATCCATGTACTGGGATTGCAAAGCATGTGTGTGGCTGGACGGCAACATATCGCCCTGGTTCGATGTCAATATCGGCGTCGAGCAGGGTTGTGTGTTGTCAGCTCGTCTATTTATTCTATATCTGAATAAGTGTCTCCAAAGATTTTGGTCATTGAATGTAGGAATGCGCATGAGTGATCTAGTGGTAAACTGCCTGCTTTATGCAGATGATGCTGTACTTCTAGGCTCAACTCCATCTGAGCTGCAAACACTGGTCACAGTTATGAATGAGGTTTGTAGGAGTATGGGCTTACATTTGCAACCAGCAACCAGAACGGATGTAAGAGTTCTGGTCGATGATGTAGTGCTGGAACAAGTGGATGAGTTTGTATATCTTGGATGTGCTTTTAGCAGGGATGGAAGGTACACCGCTGATGTTGAAAGAAGAATGTGTGCAGGGAACAGAGTGAATGGAGCGTTAGGGAGATTACTTAATAGCACAATTTTAAGTCAGGGTGCCCGTCTAGCCCTGCATAATCATGTGCTTATCCCAACGCTATTGTATGGAAGTGAAAGTTGGGTATGTCTGAAAGGGCATGAAAGTAGAATCAACGCGGTTGACATGAGGTCGCTAAGAAAAATATGTGGTGTGACACTCGCGGACCGGGTTCGTTATGTCGAAGTGAGAGAGAGTAAGGTTTGAAAGAAAGTGTCGGTGTAAAGATGAGGAAGACCAAGACTGACATACCACGATCAGATTGATCGAGTACTGTCCGAAGGTGATGTCAAGAGTCTTCGCAACCGGCGTGTGTGTATGAAGAGAGTGATGAATGTGGAGGAAGCGAGACAAGCCTGCAAGGATCGTGATGTATGGCACTCGGTTCTCTCTGCCTACCCCGTAAGGGATCTGGCGTGAATATATGTATGTGTGTGTTTTTTTAGGATACCTCCTATGCACGTAAAGTGGGGATATTTTTTTCTCGCGTACCTTATAATGGTGGGATATCATTAGATAGGTATTTAAAAGGTAAAGTTGTAAGAAAACAGGCTTTGGTGCAATGGTGTCGATGAAGGTTTTGTACAATGGGAGTTAATATTCATGGCATTTCTATTATTTGGTTTAGGGTGTGGACTGTGGAAGTGATCAGAGATAGGAGGCCATAATGGAAACGGGTTTGTTCTCAGGCTCAGGTCCACCTTTTCGGAGATCTTAGCTTGTATTACTATGATAAAAACCTTTGTAAATGACTTATGACTTATGAGGTTTACAGGTTAGTAATTTGAGATTCCAATTCATCGGCCTTTTTATGGAATTATATTATATTTGAATGGCAAAATTTATTTGGAAAGTATTTAAAATTGTATTATACAAATTTGTAAGCTTTGTTTTCTGACTTTTAACATTTTAGTACTTTTACATTTTCACCTGCACTTCTGTCGTATTTCATGCTTTCCGTTATTGGTGGTATGGAGCATCTGTGCGGGTCTTCTGTGTGTAATTGTCGAGAACACAATTAATACATTTATAAACCAATTCGTGATTTTTTTCCCCAAATGAAACATCTTAATCGTTGTGATTTGAGACTCGACAAAGTAAAAGAAACAAATACAAATGTGTAGAATTAAACCGGTAAGAGAATGAGATGCAATACATTAGACACTTTAAATATACTCGAAGTAAATCTATGATTATATGAATGAATGAATTATAACTCTTTATTATTCACATAATTACAGTAAAAATACATGCTTAGTACAAATAATTTAAAGACATTTTAAAGAAAGTACACATAGGCGGTCTTATCGCCAAAGAGTGATCTTTACCAGACAACCTTTGTTGATAAGAACAACATTTTAAGGTAGAGTAGGATATCCGTAAAATATGTACTATTACACTTACAATAACTTAAGACTGTACATATATGCTATATCTATACATAACAATTCTGCTCTCACACATAAACAAAACAAAAAAATAATAATAATAAAATTATACAGTATTTTATATTTAAAATGTCACCTATTTTTAAGTTCCATAAGAATAAGGACCGGCATAGTGATAAAGACAAGGATTAGAATTTTGATAAGGGTTAGGATAGGGATGTGGCAAACAATGTATGGAGATGAAGGTGTGGATAAGGATGTGGACGTAAAATAGATTCTGGATTAGGATAAGAATGTGGATTAAGATGTAAATAATGATGAGAATGTTGATAAAGATAAGGATATAATATATGGATAAAGATAAAGATGTTGATAAGAGAAAGAGTGTGGATGAGGGTAAGAATGTGAACAAAGACCGGGTGAGCATAACTAAGACAAATTGTTTTAAAATACGTGTTTTAAAAGTTTGAATTAAAACCGTTTTTATCAAGCTTCTTTATAATAGTTGTGATTTGAACCTTAATGAAACGAAAATGCATCGCGTTAAGGAAACATTCACATAAATGTATAAGATATATAGACATTGGTCCCACGAACAAACTTTTTTTTTAATTAATAACAAGCTGAATTTTTGTAATCAGTTTCGTTTTGACGAGACAACCATCTTTTCTATGGACGAAAAATCTCGAATCGGGTAACTAATAAAGTGAAGTGATTCGCCGAAGGAAACATATTTATTAATAACAATAATTATTTTTCGAGTTTAATCGCTTGATTATATTATGAAAAACACGTTGAAACTTTTGTCCTACACATTCGATGCTTGTTCTGAGTTCTAAGTGTGAGTTTTTCTTTTCGCATTCGATCGTTAGCGCGTTTCGAATTTACTAGGAATTTGTATGTGATTTGTACAGCGCCACCTAGTAGTAAACTGGTTTCTCACGTTTACCACTAGGTAGCGCTGTACAAATCACATACAAATTCCTAGTAAACTCGAAACGCGCTAACGATCGAATGCGAAAAGGAAAACTCACACTTAGCACTCTGATGAGTCCTCCACAGTAAGTACATCGAGTGACAGAGGCCTGATAATAAGGTAGATAATTAGATAAGTTAGATACTGATTTTACTTCGATTTTCAAAAATTGAGAATTCATCAGATTTTCACTTTTCCGGGTATTTTCACGATGACGTCAATACGTCAGTATATCTTTATGTGTGTGTATGTAAACATTATATAACGTTTACACGGCTTGACTGATCGAAACGTGGTAGATGACATTTCATTGGATTGCGCCTTAGACTTCCTGAAAATCTGAACGATTTCGGCCTAAGAGATTTTAAGAAATGTCTCAAAAAAATTTTTGAGACATATTAAAAAACTTCAAAAACATTCGGCAAAACAAAATTTTTAAAATGGTTAACACACCAATTACAGATGCTTTGTAGTATTTTTAAAATTTCAGAACAAATTTGTAGTATTTTTAAAATTTCTTTTATAGATAGGTACCAAAAAGCTTTTGAACATTGAACATATTAAATGTTAAGTACAAACTATTTGTTTATTCTATATTTTTGGTGCGTGTAATGTAAGCTACTGTCATTATATTCAATTCAATGCAATATAACCAAATAAAAACTTCATTTATTTTAACTAGTCATGGTCCATGGACAGAAGGAAACCCTATTATGGAGACCCAGTAATAGACAATACTATGATTACTTAATACCTATCGTTAAGGGTACACTAATCGCTCATTCTTCCATACAAACGTAGTATTGTCATTACTCGTCTGTTTGACGGTGTACGTCCAAAATTAAAAATTATATCAATTTGTCTCGTCATTATCTAACCCTGTATGGAAGCAGAATTGTAAAAAAAATATTTGTCTGGAAGTTATGAGCGTGGAAACTTCCTTGTTTTGTTACTAAATTTAACCCATTTTTGGGCGTAAATAAATAGCATAGAGAGTCTAAAATTGTAAAAAAGAAAACCATTCAGGGATAGACAATTTATTCAAAAGTTCAAATAACTTTATTTTAAATTGATATATTAAGTAGTTTTGTCATAATATCAATACGCCCAAAGGTCTGCTTATAAAATTTTATGCGTTCGTTTTTGTTGCAAATCATCGTGCATTTCACTATACCCGCGCGGTGTGCGGGTGACAAGGGGAGGTGTATACGTCATCGTAGTAACTTCGCGCTCGCGCATGCCGTGTTTGTAATTGACGACTTAAATCATGGAACATAGAACAAGGGGAAGTGAAGAGTGGGCGTGCCGCATATGTCACTATTATGCGCTGTTACTCTAAATTGCCTTAGTGATACTTACCATATCTTTAGGAGATAGTCGTCGTGCGAAAATCTATTATACACTGAATTATGCTGTATTGTGCCATCCTTGAATGCAGAAATGATAGTAGAATACAGATGATTAAAAATAGAGATATTTCATATCATCCGAAAGTACAATTTTCATTTTATTTTAATTAAATTCCTGATTTAATATAATCTCTAATGATATAATAGAAAGTCAAGCTAAAATCAGCCGTACACTTTACATATAAAGTTCATTTTAGGTTGACCTAATTTTTCTAGAAAGATATGCGTAATGATAGTCATTACGTATATCGTTCTAGAAAGTTCTCTACTCAAATATGACCAACTGAAAACTACGGAAAAATCGATACTGCCATCTATTGTAGAATAGCGAAACTATTTAAGATTATAGTTTCACTATTGTACAAATATATGAGTCTATTTTGAATAGACTACAAAAGGACGTAAATACTCTTTTTTTTTTGTAGCAAAATAAAATTTATTGTAACGTTGTTTTTTTATATTTTTAAATGTTCTGTTTGTGTGTTTCGGATTATTGTTGTTTAAAATTAAAACGACCAATGAAACAATGTTTGCATTAGTAGTTTATATGCAATAATGCTTATTTTATGTGTGAGTATGGCGATCACGGTCCTGATACAAATGTTTGTACTTGCCAATTCCGCTTGTTCTATATTCCATGACTTAAATCATGTGCTATGTATCGAATCGAAAAAAGTAAAAAATATACAAATCTATACAAATAATTACAATTGAAGAGTCTGTTGGTAATCTATACATATAATAAAATCGTAGGAAAGTCAAAACTGTACATTGAATATTTTTTTAAAAGAATACTTACGGCGTGATCTACAATGGATATCAAAGCCAAAAATATAGTTTTTAGAATTTTAGTCTGTTTGTCTGTATGTATGTCCGGGGTAAAATCAAAAAGTACTGAATGGATTTACTTTAAATTTTGCATAAATATTACTTATAGGTCGGGTCAACATATAGGCTACATATTATCATGCTATCATCTACGGGGGCGGAGCTGTAAGGAGTAAACGAAGACGAAGTCGTGGGCAACAGCTAGTATTAAAATAAGCGCTTTTTACTTAATGCATATGGACGTATACACGATACACATACCAAAATAGTTTTTTTTTAACAATTTTGTCTGTCTGTTTGTCTGTTTGTTCCGGCTAATCTCTGGAGAGAGGCTGGACCGATTTTGACGGGACTTTCACTGGCAGATAGCTAATGTGATAGGGAGTAATTTAGGCTACTTTTTTCGAATTTTTTCCACGCGGACGCAGTCGCGGGCTCAGTTAGTTTTGAATAAAAATATTTAAAAAATATCTGCATTTTTATTTGGTGCTTGCAACCTCGCCTGCGTAAAAAAATTAAAATATAATAAATATTTACAGGACAAATTACACTTACTGATCTAACCCCAAAGTAAACAAATTATTTGCTTGTGTTATGGGTGTTAGTCAACGATACTAATACATAGAATTATATATATATATATATATATATATATATATATATATATATATATATATATATATAAATATTATTATATACTCATCACACAAATGCTTGTCCCCGTCGAAAATCGAACCCGAGCCCCCACGATTGCGTAGTCAGGATCGCTAACTACTCGACCAACGAAGCGATCAGCCTATGTTAACAGAATACCCCAGGGGGGTACCACTTGTACCAGCAGTGGAGAATCCCCCTCTGGGCGTCTATGCTCTGGATTCCAGCCAGACCACGGAGATGCTCTGGCTGCCCTGCGTATTCTGGGGGGGGGGCAAAATTGCGCTTATAAATAATCCTGTCCGGGGCAGATAAAGCAAGAAAGCCATGGCACCCCCTACCACGCTTACTGTGGATTTCTGTAATATTAGGGGGCTTCATTTCAACTTGAACGCCGTCCATTACCATCTCGTCGAAGCCAGATTTGCTCTTCTTGACCAATACACAGATATCTTCTCCGACTGATACTTTCTACTTTTACTACCCAGGGTACAAACTGAAACATTCCTTTGTATCGCGGGCCGGTGTGTGCGCATACGTCAGAGAATATATCTGTTACCGGCGCCTCGGCAGACTTGAAAGTTAGAACCTATCCATGGTCTGGTTACGCGTAGCTTGCGACGACCATCCACGCAGCTACGCGTGCGCGAATACTGAAGTTGACCGGCTAGTTGAGCATTTACAAACGGCTGTAGATTCCATGTTAGAGCAAACCCCTTCCGCAGAGATAGTGATCTTGGGAGATTTTAATGCCCACCACGCCGCATGGCTTTGTTCGCGCTCCACCGATCATGCGGGGAGGTCTCTTTACGATTTTGCCTTGGCGTATGGTTTTACACAACTGGTAACTTCGCCCACGCGAGTTCTCGATGTGGATGACCATACGCCTTCAATGTTGGACCTTCTACTGACCGCTCATCCGGAGCATTATCAGGTATCTGTGGACGTCCCACTTGGTACGTCAGACCACTGCCTGATCCGGAGTAAAGTGCCGGTTTCGCGCCTATCACGGCCTCTTTTAGCAGGCTGTCGTCGCGTTTGGCACTATAGGTCAGCAGATTGGGACGGGATGCGACCTTTTTTGCGTCCTACCCAGGGGGGCGGCTGTGCTTCTCGCTAGATGATCCGAGTGTCGTCGCTGACTCTATTGCTGATGTGGTGCTGCAGGGCATGGGACTTTTCATTCCATTTTATGTGGTGCCAATTGGTGGTAAGTCTCAGCCTTGATTTGCTCGCTCCTGTAAAACGGCTTCACGCCGAAAGCAGGAGTGGAGTGCTACCGGGCCTGGGCGGCAGCGTCCGCATCTTGTGATGAAAAAACCAGCACATTACGTAAGGAGTACAATTCCGCCTCGAGGTAATTCAAAAGAGCTATCGCTAAGGCAAAATCTGAACACATAGGCAGAATTGGCAAGAAATTAGTTCGCCTTCCTTCAGGGACTCGTGCGTTCTGGTCTCTCGCCAAGGCTGTCTTAGGGAAATTCTCACAGCCCTCTTTACCATCTTTGCACGGAGACGATGACTCTTTGGCCCATATCGCAAAGAAGAAGGCCGATCTCCTGGGTTCTTTTTTGTGGCCAACTCGACTCTGGATGACCAAGGGAACGCATCGCCTACCATCCCGCAGTGTGATAGTTTCATGCCAGAACCACAATTTCGGCAGTCATCTGCGCGTAAAGCACTACTTTCCTTGGACATCCACAAGTCGGGTTGGCCGGATAGCATCCCTCTGATTGTGGCAAAAGTGTGTGCTCCAGAGTTGGCACTAGTATTAACACGCCTATTCCGGCTATCCTACTCACACGGCGTGGTACCGAATTCATGGAAGACAGCTTTGGTGCATCCCATCCCTAAAAAAGGAGATCGCTCTAATCCGTCTAACTATCGGCCCATAGCCATAACCTCCTTATTCTCCTCCTCCTCAAGTATTTAGAAGAGCACCAGCTGATTAGCGACCGTCAGTACGGTTTCCGTCGCGGCCGTTCAAAATAAAATCTACATATATACATTTAGTAAAAAACTTATTTTTATATTGCAAACAGACATTCCAATTTTATTTATTTGTAAAGATGTATATATACAATTTTTAGAAATACCCTACATTTGGCGATTAATATGCTAACACGATGTGCTATTTCACATGGACAACGGCCCTTTCTTTAAATGTTAGGAACTACCTTTACTAATTAAACCACGTAATCAATTATATTACATTTATATTTCTTTTCACATTGCTATTATCACTAACAACTAACAAGTAACAACCTTATTTTAATGAAATATAACAATAAAATACATTACCTTAAATTACTTATGCACGCTCAAGAATGATCTCAATTGTGTTACTTTTACAGTTTACTGGAGGCCAACTGTTCGGCACGACTTGCTCTTTCGAGCGTCGTCGTCCATCTGCCATATCTTTAACAAGTTCCAACCGTCATCCCCACGTTTGGGGATACCAGTTAAAACAATAATTCTGCCCACTAAATATAATTTCGGGTAAAATCCCGCTCTATTAAATAAAACCTAACACTCGACCATCCTGACCTCGTGCATGTCCTCATGCACGCTCTCTTACTTAAACCTAACACTTGGCCTCTTTAGTATTTTTTTCCATTTTACATCTATTTTCTTATGTTACATGAAATATTTTAATTGTTACAGATCGTACAATGTTAAAAAAAAATTACAATATTCCGCCATATATTGATGGCATGCTATTTTATGTTATGTGTTTACTAATAATTACCAGTGACTAAAAACATACATGTAAGCCTTAACTAATAATCAGTAATTACAATTGATCAATAATTAAATGGAACTACAATGTAAAAAGAAAAATACTTTTAAATATGTACACTTACATCTTTTTTTCAATATTTGCTTACTTAATGTTTACTTACATTACAATGGATAGCAGCCTAGCAGAGCTATTTGCTAGAATACTAATTACAATGTTTAATACAGTAATTTTACAGACATTTGTATATAAATAATTACTAACAACTAAATCACACATAGGCGTAATATATTACTTATAACAAATAAGTAGTCAATAATTGCGATTGAACTATAATGTAAAGCGAAAAATATCTTTAAATATATCTACACTTACGTTTTGACAGTTAGCAGAGATATTTACAGGAATGCTAATTGTAATTTTTCAATGCAACAATTTTTATACAAATTCATATAGGTAAGTACCAATAATTATTAGCCACTTAACCCTAAAACCATACATATAAACCTAATACATCATAAAAATTGATTAATGAATGATAACAATTGAACTATAATAAATGCAAGTTAAAAATATCTTTAAATGTGTCTACCACTTGGCTCTAACATTTTTTTTTCTGCCTAAAGCTAATATTGACTTTAATACAATACAATGGATATCTAATTAGCAGAGCTATTTACAAGAATGGTAATCACAATGTTTTAAACCGAGTTTGTATTTTGTATACTGATAATTACCAGTAACTAAAACCATACATAAAAACCTAATAAATTATAGCAGTTAAATAATTAATCAACAATTACGATTGATCAATAATTAAAAAAAATATCTAAAATATCATAACACATCCATTCCATTTTTTTTTAATTTTTATTTTTGTTTACAATGTTTACTACAATATATTATCTAATTGATTTTACTTAACGGAGTTATTAGTAATTAATGTTTTAATACTATGCACATATAATTCTTTTTTTACAATTCCTTTTCTGTTTCCCTTTTTACATGAGGAATATTCTTTGCATGAATTAAGAATACTCGATTAATACATGCAAATATTTTTAATGAATTTTCATCCCTAAATGTTTACTTTTAGGTAGAGCGTTGTTGTACGTCTTTATTATCTTTGCGTTACAATTTTATTAGAATGTATTATAAGATTTCCTATTCATAGTAATTTCCGTAATCATTTAATGTACTAAGTACATGGTACATTTAGCTATTATATAATATAATTGTTTATAAATATTGCCTCATGGAAATCTACATGCAACAGGTGTACACCTAACAATTAAATCCATATGGAATTAAAATCGATCTACACTTGAATTTAAAACAAAGACATTTTATTTCTTTCATAAATTTAATTTAACAAGTATATAATTTAATAACCAGATATTTTAATTAAATTTCAGCTCTTTAAAAACTTACGCTTCGGATATTTTAATTACATATATTATTAATACGCTAATAACAATATGATTTATAGCGGTAATATGTAACTATACGTTATTAATTGTTAGTTAAATTAATTTTTTTTAATACATGTACAAAAAAAATATCGTTTAACAATGTGATAAAATAATTTGGAAATGAAGCCAATAAAAAAATCTATACTATGCAAAATATTTTAATTTATTAATGAAATAAATAGTCCCTTTTTATAATTCAAGGTCCTCGTATTCTCTAGTAATAATTTTATGTCACAACAGACTCGGTAAACCATGTAAGAGTAACTAAGTTCAAAGTGATAGAGGGACATCATAATTTAAATCACTAAATTATTTAATGTTACAAAACTGGCGTTTAAACAACTTTCTTCCTTTTCTAATTTGTTCTGGCATTTTACTGGTATTTCTTGACGTAAAAGAATTTTAAAATAACTTCAATGCTCATCAAATGAACATCTCAAACAATCCAGACAATATAGATCAGAATCTCCTTTGATACTTTTGGCAGATTCTTGAATATACATAACTGTCAAGGTCAATATTATAATAAAAATAAATATATAAATTCTATCATATATTTATTTTTAATATGAGTATTCTCTCTACAAAATATTTCACCCGTGTCTCTTATTCTCTTGTTACACAATCACAATATTTTAAACCCTCACGGCTGAGGCTGAGGGCCTCATAACTATGTAATACATGTATCCACTTTACATTATAAACTTATTTTTCCCAAATAAATTAAATAATAATTATATTCCAATTTTTTTCCATTCATCATAATATACTATTGTGACTCTCCCGAACTACAAAGTATATTATGTAATTCCTTCGTCTATGTTAGTGGCGCGAGTCTTCCTGCCTCGCGACCAAAACCATAGTATCATACATATCAATTATATACATTAAATAAACCACCCCCCATAATACTGTTGGGTCTTACGACAGTAACCATTGCATATTTTAAGTTTTATCATATTAATCGTAATCCTCCCGAATCACGAACATGTCACATTTTCAAAAAAAATATTATATTCACCTTTCATTGTTAAAAGCCATTAATTAATTCTTATATTGATTACTTATTCACTTAATATGAATTCAAAGAAAATCATTAAATGCTAACTTTATTTTACCATTGAAATAAACAATCATTTTCACCAAATTTATAATAACATGTTAAGCTTTAACTTGGCATCATCTATTAACACTTGAAAGAGATCGATGTAACGTATAAAGAATTCCCTCCTATTTTTGCCATTTTAGTTGAAAATAGTTTTCATGATTTTTTTTTTTACTTCTTTTGCCATAACGAGGAGAAAAGCCCTGTTTCAATTGTGAAGTCCCGTGTGTTTACTCTGATGCATCAATCACAATTGTCTAAAACCTCTTACCTAGTAATAGTTGATGTCTTATAAAATTTAGCCATTCTCTAATCTTTTTCATTCATTTTTATATCAGAAGAAAATTAGAAAACGATATTTCGCAAACATTTTGCATTAATTAATAGAATAAATCCGAAGAATCCGAATGCCTTTCATCGTTACTTTAGCTTTGCACCACACCGAATTTTAAAATAGTGGGATAGCAAGAGATTAAATAGTAGACTAGCCACGGTACCTACACATATGTGGTTACAACAATTTTGTAATTGGTCGATGTGTGTTGCAGAAATCAATAAAAAAAAAACAAATGTAATGTCCTTACTTGGGAAGCAGATTTTCCTTTTTTTTATGTCCGTTATAGTACGTCAAGAAGTTTCCATCGACATACTGCTAGAGATTTAACTTAAAATATTGGCTCCATTTACTACAGAGAAATATTATGTTCCCAATGTTTTAAATTGAATGGAGCCAGAATTTCCGAAAATACTTTTATTTCTTATTTCATCCAACGAAGTTTTCCCTTCCTATACAGCTTCATCTCCTTAATGTTATCTCGTTGTCTCTAATATAATTATTTATTATGCTATTATTTGTTATATAATAAACTACTAATTTTTATTTCTATCTGTTATCTGTCAAATCTGAAGGATATGAGGTTTTCACAAATCCTATGAAATTCGAAATGGGGCCAATAGCCAAATTTCAGTTTTTAATGACATAAGTGGTGGAGAGATTGTTCGAACTACAACGTTTACCTACTGTAGTTATTACACTTGTTGTCTAGGAGTTTACGCGATACATCTTTACTTCCGGTTGATATCCTATACCACACAGACATTCGTAACAAGTTGCCGTACCATCTTGTTATACGAGAGACAACAGTAGACCCAGCACATATACTATGAACGTTGGTCTTTTTTTTAAATAAGTATCTGCCAACGCTTGCAAATAAAAATGTATTTATATATACTCGTATATATTATTCTTATAAGATGTTGAACATTAAAGAAAACCACCAGATGGCAAAGCAATTGAAGAATGAAGAACATTAAATCACGCAATCTCTGTAGCAATATACCATCGTTGCCTAGTTCACTCCCATCCCAAAAGCAGTTGAATTTGTACTGCCGGGTCATAAATGGGCAATAGTGGTGGCTCAGCTAAGATGTATTTCAAATACCTAAATGGCTATTCATGCTCGTCATCTCATCCATTTGTGGCATCCATTTTCATAATTATATTAAGGAGACAAAATAACGAGACCTACAAATATACCTATAAATACAAAGATTGTATGCATTGTAATTTAATCACGGATGAAGTTGCTTTTAAGACAAAACTTTAAAATTCACAGAATACTTAGGACCGTCGTTTACCGTTAGAAATTTTAAATATTATAATTATCCTTCAACTAATAAATCTCACAAGAAATATATTCTGTAACTATATTAACAACATTTTAATGTATAGAAAGTAAAATTTGCCTGTACCATTATTTCAATTTTTTTCGTATTCTATGTAATCATCGATTGCATCAGATTTTGAATTTGGCTCATATAGATAGCTACCCCGAGTTAGATATTGTAATAGACATAAGGAATTTAATTAATCAACTGAGCTTTTATACTCTGAGCTAAGATCAGTCTTAGCTGTAATTGATACCACGTCAGGCCCAGAACTAAAATCAATACACATTTTAAATTTATGACTAACTATAACTATTACCCTATACGAGGTTAAACAGGATTACTCAAAATTAAATGTAATTATTCTGGGTTTAACCGAGTGATTTTTTTTTTAGTTTACCCTCCAACTGAATAAACATAATTCTGTCTTTTGTATCAAATTATTCTAATCTACGGAACCTTTCAACTTTAAACAAAAACATTCATTTAATATCTTAATTCAAACATAATATAGGCGGTGGTCATAGAAACGGATACTAGGCGGTGACGTATTGCCTACTGATACTGACTGAAGTATTAATTTCGAGAATTAAAATATCTGAAGGTACATGTGTTCCTAACGTCACCTCTATTCGTAGTCCACTGCTTCACATCCATTTTGTTGGGAAATTGTAATGTACGTTAGTTCAAAATGAAACGCAGTGCGTACTTTTGGTAGCTCGTATAATACTGACTACAAATTCTATCGGTGACAGTCGGCGCTACGTCATGAGCATAGACAAACATACATGTCATCTCCTCCCTCATTAGTCTGTCAGTTAGATGGATATCTGACAACCAAAATAAATAATAGTGAATTTCTTATATACTAAACAATTATAACTTATAATTAATAATTTTATTTCTTGGCCTTAACCTTATGTCTTTGTATCGTGGTTCGGGTTGCGGTGGTGGTGCTCCTGTAGGACCATCATGGTACTCTGTGTTGCAAGCCACTGATGGTTGGGGCTCACAACCAGGTTCCTTTTGAGGTTCACCACCGATCCCCTCTTCCACCTTGTCGGCTACCGCATCCTCCCACCTTTCCTCCCTGTCTGTAGTTTCAATCCTGATGGGACCATCTAAACCTGGTACTTGACTTACGGAATCAATCCCGTCAGTTGTACATTCTATCCCAGTATTACCAGTCACAGGAGGCTCTGGAAGAGGCGGTAACCGAGCCGCTGGTATTTCGGCGTGAACTCTGTCATTTTCTTTATTGTTGTTCGAATACCGCAATAACTGGTCAATGTGACGTTTGCAAATGAGATCGGTACTATAAATTTTTACACGATACATCCTCCGACCCAATGGTCTTTCTATAACGCCCTTAGTCCAAAAGTGTTTTTTATTTTCGTAACAACGCACCCAAACTAATTGGCCTATTTTAAAATGTCGACATTTTTCTGGTGGTGGTGTTTCACAACACGAGATTGGATCTGACGGTGGTACAACCAGATCCAACCTGGTGCGCAATTGTCGACCAAACATTAGTTTAGCTGGTGTCTCCCGAGTGTTACAATGCCGTGAATTCCGATATTCGAACAAATACTTTGACAATTCTTCCGCTATCTTATTACCGGACGACCCGATTGCCTTAATCATCTTTTTGCAAGTTTTCACAGAGTTTTCCGCTTGGCCATTGCTACAGGCATGATAAATTGGCGAATTGACATATTTTATGCCATTAAACGCACAAAATTGAGAAAATTCTTGCGAGGCTATTTTTGCGTCATTATCTGATACGATACACCGAGGTAAGCCAAAAGTCGAGAACAGGGTATTTAGTTTTGAAATTAAATGCCTAGTCTGAGTGCCACCGTTCATTTCAATGCACTCTAACCATTTACTGTGTGCGTCTACTACGATTAAATAATCCTTTTGGCCTATAGTCATGTAGTCGATATGTAAACGGTCCCACGGCTGGGCCGGGCGGGGCCAAGCGGCGGGGGTTGCGCGCGGTGGAGCCGGTCGTAGCGAGATACACGTGCCACACGCGCCGATTATTTGTTCGATGTCCCGGTCTATACCGGGCCACCACATCCTAGTTCTTGCGGAACTTTTAGTTTTTACTATCCCTTGGTGAGTCTTATGTAATTCTTTTAGCATCGTTTTTTGATATGCTAGTGGAATAACTACTCTATGGCCTCTCATTAAGCACCCTTTTGTTAGTTCTAACTCGTTTTTACACAAAAAATAAGGCAGGATGTTCTTGCATTTTATTTTTCGCGGCCAGCCTTGTTTTAAGTATTTTAATACGGTTTTTAAAGTTTTATCGTTTATCGTAGCATCCCTAATATTTTCATAGGTCACTGGTAAATTTTGAAGTTGCAATGCGTTTATAGATAAGCAGCAGGAATTTCCGTAAGAACTGACATTGTCGTTTTCCAAATCGGATCTTGGTGAACGCGAAAAATAATCTGCAACTTCATTACTTTTACCCTTAATGTACTCTATAGTGTAGTTATAGGCTGAAAGGAAAATAGCGTAACGCATTAAACGTGATGCTGTCATCACCGACATACCCTTATTTTTCCCAAATATTGCTAAAAGGGGTCTATGATCTGTTTTTAATATGAATGGTTCATGTCGGCCGTACAAATATTGGTGAAACTTTTTTATCCCGAAAATTATAGCCGTCGCTTCCTTGTGAAGTTGGCTATAGTTCCGTTCACTAGACGATAGCGATCGAGACGCAAACGCTAGTGGCCTTTCGATACCATCTGCCCCTATTTGTGATAATACGGCTCCGACCCCAACTGGGCTACCATCAACCGCTAAAACTAAGCGAGCACCCGGATCAAAGTGTGTTAACACTCTTTCTGAAACGAGTTCTTTTTTAATGGTTTCGAATGCTAACTCTTGTTCTTTTTCCCATTTCCACTCTACATTTGTTTTTAACAGTTCATTGAGTGGACTGAGAATAGATGATGCCCGTGGAATGAAATTTCGGTAATAGTTCACCATACCTAGAAACCGTTTTAGTTCTTTAACATTTGATGGCCTTGGTGCTTTATTGATAGCCTCTACTTTCTTCACACACTTATGTAATCCATCTTTATTTATAATGTGGCCCAAGTAACTTACGCTGTCTTGAAAGAACGCACATTTTTCTTTTTGCAATTTTAACCCCGCATCTTTTAACCGTTGAAACACTATTTTTAACCTCTTCAAATGTTCTTGCCTAGATGGCGCTGTGATACAAATATCGTCAACGAATATGGCTGTTCCTTCTATTCCTGCTAAGAGGTTTTCCATAGCCCGTTGAAAAATAGCTGGAGCGTTTGCTAGCCCATAAACTAAACGCGTGTACATAAACAGACCTTTCGAGGTATTGATCGTAGTCAACTTTTGTGAATCTGGCGACAAAACGCATTGTGAATAAGCCTGACTACAATCGATTTTTGAGTAGAGTTCACCCCCCCCTAGCTTCGCAAAAATTTCCTCAATACGCGGCAGTGGGTATTTATCTATGTGTATATCTTGATTTACTGTTAACGAGTAATCACCACATATTCTAATGCTACCATTAGGCTTACTCACACATACAATAGGGGACGCGTATTCGCTATAACTAACAGGAACTAAAATACCTTTCCCTACGAGTCTATCTAATTCCTTTTCAACTTTTTCTTTTATAGCGAATGGAACCGGACGGGCTTTAAAAAATTTTGGCTGCGTATTTTTTTTTAAATGTAACTCTACAGAAAATCGATTAAAACAACCCAACTCGTCCGAGAACAAGTCACGGTAGTCATATAATAATTTTTCCAAGTCTGTGACACCAACCAATTTTGTCTCCATTTTGTTACTTTCCGCCGTTATTACAAATTTAAATTTCGAAAAAAAATCACGTCCCAAAAGGGCCGGGCCCCCGTTTTTTATAACATAAAAAATAAGTTCTCGGCAGGTATTTTGATATTTTACCCGTACTGATATATACCCTAATGGTGAAATTTTATGGCCATTATAAAAACAAATTCTAAGATTACTTTTACACAAAGGAAGATTACTAAAATATTTATAATATAACTTTTCTGATATCACACTAGTACTGGAGCCAGTATCCAGCTCCATGTTTAAATGTACGTGATTGTTTATTAGAACAGATATAACAATAGGTTTATAGTCTACGCACCTCAAATTAAATAACTGGCATTCATCGCAACGGTCACTGCAGTCTTCTTGGCTATCGATACCGGTCAAATTATGCACTTTTTTTATATTTTTATTGCACATTTTCTTTAAATGACCCTTCTCTTTACACCTATCACAACGATACGACTTATAACGACACTCTTCAGCTAAGTGATTATTGAGTCCACATACACGGCACTTTTTATAACTTGCTTTCGATTCGTTTTGTAGCCTGCCTTCCGCGACGTTAATACGTAAGCGCTCCCGGCCACTCGCCCGAAACAACTGATGAGGCGGCGCGCTTATCACCTCTGCGTCCACGCCGCTGTTTACCGCCCCCGCGCGAGCCTTCCTGGCACACGCAGCCTGTTGTGCTATTTCCACTGCCCTGGCCAACGAGAGGCTCCTGGCATCTTGTTCAAACAACCTTTCGCGCTCTGGTCCTGACCGCAGCCCCAACACGAAACGGTCACGTAATAATATTTCTAAGGCTGCTCCGAATTCGCAATGCACGGCAAGTCCCCGAAGTCGAGCTGCCCAATCCTCTACGGTTTCTCCTTCTGCTTGAATAGCACTATAAAACTCGTATTTATCCGCAAAACTTGATCTTCTGGGGGTGTAGTGGTTGTTGAGTATTTCTAACAGCTCCGAATATGGCACTGATTCCACCGATTTTGGATGCGCAAGATTGATCACCAATTTATATGTCTCGTCCGACAAGTGAGTCAACAGCACAGCCCTACGTTGTTCTTCCGTATCCAATTTATTTAATTTTAAAAATTGTTGCAATCGGCTTGAAAATATGCTCCAATCTTGATCATTTCCATTAAAATTACCAATGTTTCCGATAAAAGCCATTTTTCCTATTTTTTTTTTCTTTCGTGGGTAGAGCTCGTCGCCAATGTAATGTACGTTAGTTCAAAATGAAACGCAGTGCGTACTTTTGGTAGCTCGTATAATACTGACTACAAATTCTATCGGTGACAGTCGGCGCTACGTCATGAGCATAGACAAACATACATGTCAGAAATTCAACTAAGTCTCCTAATAATCCTCCTTGTTGAAGCATCAAAGTTTTTTTTTTTTAGTGGCAAATTAAGGTTACCTCTCTGGTATGGACTCTACTCGTACTCTGTCATATCCGTAGTAATTGACGTTCTGCTTACACGAGGAAGACAGGCTCCGTTGACGGCAAAGGCACTCATTATGCGGCTCGATTTTCATTTTAAACACCTTCATTTTCTCGTTACCACGTGATCGCTCCGAGTGCTCTGATGTTACGAGTGATCTTTCATTTTTTTTTTATTGCACATCAGGTATCTGAAACTTAGAACGGCAAAGCATGATGGGAGTGAATATCAATGTTCTTTTTAAATAAGCAAATATTTTTACGTACATACATCAAGTTTTCCAATATATACTGAGAAATTACAGTTAAAAAAAATTGATATTACAATATTCATAAAACTTTTTATTTTTTTACTAACCAAGAAAAATGTATAAAAATGAGACTTACGAAATATAAAATCGATATGAGAATGTTACACTTTATATTATATACTTTATATATATAACACAATATTGGTAATCTAGTTATTTAATTGAACCTTTAATTTATACAAATTTGAGGCTGTGGGTAATTTCACTTCTGATATTTTAGAAATACCCTACATTTGGCGATTAATATGCTAACACGATGTGCTATTTCACATGGACAACGGCCCTTTCTTTAAATGTTAGGAACTACCTTTACTAATTAAACCACGTAATCAATTATATTACATTTATATTTCTTTTCACATTGCTATTATCACTAACAACTAACAAGTAACAACCTTATTTTAATGAAATATAACAATAAAATACATTACCTTAAATTACTTATGCACGCTCAAGAATGATCTCAATTGTGTTACTTTTACAGTTTACTGGAGGCCAACTGTTCGGCACGACTTGCTCTTTCGAGCGTCGTCGTCCATCTGCCATATCTTTAACAAGTTCCAACCGTCATCCCCACGTTTGGGGATACCAGTTAAAACAATAATTCTGCCCACTAAATATAATTTCGGGTAAAATCCCGCTCTATTAAATAAAACCTAACACAATTTGTATATAATAAAATTGGTAGCGGTTGCACCCGGGTAGCACTATTTCTGTTGATATCTGGCTACCCGGTACCGATTTACGGGTAGTTAAGAATTAAGATATCTAATATCAACTACCCGTAAATATGTATGTATGTAGACGGCTACATATCAAGAACGAGCTGGCACCGCAAACAGAAACTCTTTCCATTGCGAGACAAGCTGCACTGGACACGTATAGCTTGATATGTAGCCCTATGTAGGTACTTTTCTTCCGCAGGAAACGCCGGACACGTACGTATATACGTATTATAAGCATTAGCATCACTTGCGGAGCTGTCTATCTATATATATATAATATATCTTATAAAATAACTAGCTGAGCCCGCGACTTCAGTCGCTTGGAAAATTTTCGAAAATAAAAGTAGCCTAAATTACTCCTTATTACATTAGCTACCTGCCAGTGAAAGTGCTGTAAAAATCAGTCCAGCCGTACCAGAGATTAGCCGGAACAAACAGACAGATAAACAAAAATCGCTATGTATGCTTTTTTAGTAAAAATCGGTTATTTGTATAAATGTACAGATTACTTGTATAGATGTATAGTAGCTAAAATAAAAATAGCCTAAGTTACTCCTTATCACATAAGCTATCTGCTAGTGAAAGTCTTTTCAAAATCGGTCCGGTCGTTCCAGAGATTAGCCGAAACAGACAGACAAAAATTTAAAAAAAAATATTTTGGTATATTTACCGTATACACGAGTACATCCATATGTATTTAATGAAAAGCGGTTGTTTTAATATTACAAACAGACACACCAATTTTATTTATTTGTATAGATTATTTGCATAGAAGATATATTGTAGCTAAAAGTAGTCTATGTTACTTTTTATCCCGTTTAGTCCCGTCAAAATCGGTCCAGCCGTTCCAGAGATTAACTGTAACCAACAGATGGACAGACAGACAAAAATTGTAAAAAATGTTATTTTGATATATGTACCGTGTATACATCCATATGCATGTAGTAAAAAGCGATTATTTAATACTAGTAGTGCCCGCGACTTCGTCCACGTGGAAAACTTACTAAAATAAAAACCCGCATAATTTCCGTTCCCATAGGATTTCTGGGATAAAAACTCAAACTATCTTTGTACCAAATTTCATTAAAATCGGTTCAGTAGTTTAGATGTGAAGAAGAAACAGACAGACAGACAGAGTTACTTTTACTTTACAGTAGCATTTATAATATTAGTATGGAAGTATGGATTACAAACATACACTGCAATTTTATTTGTATGTATGTATGTATAGAAGATGTATAGCTAAAATAAAAGTAGCCAAAGTTACTCCTTATCACATCAGTTATCTGCCAGTGAAGTCTCGTCAAAACCGGTCCAGTCGTTTCAGGGATTAGCCGGAACAAACAGACAGACAAAAATTGTAAAAAATATTATTTTGATATTAGTACCGTATATATATCCATATGCATTTAGTAAAAAGCGTTTATTTTAATATTGCAAACAGACACACCAATTTTATTTATTTGTATAGATGTATCCACCATAAAAATATGAGCTGCACACAGTGATGATAATCATGCCATTTTGTCATAATTAGGTAGGTTTATGTTTGCATTCAAGTATTTCTCTAATCATCACCGCGCCAAAATACTACGCGCGCCGTTCGCGCGATAGCTTCTTACTGCTCATTACAGTGCTTATCCCTTTCGCACATAATGTTGGATGAAATAGCATGCATTTTGACTACGCCCACCAATGAGTTCGTGCCGCCGACTAGTGGCACCTTTAAGCTAAGCGTCCACAGGTCGGTATCGTAAGCATCGGACGCATCGCATCCAACGGATCGTAGTATTCTTTGTATAGAGAGTCATACAAGTGCGTCCACTGATCCGCACTGTACGGATTACTCATCGGCAATGCCGACACCGATGCTCCGAGAGGCAACTTTCCAAGGATTTATAACGTTATAATTTCGATATTTTTGCTGTTTCGTGATTGGTTCCCTGCGTTTCATGCTGTTTCGTGATTGGTTCGCCAACTAGCGCTAGAAGACAACGTCATAATATCATATACCATAACCAATCGCAACGACGCAAATATATCGAAATCATAACGTTTTAAATCCTTGCAACTTTCGCGTTGCGTGCCGATGACGTCATACGGAATGCCGATCAGTGGACGCGCTACGCGCGCCCCGCGCGCTCACACTGCATCGTCCGCCATTTGCATTTGACGATCGACCTGTCCACACGCGTTGTTTTGCAGCATGGACGTGGCACGACTAATTACAATTGTGCAAGAATACGAAGAGTTATATAATTTAAAACACCCTAATTATTCGAATCAACAAAGAAGGGATAATATCTGGGAGGAAATTGGAAACAGATTAAATGAAAATGGTAAGTTTTTATATTTTTATTTTGTAACTCATACATTTGCACGCCTTCCAGCTCGAACTCTCTTTAATTGCCATTCTATCGACCCTGCTGCTGAGTTGAAGTAACTTTTGAAGCTATCCCGGACTGCTAAAGCATCTGCGCGTGGATTACCACCTATATTCCTTAGGTTTTGCAGTCCTGCTATTTCCGCAACAGAAGTGTTCAAATCATTTCCTGTCCAGTAGCATGTGTCATTTCTTAGAAAGTTGTGCAAACAGCATGTAGCCATTACAACAGTTATAATGTGTTCTTCGTGCATAGACAATCTACGTTCGAAAATTCTAAATTTTTTTGTCAATATTCCGAACGTATTTTCTACAGTATTTCTAGCACGACTGAGCCGATAGTTAAACACTTTTTTCTCTTCATTTCTTTGGGCATCGTCCCGAGAGTATGGTCGCATTAAAAACGAGCATAATGGAAAAGCCTCATCACCGATGATGACATGAGGTAGTGATTCAGTCCCTCCTGGTGGTATTTTTTGTGGAGGTATGTTTAGAGTGCCATTCTGTAAACTTTTGCCTAAACTCGAACTTCTCAAAATGCTAGCATCAGAGTTCTTACCAAAAGCACCGACATCTACGACTATGAATTTTTTATGTGCGTCGACTAAAGCTAACAGTACCAAACTAAAGTGTTTTTTATAACAAAAGTAATTTGAACCACTGTGCGGTGGTGCTTGAATAAGCACGTGTTTTCCATCAATGGCAGCGATCGCGTTAGGAAAATTCCATTTGTCACAAAAACCTTTTTCTGATTCAATCCACATATCTTCAGATGGTTTTGGCATCACTATGGGCTGTAGGACTTGAATAATGGTTTCGCATGTTGAATACACAATTCTTCGCACTGTACGTTCTCCAATCCTGAAGGAAAACGACAGCGATCGAAAAGAGTTTCCAGTGGCTAAGTACCTGAAATAAAAAAAAACTTTTTTATTGTTACAGGAAATGTATGTAAGGAGCGATGGACCAGAATCAGAGACAATCATAGGAAGGCTTTGAATCTGCGTAAGACCAAAAGCGGCCAAGCAGCATCGAAACTAAAACCTCCTAAATTCTCCCAAGAACTTTCTTTCCTAGTACCATACCTAAACGATGAGGAAGAACGACGGTCAAACCTATCGCCTAGAAATGACAACAATAACGACGAAACACAGCTTGATGCACTGTCTGATTCAAGTAATCTAGATAATAATATACTAAGCGATTCACCAAGTCCTCTATCAATACAATCTGCGACATCAACACGAACTGTCGGCAGGAAATCAAGCTTTGCAGCTTCACAAGCTTCACAAGGTCCAACTGCAGCCCACGTTCTACAAGAATACTTAACAAAAACAGAACAACACAGAAACCAGAGTGATCCTCTACTTCATTTTTTCATCAGTATGGCAAAAACAGTAAAAACATTTCCTTTACAAGACCAAATTCACATTAAAGCACAACTGTTTCAAATGGTTAACAGCGTGGAGATGAGGCTTGCGACAACTCCAATCAATCCTGATTCTAATGCTATGGAATATGGTTCAAATGAAAGAGAGAGAGTGAGAATTGTTTCAAATGTAATGCTTAATCCGGCACCTACTGGTTCAAATACAACGATGTTTAATTCGCCTGCTATAAACAAAATCACACCTATTAAAACTACGTCTTCGGCACCTTCTATGAGTAAAACTCTATATGTGATGTCTCCACCGTCTGCAATGGTTCCTCAACCGTCTCTACCTGCCGTATACGAAACTCTGCGCAATCTGTCTCCGGCAACTTCCCCAATATTTTCTCATTCATCTGCACCTAACGAAATGCCGCCGGAACATTTACATGCAGTGGATCAAAATACCCAGATTCTCAGTCAATATTTACATTTTAATAAGAACTATACATCCGATGTTTAATTTCAATAAATACCTACCTTAAACACACAGCAAGCCTTTCTTCTTGTCCTATAGCCTCCCTGTATGTTGTATTCTGTCTTAGTAAATATGGTTTCAGGATCTCAACAAGAAAATTGAATTTAGCTTCAGACAGAAAATATTCAAAGAACTTAATGTCATCATTTAACAAATCAGGAAATAGTGTGTGATATTCTCCACGTTCCGATCTCTTCTTGAAAATGTCGTGTATCCACATATTATGTTTCCTCTTTTTAGGTTTTTTTGCATTTTCTTCCTCTTCTGCTAACAAACAAGCAACGACAAAAAATTGTTCTTCGCATTCCACCATTCTCACAAACACACGTACGATCACTAAGAAAATCCGAATGAACTAGCATCGGCAATCCGATTGCTGGTACTTGCGTCGGCAAATCCGATCTCTGCCGATACAGTGGACGCATTATGAAAAATTAATGCGTGTGATGCGATGCGTCCGATGCTTACGATACCGACCTGTGGACGCTTAGCTTTGACCTTAAATGTCGAGTTAGGAATATGCCTCAGCCGCACTTGCGTTTATCGTCACAAAGCTAAGATAATGGCTAAGATACTATAATATTTGATTTTAAGATACCTTAATATAATATATCTTAAAGCAAATTTCAGAAATCGCTCACCATACAAATCGTATGAACCATCACACACGACTAAGATAATATATATTTTACCTTTAGTACCTTAAGATACCGAACGACGTGGAAATATATAGTTCATGCGAAGAAATATATATTTCATATCTTAAGACACCTACGAAATACATATTTCTTCGTATCTTACTATAAATACATGATGTTTTATTTTGGGATATGAGCGGTCGCAATGCCTCATAATATATATTAGTATTATAAATGCGAAAGTTTGGTTGTTTGGATGAATGGATGGATGTTGGTTAAAACTACTGAAGGGATTTGAATATAATTTAACTCATAAGTAGATCATGACCTGGAATAGCACATAGGCCAAGTTTTATCCCGATAAAGCAGGTGATCCCGCGGGAATCACCAAAAAAATTTATAATGTAGCGGGCTGCACGGTGCATCTACTTTAATATAATAGTTACTATGCGTTCCAACTGAGAATAGGATCGCGCTTGTTATTAACTTCATATCACAAGTGTGAAATTAGTAATGTCAGCAAAAAAACATTTGTTCAAAAAATATTGCTGATTTATTAAAGAACATAATATAACGTTTTAATATTTTCATAAATAAAAAAAATGTAAAAAACATCAATAAAGTCGTGTTACTTTCACCACTTATAAGTCAAGAAGGATATTTCATATTATTCTATATCAAAATTGTTGTCTGAGGAGCTATCTAACAAATTAAGAAGTAAGGCCGTTTCACTCATAGTTAATCAACTGTATACAGGGTGTCCCAGAACTCAACGTCAAGCCGAAACGGGGTGACAGGATAGATCATAACCATCACGAGAAAAATCAGAAAAAAAATCTATCCCATGCAGTTTGAAAATTATGGGCATTTTAAGAAAAACCTAGAAATTTGGTCTAACTGTATCATTTTTCGGTTATTGTGGTTAATTTTTATTATTTTTGTCTAGCGGCGGCACTTGCATTGCATCTGCATTCCCCATAAATGAGATGCATGTTCGCATATTCTTGTGAAGTGTAGCGCGTAGGCATAGTGATGACAAGGATGTCAACACAAAAGTCCAATTCCAAAAGAGAGAAGCCAAAGTTGCCGGTATGTAATCAACAAGTCCAATTCACAAAAACCCAAGTCCAAAAAGAAAAGCCAAAGTTGTCAGTACTAAATTAACACAAGCGAATACGGAAAGGTGCGCAGTAGACGAATGAGCGAAATGTACTAACTGGTGTCAGACTGGCAGCGTAGCTATTTGCTTGGTATGGCGTCTGTATCTGTATCATTCGCACTCGTTTAAACGACGCATCTCCGTTTCACTGCGTGGCGTCACTATCTGTCTCGCTCGCTCATGGCAAACGTGTCCAGTATCTGTTTCATTCGCACTCGTTTAAACGACGCATCTCCGTCTCACTGCGTGGCGTCACTATCTGTCTCGCTCGCTCATGGCAAACATGTCCACTATCCATATCTCTCATCATTTTACCGTAAAATAAAAACCTACCAAGGGCTTGTGCGAATAAAAAACATTTTAACTGAGTAAAATGGGTTAGCAAAAATCGAGTTACTTGAGGTTTTTATTTTTTACTCGTTTTTTTTAGTATGAAACTAACAAGTATTGTACCATTTTACAATCCTGATTAAATGCGCCAACTCTTAATGGCACTTGCCAAGGCACTCTAGTACATTTTTTTTAAAGGAGGGTGTTTCAAAGTCGACAAAGTTTGAAAATTTTAAATTCATAGTTTAACAAATAGTCTAAATTCTAGGAAACTTGGGGTAATTGTGTCATTATTTTAGACTGTGATTCTCGAGATGTTATTTAGGGTTACGGTTCCAAAGTTTAAATGAACAAAAATAATAAAGATTAACCACAATAACCGAAAAATGGTACAGTTAGACCAAATTTCTAGGTTTTTCTTAAAATGCCCATAATTTTCAAACTGCATGGGATAGATTTTTTTTCTGATTTTTCTCGTGATGGTTATGATCTATCCTGTCACCCCGTTTCGGCTTGACGTTGAGTTCCGGGACACTCTGTATAGAACTCCAACGACGCAGACTAATATTATCGTATCTTAGCCGTGTGTTATACGTTAAGATACTATAACAATTTATATTAGGGCATCTTAAGATCAAATATTATAGTATCTTAACCGTCTGTGATGAACTTAATGCAAAGACACGATAAATGCAGATGTGACCTCTTCATTTATCGTGACATTGCGCCAAGCTTTTTGACGATAGACGCAAGCGCGGCCCCACAATATAGTGTCTAATACGCATTTTTATTGTTAATCTGTTACTAATGTATTAAGTTTACACTTTACGCTTTATAATAAGTACCTACATATATTTCGCTTTACAATATTGTCTTGATATATATTTGATATATATATATATATATATATATATATATATATATATATATATATATATATATATATATATATATATATATATATATATATATATATATATATATATATATCTAGGTAAATATCTACCTACCTACTTGAATTCGATTAAAATGATTAAGTAAAAGACGCCCCTCACTTTTTGTGGACTTATTATTCTTTGAATACTATCTACTAATTAATTCAAAACCTGGATAGGTATATGATAAAAATGATAAGTTTGGATATTTATCCATTTTTTTATAAAAAAAAGGGGCAAACGAACAGGAGGCTCACCTGATTGTAAGTGATTACCACCGCCCATGGACAGTTACATCACCAAAGGTCTTGCAGCTGCATTGCCGGCCTTTTAAGAAGGAGTATGGACTTTTCTTGAAGGTCCCTAAATCGGATCCGTTCGGAAACACCCCCGGCGGTAATTGATTCCACAGAGGAGTAGTGCGTGGTAAAAAGTGCCCAGAGAATCGCACGGTTGTGAATTTCCAGACGTCGAGGTTATGAGGATGGAACTTTGAATTTTGCCGCAATGTCCGATGAAGAAATTCAACAACAGCAGTGATTAATCCAAACAGTTCGTCGGAACACTCTCCTTGATACATAGAAATAGCGGTAAAAGATGCTAAGCGAACTTAGTAACTTACATCTCTGCGTAAAGCCAAGGAGTCAAGCCGATTGGAGAGAGCCTGGTCGTCAACGATTCGAACAGCTCTATGCTAATTGCGATCAAGAGGAAGAAGCTGATACTGCGGACTCCCGCCCAGAGATGAGAACAGTACTCCATGTGAGGGAGAATTAATTAATTAATTATTGGAACTATTCAAATTGAGTGCACCAGTAATAAACACTGCCAAAATATTGCGAAATATACTAACTCTATAATATGGTGAAAGGATAAGCAGTGGTGGATTTACCCATAGGCCCATAAGGCCCGGGATAGGTAAATCAACCATTGCTTAGGTATAATATGCCGGACGGCAAAATTTCTGAGATGACAAAATTCAAAAATGATGTATGAAAATTTGTTAGGATAAACTGATTTAAAAATACCTTTACCTAATGGAAATCTACATTAATTCGGTCCACTAGGTGATAAAGTTCCGCATTGTCTCATCCGGATCGGGTACCACCGCCTTACCTATTCCTGTCACAATAGCGTCAGTGCTTGTCACTAGTGTGTTACGGTTTGAAGGGTAAGGTAGCCGGTAAACTTATGCATGTGGCATTAGACCTCGCCACAAGATAGCAACGCACCATTAACATCTTTGGTATCAATAGGCGATGGTTGACTCTTTCCATTATGACACCCATCTGCTTATTTGCTATATTATATAATACTAGCTGCTACGTGCAGCCCGCTGCATTATAAAAGTTTTTGACAAATCCCGCGGGATTATCTTAATTTTATGGAATAAAATGTAGCCTATATGCTATTCCAGATCATCATCTACCTATATATAAACTATTGAACGGATTTGAATGATATTTGCCATATGCAAATATCATTCAAATCCGTTCAATAGTTTCTGTGTGATTGAGTAACAAAGGTCCATCCAAACATCCAAACTTTCTCATTTATAATATTAATATAGATATAGACAAAAAACGGCGTAACATAGATTACTTTTTTACCGTTTTAATAAAAAGAAGTGATACTTTTGGTTCACGTGAACGAAGCCGCGGGCAACAGCCAGTATAAGTAAGTTATAAATCAACTAATAATAAGTTTTTTTGGTATTTTATAAAATTTTATCTACAAAATTTAAATACTTATAAATTAAATGCTTAATTTCAATAATCACTCCCTCACTAACAAAAAAGCGGCATACCATTCAGGCTGTCCTAGAGTGGCATCAAGCGTAAATCCGCCACTGAGGATAAGGTGTTGCCTGGTGTAATTTCCATATTGCAACAAGTGTCGGTAGTAGGCATGCATTGATATAAAATACCCAAGATACACAGTTCCGAACAAAACTGACACTCAAAACTGTCGCTGATTCAGTCTAAAAAGTTTATAGTTATGGCACAAACGTGTTTTTGCATATTCAACCTTAAACGCAAGACTTAAAGTCATTTTTAAAAAACAATGTACAAAACGCAATAAAATTTTTGACTTAAGATAACCGGTAGGACAAGGCGTATGTGGAGTCGAACATATAAATATTTTTATGCATTGAGGTAGTGTTTTAAGGGTTTGTAAAATTTACATAAAAAAAATCTTGACGAAAATCTGTTTTTGCGTAGAACATTTATATATCAACAAAACAAATAATGACCATTAAAATAATTTATTTATATTTCAAACGTTATAGGTTATTGATTCTATTACACAGAACCTACACATATAGGCAAACTGTGGGTTTATAGCCATGTAGTATTTGACGCTTGATATTGATACATTTAGTTTGTATAGTCTAATAGATTTAGAATATACTGAAATAGGAAATTTACTGCAATGGTGACTATAACTACGTTATAAAGTTCATAGATTCTTACATGATAACAGACACGATTTTTTTTCAGACTTATTATATAATGTATCGACAACATAGTAAGCTAAGCTTATTTCTAGGAAATTGATGCGTTTCGCATCAATTTTCTAGAAATAAGCTTAGCTTTTCGTAGAATTCTCGATTTGAATTAGATTTCAGTTTTTCTGTTTTTTTTTTGCAGTATTATGTAAACAAACATTTGTTTAGTTATAGTA
Organism: Apodemia mormo; assembly: GCA_036924255.1. NCBI lineage: Eukaryota > Metazoa > Arthropoda > Insecta > Lepidoptera > Riodinidae > Apodemia > Apodemia mormo. The sequence goes on from JAUPFN010000017.1 coordinate 16,311,345, forward strand.
TCTGCAGACGTACGAGCGAATACTGCCCATAGACATTTGAAACACAATAGGTTAGTTGCTAATGCGATGTCGGCTTCTGAAAATGTTATTGACCCTCGTATAAAAAATTCCAATAAAACAATTTAGAGCTAAAAAATTGTGTTCAATGTTATTCGGAAGATCAAACTCGTTGATGATTTTGTAAAAATATACATCTTTTTAAATACTGAATAACTAAGTATCATTAAAAAAAAACTTTGGATTTTTGAACGTTTTTAATTCAATAGACTATGTTAGGCATAGTTTTTTCTTTGAGGTTAAAATACTTAAATTTAGTGGGAAGTTTCAGGTGTAGGGTCAACCAGCTCACAGATTTTTTTAATATAGTTACATTAGTTGGTTACATAGGTGTGTTACATACACAGAAATCCTAGTAGATACGTATATTTAGTTTGGAGTATAGTTTAGTACATATAATATTATTGCCGAAGGTAATTATATATTAGATATTTCCTGTTAATTATAAATTTCTTTTATAATTACGTTCGTTTTTCGATAGGTGTGTTACTAATAGGTATTTTTAGTTTGAGGTATAGTTAGTTATGATATTAGGTATAGAAAATTTAGAAATTATAGGAATTTCAGGTCTTACGTTTTTTATCTACATTTTAATAACAAAAATGTCGTATATAAATAATTAAGATGAATATGTAAATATTACTTTTAACGAACTAGCGGCCCACCCGGCAATGTAGAGATTTTTAATAAAATAAAGAAAGGTTAAATAAGTTCTAAAGTAAATATGCGCGAGCAAAGCCGCAGGTAACAGCTAGTATGCAAATAAAACAACTCGTACATAAAACAGTCACTTAAAATTTATACGAGACTAGCTGCAGATCTCTGCATTAGGATAAAAGTATGCTATGTGCTATTCCAGGTCATCTTATATCCGAGTCCAAATCCAAATTGGTACACCCATTTTTTACGCGTTTGATTATCAAACATCCAAACATTCAAACTTTAACATTTATAATATGTATAGAATAAGATATTCGCAATCAAAAACAACATTTTATTAAAAATAAATCATTAAATCAAAAAATAAACATTCTTAATGCAACCTGTGCCTTCCACTTAAGAAATCGTTATCAACACCACAGATCAGATATATGTACTACGTAAACAACACGTGTAAACAGAACAAAATTCGATGCTACTTATGATTTCCTATTGTTATATTAAAAGTTTCGTAATATATCTCCAAATTGTATCGTAAGAATTACAATTATATATTTTTATTTTATATTCGTACAAATAGAATAAAAAGAATCACCTAACTTGGTCCTCAAAATAAGTACTTAATCAATATAATCAAACATTTTAAAATCGTCAAATTGATGTCCTCTTTTCTTTTGGCAGTTGGTTAACAACTATAAAAGGTATTCAAAATTATGAATGAAAAAAATTAATCTTATTAAAAAAAAATAACTTATTAATGAAAAAAAAATCGACTCCACTAATAATAACGAATCAATTTGTGTTATTTGACTAAATTAAAAGGAGGTTGTAATGCACTGTCCTTTTACTAAAAAAGTGACCATTGAAATTTTGACGTATTATATTTGGAGCGTCGAGTATATTTTTAAGACAAATAAAATAAAAATCATACATTACACCCTATATTTAGTAATACAAACGACAAAAATAAATCGATAAACTCTTATACTTACCGAAAATAGAATATCTTATATTTTTTTAACGTTCATGATGTTGTATTTTACAATTTATCAGAGAACAATTCTGTATTTATGACGCGCGAGCAGTGACGTGAGCGACGGGCTTCTATTTGAAGTGGGTGCACAATTTTAAATTGTGCACTCATTCTTAGAGGACGTTTTTGAGACACTGATTGTGTATCTTGGGTTTTTATATATCAATGTAGGCATGGCACATTTCACTCACATCTCACTGGTTTTATCACTCGTTACAAAATAATTCACGTATCCCACCAGTTATATGTATCGAAACCGTCCGTTATATAAAACGCGAGCGTGACTTAATTTCATGCGAGCGAAACTACTACTTAGGGGCCATCCATAAATTACGTCACACGAATTTCACGATTTTTTGACCCTTCCCCTCCCCCCTGTCACAGCTGGTCACATTTGTGAGAGCCCCTCTACCTAGTGTGACGTCACATATTTTACAAATTTTAGATTTTGCCTTGTGTTGGTCCGGACTAATTCCCCGTGTTGGTCCAAGTTCCTTTGAAGAATAGACCAACTGCCGTTCTGCCAGGCAGGTCGTAAAAGGCGACTGATTGGCAATATGTACGTGCCATTACAGTCGTGACTAGTTGGTGGTAGAGTTCCGCAACAACTCATCCGGGTGTTTGGTACCACCGCCTTATCTATTCCTGCCGCATCGTCAATGCTTGTTGTCGTGTTTCGGTACGGTAGCCGGTAGCAGGTAGACTTATAATGCATGCGGTATTGTCATCCCGCCACACAGATAGCAAAGCACCATTAATATCTTTAGTGTGTGTAGGCGATGGTTTCTTTTTCCATCAAGAGTACCTGCTTGTTAACTATATTAGGGTATAGAAAAAATCTGTAAGCTGGTTGACTCTGCAGGTCATCTCTGAAACTTCTCGCTAAATTGTAAAAAATAGAGAGAAGTTTGTAAAAATGACAGAATTTTAATTTTCGAATAGATGTATTTCGATGATGATGATCGATTTTGATCTTTCGAATGGCATTCAACGTAATTTTTGAGCACTTAATTGTTTAATTAACTATAAATTCGACAGGTTAAAAATATCGAAAAAACGTAAAAAATGAACTTTTAACGTCATCATTAACGTGATTGATAAATTCCGATGTTTACATCACATTACACATACACACACACTTACACATACATACAGACATATGGGTGTCATCGTTTAAATAGACGGAAAAGGTTTCTAGGACCTCAAAACGTGGAGATCTGGTGAAAACTCGAATTCCGAAAATCGGGGCAAAATCAGTAACTCCTTTATCTACATATTACGTGGCAGTAAAAAGTATTTTCACGCCTGTATTCTTGAACGGGTAGGCAGAAGTACAACGCACTTGTTGTAACCCACGATCAGCCGAAGACACTTAGTCCCACAATGTGTGATACCTATCGGTAACTAATTAAGCACTTTTGCAATCCCGGGCAAGGTTATTTTTATAAAAAAATTGAAAAAACATGTTATTGAATTGCCTGTATCGAACCCGGGATCTAATGTGGTCAACACCGAATTGGACCACTAGACCTCTGAGGCAATTGCGGTAATCAGGGCGAGCGAAGCGAGCCCTACACTAGGCCACTTTGTATGCACTTTTGTGGTATCTGTTACTGAAAAAATATCGCACTTCGAGGTTTGAGCTTTGGCGTGGTAGTTTTTAATTCATGTCTAGATATGTCATCTATTATTAAAATACCATTTTATAAACATTAAGAAAAAAATAAAAAATACATGTATTACAATTTTATTACTACTAACGCCATCTATTATGAAATTAACGAGTTAAAACGCTAACGAGTTAAAATGTTACTTTGGCGTGGTAGATTTAATTCATTTTCATTCACTCCATTTTAAATGAAATTTTACAATATTAATCTATTAATACACTTGTACTTTTTAACTTCCTACTACGTATGTGGATAAGGAAGTTACTGATTTTGCTCCGATTTTTAAAAATCGAATTTTCACCAGATGTCCGCGTTTTGAGGTCCTAGGAACCTTTTTCGACTTTTTTCGTCAGTGTGTCTGTATGAATGTGTGTGTGTGTTCGTGTGTGTGTATGTATGTCTGTATGTAAACATCTCATAACTTTTGAACGGCTGGACCGATCGAAATGCGGTTGATGGCATTCGATTGGATTCCACTCAACTTAGACTTCCTGAAAATTTGAACCAATTGGGCCCAAGGGATTTTGATTTTGAAAAAACCCAAAAAGAAAGTTTGGTGAAACAGATTTTTTTTAATATAACTTCCAGATTAACGTACTGATTGAGTACAAAGACTAATCAGCTATATTCTCAAAAAAATTAAGTTTAATTCATAAATTGCATCAAATCGGTTTATCTGTTTGGAAGTAATCGTTGACGAAAATTATGAAAAAAAGTCTTTTTTTCGACATAACTTCGAAATATTTCAACCAATCATTTTTTTATTATTCTACAATATTTTAGTACTAAAAAAAATAACGTCGAATGCTGTTTTAAAAATTAAAATCGAATCTTATTTTCAAAAGTTACAGCTTTTCAAACATTAAAATTATGTTGTGTTTAGCAAACTTACTTAATGTTTTTGAAATAACTTTCAGGGTAATGTACCGATTGATCTCAAAATCTTATCAATTTTTCTCCTTTAAAAACTGCGTCAAGTACAGTTACCTGGATAAAAATCAGTCACTTTGTTTGGTATCTATCAATGACGAAAATTTTTGAAAAAATGTTTTTTGAAATTGCTTCGAAATTTTTGAACCTACCGATTATTTTGCTAAAGCAATAGTTAAATTGAGTTGAATGCCATTTGAAATTTGATCAATTTGATCATCGTTTCCAAAATATACAGTTTTTCAAAAATCAATGTATAGACATTTTTATCAAAATAAACTGCATGTATGATTGTTTCGTTGGTTCATTCGTGTTTTTTTGCTATTTTTTGTGACTTAGCAATTGAGATATTTCAATATTACTTAGAACTGAAAAAAAATCTATGCTTATAGTTTTTACTCTTTTGAGTTTAAAATACCTTAATTTAGCGGGAAGTTTCAGGGATGGCCTGCAAGGTCAACCGATTACAGTTTTTGACAATATGATTATTGTGAAACAGTACAAGTGTATTAATTGATTAATATTGTATTGAGAATAATTTTCAATCTTAGCCCGAGTGTAAAAAGCTACAAAAAGGTATGGTCCTGACCGTATCCCCAAAGAGGTAGGCAGAGGTACAACGTGTGCATCCACGATTAGCCGGAGATACGTCTTAGTCCCACAACGTGATAGGTGACCAGCTTATCACCAACCGGGCATTTTTCCAATCCCTGGCATCGTTGTTTTTATTAGAAAATTGAAAAAAAAAAACACATTTTTGATTTGTCTGACTCGGGAATCGAACCCCGAGGGTTTCCCTGAGAGAAAAATTAGAAAAATTTATTCGCTGAGTTTCTACCGCAAATTCTTCGTGCCTGCGGTAAGTCCAATATTAATCCTAAAAATTTTGAATGTTAATTAAATTAAAAAAAAAAATATTTCGAAAATCTATCTTATCATAGCAAAATTTTAAAGAATTGTTTTTTATTTTGGTTTTATTTTCCTGCGCCTTCTAGATCAAAGCCTGACGACGCCTTTGATGGGAATATAATGTTTGGGTAAAAATACGCTGGCTTTTTTTAGATTAGATAATAATAAATGAAGTCCATACATTAAAAGATGTAATTCTCATAAAAAATACTTTCTTAGCAATATTACTAGGTAGTATAATTTTGCGAGCCCTTATAAAGCTCTGCTTTTTGCTAGTTTAAAAAAATTGAAAGAATTCAGGCGCGAGACTTCATACATCGTTTCTTAGCTGTTCTTACCTTAAAGTTTAATTCATAGAAGTTTTTGACGTTCAGTTTACATTATTTAAGCTTGGGTTTATATATTTAGTTTAAATTATTTAATAATCTATACATATAATAAAATCGTAAGAAAGTCATGTATGTCCGGGGTAAACTCAAAAAGTACTGCATGGGCTTACTTCAAATTTTGCATGAATATTACTAACAGGCTGGATTAACATATAGGCTACATATTATCACGCTAGCACCTACGGGGTAGGAGCTGTGCGGCGTAAACGAAGTCCGCGCGGATTTAGTCGCGGGCAACAGCTAGTAATTAGATAAAAGTAGAATTTAAGTTAAAGTAAACGTTTAGTTCTTTTCTGAAAAAAAAAAGCCAACAAAGCAAAAATTAAAGTTATAGTCATGTAGACAGTTGCAACTATTTTCATTTCATTCTTTAATAGGTATGTAGTTTAAATTTAGTGTTGTAATACTATCTAAGATAGAAGTAAGATATAAAATATTATATATTGAAAACATGTGACGTCACAAAACTTGGGACTCCTCCCTACGCCTTGTCACACAATGTTCGTCGTCGACCCCCTCCCTCCCCATTAACGTGTGACATGATTATGGATGGCCTCTTAAGGTCATAATTCGCAGAAATCCATCGTGCAAAATAACAAAGCAACAACTCATTTGACCAACACTGTGCCACCAGCTAGAAAAGAGAATATGTTTAATACGTTATTTTACTTTACTAATCACTTAAAAATAGTAATCACTGCGCGGTGATATAACATACGGAATAAAATGCACTCACTGTGACAATAACATCACTAGTAAAATATGACGGTCGTGATTTATCACCTGTGGTGATATAACAGTGACAAAAAACAACTTTACGACGTGATAGTGAAATAAAAGTAGCTATAATTCCCATCGCTAGTCGGTAGGTAGTATAATTTTTAAAACACAGACGTTGTACTTAGTGTCAATTTCGTTTTAATCAGACTGAAATGATTTAAATTTCAAAGTTTAGTAGCTCGAGCCTCGATAGCTTGAGTAAAATAAAAATGTACCCAATAACTGGAAAAGTAAAAATGTAATCAATAGCTGGAAACTTATTCCTGCCCTTATTCTACTACTACAACAACGTTACTACAAGACACTACAACTGTTGTAGTACAACATTTTGTTTTTTTTTGTGTCCATGACTGGTTCCTTGTCCATTACCGGTGCATTTTCCATTAACTTCCATATTAATATACCGATTGATTACAAAATCGAATCAGTTCTATTTCCCAAAAACTGCATTTAATACTACAAATTGCATTAAAATGTTTGACTTTTTACAATATTTTTGAACTCAAAAATCCTGTGAAGTGGTTGACTCTACAGGGCATCCTGAAACTTCCCGCTAAATTGAGGTATTTTAAGCTCATAGGAGTACAAATATAACTACAGATTTTTTTCAGTTCACCTATCTAATTTGTGACATGGTATTGATTTTTGAAAACTATGTCTATATATTTTGGAAACGATGCAGATGATCGATTTTGAACTTTCGAATGGCATTCAACGCAATTATTAGGATTTAAAATATTGTTTTAGTTACACAGTTGAAGGTTGACACACGTCGAAAAATGACAAAAAAAATCAAAAATTTTCGTCACTAATAAATCTTAAACGAATCATCCGATTTTGATATAATTAACGGTATTTAACGTAGTTTTTGAAAAAGAAAAGCTGATTAGGCATTTATATTAATCGGTATATTAGCGTAAAAGTTATTTTAAAAATACTAAGTAAGTTTGCTGTAAACACCAAAAAAAATTTTAATATTTGCAAAGCTGCTTCTGAAAATTTCGTTTCAGGGGTTTTCGGTTTGTTGTTCGTTTTCGGTTGACACTACCGACTATCCCTGAAACTTCATATTTGGAAAATTACAGATTTTTTTATTTTAGAATTCTTTCTACTTGGTCCCATTTGAATTACCGAAGATCCTCTTTCATCTCATTTCCTCTCTGGTTTCCCTCATCCTCTGTGTTGGTACCGGTCCCCTTTGACGTCCATGTCATTTTGCCAGGGAGCTCATTAAGGGCGAACGATTGTCTAAACATGTCACTGCCATCATTACTCATATGTTGTAGAGTTCTGAAACGTCTCCCCCGGGATCGGTACCACTTATTCGGTATTTTATTGCTCGCGGCATGACATAACGTTATTTTCGAGCATAGCGTTATGCAAAAGTGATACAGAATTTGTAACTGTTTAATAACGTAATTCAAAACATTGCGCTCATTCACAAAATTGCAAGGGACTATAAGAGCAAGAAACTCAGGGCTCCCCTTTCCACGCGGGCCACTACCATCTTGCGACGGCGAAGCCCGCCTTACTCCTTCTGACCGAGACCTAGATATCTTCTCCGGCTGATACTTCCTACCTATCCTACCCGGGGTACAAATTGGAACATTCCTTTGTACCGCGGGCTGGTGTATGCGTATACGTCGGAGAAGATGTCTGTTATCGGCGCCTCGGCAAACGTAAAGGTCGGGACCTTTCGATTCTCTGGCTGCGCGTAGTTTGCGACGACCATCCACGTATCTACGCGTGCCTATATAGGTCCCATAGTGGCAATGCTGACATTGACCGGTCTGTTGAGCACCTTCAAACGGCTGTAGATTCCGTGTTACAACAAACTCCTTCCACTGAGACCTTGATTTTAACGCCCACCACGCCAAATGGCTATGTTTGCATAACACCGATCATGCCGGGAGGTCCGTCCACGATTTTGCCTTAGCGTATGGTCTTACACAATTGGTAACTTCGTCCTTGCGAGTTCCCGATGTGTAAGACCATACGCTTTCACTGTTGGACCTTCTGCTGACCTCTCATTGGGGCCATTACCAGGTATCTGTGGACATCTCACTTGGCACGTCAGACCACTGCCTAATCCGGAGTAAAGTGCCGATTTCGCGCCTATCGCGGCCTCCTTTAGCAAGCTGTCGTCGCGTTTGACACTATAGGTCAGCAGATTGGGACGGGATGTGGTCTCTTTTGTCTCTTACCCATGAGGGTTGTGCTTCTCGCTAGATGATCCGAGTATCATCGCTAACTCTATCGCTGATGTGGTGCCGTAGGGCATGTAACTTTTCATTCCATTTTCCTCTATAACAATTGGTGCTAAGTAGCAGCCTTGGTTTGGTCTCTCCTGCAAAATGGCCTCACGCCGAAAACAGGAGTGCTACTAGGCTTGGGCTCCAACGTCGGCATCTTGCGATGAAAAAACCAGCGCATTACGTAAGATGTACAATTCCGCCTCGAGGTACTTCAAAAAGCTATCGCTAAGGCAAAATCTGAACACATAGGCAGAATTGGTGAGATATTAGGTCGCCTTCCTTCAGGAGCCACTCACTAAGGCTGTGTTAGGGAATTTCGTATAGCCCTCTCTTCCATCCTTGCAAGGAGACGATGTCTCTCTGGCCCATACCGCAAAGGAGAAGGCCGATCTGGGCTCGACTCTTGATGATCAAGGGAACGCACTCGCTCACATGGAGTATTGTTTTCATCTCTGGGCCGGAGCTCCCCAGTACGAACATCTTCCTCTTGATCGCATTCAGCATAGAGCGATTCGAATCGTTGACGACCAGGTTATTTCGAAACAGCTTGACATTATGGCACTGCGCAGAGATGTAGGTTCACTCTGCGTCTTCTACCGTATTTATCATGGGGTGTGTTCCGACCAGTTGTTTGGATTAATTCCTGCCGCTACATTCCATTAATCGCACAACTGTGCGATTCTCCCTACATTTTTTGCCTCGTACTACTCTGTTGTGGAATCAATTACCGGCAGGTGTGTTTACGAACGGATACGGCTTAGGGACCTTCAAGAAAAGAGCTTACTCATTCTTAAAAGACCGGCAACGCAACTTCAAGACCTCTGGTATTGGGGATGTCCATGGGCGGTGGTGATCACTTACCATCAGTTGCACCTCCTGCTCGTTTGCCCCCTCTTTTATATATAAATTTGTTATATATGCTAGTACTGTAAATTTTTTCACATTCAAAATCAACTACTTAGCTGGCAGAGGAGAAAGAGCTGGGGGACAGTTGACTTTACCAAAATCAACACTTTAAAGCTTAATATTTCATAAATGAACCTCTTGATAGAAAAACTGTTCTCACAACCCCAGAATATTATTAAAATACCTATCCAACGATATCCCACACAGGGGTACGCGAGAAAAAAAGAAACATCCACACTTTACGTAGGTACCTGTATATGAGATACCCTAAAAAATATTTTTCAAGATTTTATTTTAACACTCTCGGTAGGATTTAATCGGATCCAGTAATAGCTTTCTATTTTCTGATACAAATAATCTCGGACAGACGGACGGCCATGGCGAAATTATATGGGTTTCTAATTGACTATGAAACCCTTAAGATGACCGACCGAATAATTTCATGTCTGATGACCTTTGATTATAATAACTGTTTTTCCTTCAAATATTGACTCATACATAGTTATGATTTACGAGGGTAGATATAAATAATAACATTGCCAGTTGCCACAAATAACTTGTACGAGAAAGATTATTTTCATTGTGTCGTTAGTTTAATAACTATCTTAAAATTTTAAACTGTAATCTTTACGTCAGTAGTTAAATAAGCTTTTACTGTTGCCATTACATAATTCAAAACAATATTAATGGATGAAACAAAGAAATCCGTCAGAATAAAACGTTGGCATTGTTCTCTATGTGATATATTTGCTAATTCAAGAAGACAATTTAATCAACATCTCGAGGGATTTGGACACAAACATAGAATATCAATTCGCAATAACGAAAAAAAACTAATTATGATTCCAGAAAATTGTGAAATAAACTATGCATTCTATGTACCCGCTTTTCTAGTTGTGACTATTACAACTTATGTGTTTTGTTACCTGATTAACTTAATTATCTAAATTATTGCGTGATGCTATTAATTTAAGTCATGGTCATTAACAATTCCTTAAATTTCGCGCCACAATTTTAATTGGCGGACAAGTCGTCCCCAAGCGTTCACGGCTTCTATGCGCACGAACGAACGCGCAGAACAATGAGGTAGCAGCCATTTTATGTCGGTGGCTAAGAAAAACATAATTCGAATGGCCAATCTTAACGAAATTGTGTAATTAGTGTTCTAATTTATGTGTTTTTGTACACGCTACTATTTTTAGGTGTTTCTGTACACATGTAAGTAAAATTGAGTTTTGCTATATATAACAATAGACAATAGGCCTTTGGATATTTATTCTTTTGCATTTAAATGCCATAATTACAAATAAAGAATCCCTCTTCCCTCCAAAAATTGTTATTATGTATGAATTTCTTATTGGTAATTTGTATTTCTTATATGATTGCATTTTTGTTGTTGTTTACTAAAGGTAAATCGGCAATTCATGTATCGCAAAAATGTATTCCGCATATTTTAATCTTGCGATATGACATAACTTTCCGAAGTAATGGTAATTCAAAAACAAAACATATGTGATTAGTTTTGTTTACATTGTAATTGCAATAGCCATTAATTATTTTTGCCAAAACAACCGGCGTCGCGCAACTCGGTCCTTAAAAGTTAGGAACAAAATTCAATAACGAATTGGCCATTTTATTGACGGCAGGGGGGAAGCTGGGTGGAGACACTAAGGAGATGAAGGATGATCTCCGACCATCTAATAGGAAATTATGTTCTCATTTAAAATCTAATAAGCCACCAAAATAAACATGACTACAGATCAAAACGCTCGTACAGATATTTACCTACTTATATATTATAAAAATAATATGACGACGTTTAAAAATGTTAACTTTAATCAAGTATGTATGTAAACATTGTAAATTGCTAAGCCAATGCCCTGATAAAGTCAACACCAATAGGTAATAATAATTGTGACGTTTTGTTTATTTATTTTTGTAGCTACCTATCTATCTACATAAATCCAACGAAAAAAGAAGGTAAAATACAATGTCCTGAAATTCCATAACAATATTTTTATGGCATGCTCTACATTTTACTGGATTAAAATTCAACATTTTAAAGATCAAACAAATTTTTTTCAGGAAAGACACCTTAAATTTAATGTAATAGATTAATCAGTACATTATACCTGATTAAGATTAGTACAAAATATATTTTCAAACGATTACATAGTTTTCAAATTTAATAATAATAATATTTCTGGACAAATTACACACATTGGTTTAACCCCAAATTAGCAAATTATTAGAAAATAAAATTAGATGTTAATTACATAGAAATACATATTAAATACTGTAACATACATAATAAACACCCAAACCAATTAAAATGTTTATTTCTGACGGAATTCGAACCTTAACCCCATCAATTCGAAGTTAGGTTCACTAGCCACTTGACCAAAGAGGCAGTTTCAATGTCAATGCATGTCAATTTATTCAAAACTGTGGTCTATTAAACTGTATTTTTATTCCTATTAAATATCTATACATATATAAAATCGTAGGAAAGTCAAAAAATATAGTTTTTAGAATTTTTGTCTGTTTGTGTGTATGTATGTCCGGGGTAAACTCCAAAAGTACTGTATGGATTTACTTAAAATTTTGCATGAATATTACTAACAGGTCGGGTCAACATATAGGCTACATATTATCACGCTATCACCTACGGGGGAGGAGCAGTGTGGAGTAAACGAAGTCCACGTGGACGAAGTCACAGGCAACAGCTAGTACCTATATATAATAATAATATAGCCTTTCTTCGGACATGACAATATTTCTTTTAGTTAGTCATAAGTTATTTTATTCCATTTTTGTGTGTCCGTTTGCCAGGTGGCAAAGGCCTCCTCCAATCTTTTCCATTCTGGCCTTTCTATGGCCACTCTACCCCACGTTGTTTCTGCGACTTGTTTAATGTCGTCGTCCCACCTCTTTTGTGGTCTGCCTCTCTTTCTCTTACCATCTCTTGGGTACCACTCTGTGATTATTTTGCTCCATTTATCTTTTCCTCTGATCATGTGGCCTGCCCACTTTTGTCTCCTTATTTTCAGAGTTATGTCCTGGACCCTAGTCTTGCTCCTGATACTGGTATGTTTAACTTTGTCTTGCCTTCTGATGCCAGTCATACTCCTTTCCATGGCATGTTGACATACGGAGAGTTTATTTGTTACATTTTTTGTTAAAGCCCATGTTTCGCTCCCATATGTTAATACAGGCAGGATGCATGTGTTAAATAATTTGCTTTTCGTTGAAATGTGTAGGTTCTCGTCTTTTATTATTTCTTTTAGGCTCCAATATTTTTTCCAGCTATTGGCAACTCTTCTTTCAGCTTCTTTGTTTTCATTGTCCTCTGGAGATATGAGTTGGCCAAGGTATATGTACTGTTCAACATAGGAGATTTGATTCTGCTCCACTGTTACAGGATCTTTGTTGCCATTGGTCATGATTTTTGTTTTTTCAGGGTTTAGCTTTAACCCAGCCTTGGCACTTTCCGATGCTAAATCATTTATCATCTTGGTTAGCTCCGCTGGTGTTTTTGCAAATAATACAATATCATCAGCAAATCGTAGATGCGTTAGCGTGCGGCCATTAATAGTTATGCCCATGTCTTTCCATTCCAGGTTCCTGAAGATCTTTTCTAACACAGCCAGAAAGAGTGTTGGTGAAAGGGGGTCACCCTGTCTCACGCCTTTTTGTATTGGAAACTTATTTCCTTCTTTTTTTTTCTGTAAAAAGTACTGTATGGATTTACTTAAAATTTTGTATGAATATTACTAACAGGTCGGGTCAACATATAGGCTACATATTATCACGCTATCACCTACGGGGGAGGAGCAGTGTGGAGTAAACGAAGTCCGCGCGGTCGAAGTCGCAGGCAACAGCTAGTACCTATATAAAAATATAATTATTTACAATAATATACAGAATTTGAATTTTGCATTAAATAATTCTTTAATCAAAGTATTTTATTCGCTTATTACTTATTCAATTCAATTTGTATAATGACATTATGTTGAGGCATAGCTTGGCACCATAAATCAAATGTTAAAAATTTAAATATTATATGTTGGAATATTTAACAGAACTAATATTAACCATGAATTATTAAATTGTGATAGTGATTATTAAAAAAGTTATATTTTGCATTATGGCAGTTTAGGCAAGATATTAAATATTTTGAAAAAGGATTGTATATATAGAAATGGGCTAACATAGCCCATTTCTATATATACAATCCTTGTTAGGATTTAGGATTTAGTTAGGAAATTTGTTTGCTATAACAATAACATATAGCAAACAAATTTCCTCAAATATTTTTCACACATTCATGTGACGACAGTATATTTATGTCTCACATGCGGCAATTGTTTTATACACATAACAAGCTAGCTCCCACCGGTTTGTAACACTGATAATTAGTCTGAATGTAGTTTGTGTGTATGTGTGTTTTTGCAGTCTGCACTGTGTCCTTTTGGCAAGTACTAGACAATTAACAACTCTTAAAAAGTTACCGAGTCCATTTACCATTTTAAGGCTAAAAGTTAAATTTAAAAGTTAATAAAATTAATTTATTTATTTATACACTTTTTTGCACAGAAGTAGTACAAAAGATGTTACTTAATCAGGGTTTGAAGTGATGATTATCAAGATAAATATAGGTTTATAATTTTGTTTGATAAGTTATATAATCAAAATTATTTGCTAGTGGTTTAGTTGTCTCATTAATAGATTCGGAATATAACTGGCAATAGTGGGAGGTCCCTGCATCATTGTTTTTCATATTTGACTGAATTGTCAATTATACTTTATGTTGTATGTGTTGAGCTAAATTGATGTGTGCTTTTAAATACTTCTATCAGCATTATGAGAACAAATATACAGATTTAGTCAGGATTTTGAATTTGGACTCTTCAGAACACACAATCTTTATCCAGTTAAAGCCAGTGAGGTTTATGAGAATGATATTTTAACTTAATAATTTAATTAACTAAGTAGTATGTAGTTGGTTAAATTATCATATATTGGTTGGAAAGTCTTAACTACAAAATTATGAATGAGAAATAAAAGATTTCCTTGATTGTAAAGTACATACAATTGGTTTATTAAACTACTTTTTGTTTAATTTTGTTCTGTTTGATAAGAAGCATATTTATTTTACAAAAAAGTGGTGTCATGGTGGCTTTGCAGTTCGCCACGATTCACCGGTTTATCGGTTGGTGAGATGAGTGGTGACCCCTCCACGTAATTATACTTAATCTGATAACGATTATTGACTATTCCTTGTGATATGTGAGGACCGACGACTTTACTAGATAATTTTAAACCCTGAGCTTAATGCTACTAACAAATTTTCACAGTTTACTAAGAGTGATTAAAAAACATATAACTAAGGTATCAATATCTGATCACAATTAGGTAGTCAAGTGGCTAGTGACCTAGACTAGTATTAGATCTAACAGGGACAGGTATTTGTGTGATATGCATAAATGTTTGTATTTATGGGTTTGTGTGTGTGTGTATGGTGTTAACAAATATATATCAATATTTGTATAATAATATGTATCTCTACGTGCTGGTATTTTTAACTAAGATATGAGTAATATCACAAGCAAATAATTTGTTTACTTTGGATTTAAATTGAAGTTGCTTAAATTGGGGTTAAATAAATTTGTGTAATTTGTCCACTGAATACTAAGAATATTTATTATCAATAATATCAAAGCACATAAAACAACCTAAATAAATATACAATATACATACATATGTATGCTTACACATATACGTATATCTCATACATAATAATGACATTGGTGGATAAATTACACGAATTGATCTAACACCAAAGTAAGCAATGTTTTTGGTTGTGATATGGGTGTTAGTTAACAATATTAATATATAGAAATAGGTTATAAATATTGAAATATTATGTAATAAACTCCCAAAAAAATAATAAAAGATTATTTTTGGATAGGTGTGTATCACCTTCGTCTTGATCGACATCTTCAATCAGATGAGATGGATGACAAATGCCTGTCCCTGTCATGAATCAAACCCCAGCTCAATTAGTTGCGTAGTCAGTCCAATCGACCAATGTGAGGGTTGAAATACATACATAAACAACTACTTTCATTAAGAGAAATATAGAAAGAAAATATTTTTTTGCAAGAATATGGGTGTTACAATTTGTTAAAAATAAATTAAGTTACCAACATATTCTACCAATATATGGTGTGCAAATATTTAAAAAAATATTATTATATAATATTACATTTAAAACTATAAATTGTATCGATTTTTTAGAATTACTACCGGATCGGAACACGGCCACACACTGAGAAGATCCGGCGGAAGAAACTCAGCGGGCTGGTCTTTTTTCTCTATTTTATGTTCTTGTTATAAATATACAAGGATGATTCCATATTACAAAGTTATTTTTATAATTACAAGTTTCATCTTTTGAGTAATTTTTTTTTTTTTAAATTTACAAAATGATCACCGTTTACAAAATTTTACTAGTTACATTGAAATTTTTTTTTAAGGACAATTCAACAAACTTATATTTCTATACTATCCATTAACATTTAATTTTATCGGCTAAAAATTCTTTAATATCATAATAAGTTTTATCTAACACCAAATCAAACAACTTTTTGCAAAATTGATTTATAGGCAATGATTTAAGACTATCAGGAATATGTTTGTATATAATAATAGATATACAATACACATTTTTTGTAAAAACATTTTCTTTGTGGTTAGGCACATATAATTTCTGACTACTCCTAAAATATGAGTTACCAGTGACTTCAGCATTTGTTTTAAATAACTTTTGGTGCTTTTTTACAAATACGCATACCTCTAAAATATACAAACATGGTAAGGGAAGTACCTTAAGAGACTTGAAAAGTTGTTTACAGGAATGCAACTGATTAACACCACATATTGCTCGAATACATTTCTTTTGGACTCTAAAAATTCGTACCAATTCAACAGAATTTCCCCAAATAGGAATTCCATATTGTAAATTAGAAGAGACATATCCATGATATGCTAATAGGGACATAGACACTAATATACAACAATATAATCGCTTCTGTGATCTAGTTGTCTGGTGTTGACCACATGAGGTCCTGGATTTGATTCCCAAAGTAGTCAATTCAAAAATGTACTTGTCAGTTTTCTGATAAAAACAACTTTGCCCAGGTTTGAAAACGTGCCTGGTTGGCGATAGGCTGCCACCTATCACATTGTGGGACTAAGTAAATCTGGGTGCTAATCTAGCTAATTGTGTGTGCACTGGATGTACCTCTACCTACCTCTTCTGGGAAATAGGCGTGAGATACTTATATACAATAAACAAAGTGTATAATGTTTTCTATTATTTTTGTGATAGATGTAGTAGAATATAACTATGTCTGGAAATGTATTACTTGACTACTAAAGAGAAACCACAAATGTGTGTTGATGGTTTACTGTCTTGCTCTTTGTGATGGATGCAGCCACCTCTATATATACACACAGATAACATATGTATACTACATGTATTTGAAATATTGATGCATTGTCTACCTACAGTTATTGATAACAAGCCCTTTATAGAAATGGAAATAAAATTTTATCTGCACAAGTCTTCGTAGTCGTAGTTTGTAGTTGCGGACAATAGTTAGGTGCTGAAACAAAATATAATCTTATAAGAATCTGATTTTGTCATGCATCATATGAAATGAAATCAGTATCCATTTTTTTTTATATTACATCTTTGGTAAATTTTGTTTATTAGTTAATGTGTCTTCAAAACACTATTCCAAATATTCACATATCATATTTTTAGGTCTCCTTGTCATTTTTATAATGATGCTTATCTCACACGCCGTGCTTCGCTCGCTAATAGATTAATATGTTGTTGATATAATTTTTTTATCATACAATTTTTTAATCACTATTTCACCTCTTAACTGGTTGATTTTTTAAAAGTTTACCTGTTTGATCACGGATCTTAACCATATCCATGTCAAATTATATTAAAATCGGTTTAACAGTTTAGCTGTAAAAGTTTAACAGACAGACTTCCACACTTATTAGTATGGATAATACATTTCTCATGTTGATTCTTTGAAGAATAAACCAACTGCCATTCTGCCAAGCAGGTATTAGCGGCGACCGATTGCCTATACGTGAGTTCTAGGTGGTAGATTTCCATAACATTTCGTCTGAGTATTTGGTACCACCACCTTACCTATTTCTGCCATATAGCTTCCATGCTCGTCATTGTTGTGTTCCGGTTTGGAGGGTAAGGTAGGTAAGGCATGTGGCACTGCTATCCCCCCACACAGATAGCTATGCACCATTAACATGTGTGGTGTCTCCAGGCAACGGATTCTCTTTCCATCAGGAGAGCTATCTGCTTATTTGCTATCCAATGATACCTATATGTATATGGGTGTCCAAGAAATCAACGTCAAGACAAAATTGGATTGGATGGTGGTTCGAAAAAAAATATGAAAAAAATAATTTACCTGCACTCTAAAAATTATAGCCATTTTAAAAAATAAAATAAAATCAACACTGTTATGATTTGTTACTGAATAATGCTAGTGTAATTAATTACAATTCAAAATTTGAACACAACTATCTTGGTTTCAGAAGAAAATATATCCCTAACTTTCCCAAACATGTGATCAAAATTATTACATCATTCAAATTTAACTGGCTGTGCAAAAAAAATGTACTATGCTATTTCCCCTACCTACTACCTACCCTACTCTTTAATTCCCTTGGGGCGGCGGGGGGGGGGGGTATCATAGGGTGGAAAAGGTAGGGGGTAGGTAGGAAAAGGTAGGGGGCTTTAGGGAGGGGGGTGTTAGGTGAAGGAAGTGAGAAGGTAGGGGAATGAAGGGGCAGGAAGTGTGAAGGTAGGGGCAAAGTAAGAGCAAGGTTGGAGAAGGCAGGTACAGGTAAGGGAAGGTCGGGAGAAGTAGAGATAAGGTAGGAGAAGACAGGGACCAGGTAGAGTAAAAAAGGGGAATGTAGGAGTAAGGTAGCAAAAATGTAGCAGGAAGGTAGCTGAAAGATAGCGGAAAGGTAGCAGGAAGGTAGAGACATGGTAGGGGCAAGTTAGTGGGAAGATTTCAAGAAGTTGTGAGACGATATGAGGAAGTAGAGACAACGTAGGACAAGGTAGGGGAGAAAATAGGGGGAAGGTAGGAAAAGGTAGAAGAAATGTGGGGAAGTAAGTGGAAAGTAGTGTAAGGAGAAGGTAGTGGAAAGGTAACAAGAAGGTATCATAAATAAAGCTAATTTCTTTTGCTAATTTATGTTAGTTTGTTTTGAAAGTTAATTTTAAATAGAAAATATTTATGTTAAAACTTTAGCAGTTTCAATGTATTGAACAATGCTACATATGCGAATCTATGCCTTCCCTAATAATCCTTCAAAACTGATATTTTGTAAAAGATTGTGTATTATGAGTCACATTTCACCCGAGCGAAGCCGAGTTTTCATCTAGTACCATAATATTGCATTGTCGCTGAACATACATACATAAACATACATTAGTTGGCCAATTTTTAGTACAAAGTTTAGACTTGACACGGTGGGTTGGACGGGTGCAGTGGCGTGGTTCACTGCAGTAGGCGTCAAACTGCGGCCCACAGGTGATAATTGTGCGGCACACGAAAAAGAAACAATAATATAATTACGATAAAAATAATAATATGTAATAACAAATAATAATTTATTCGCATACACATGTTTAGTTTAACTTCATGTATAACCCGAATTTTGATATTGACCGAGTGTATCGTTTTGCTATTTTATTTAGTTTCATGATAGAAAAAAATAACATTATTATGATCTTTAATGGAATCATGTTTAAAATTGACAATACAGTTAAAGACTTTTTGCTTCACGGTGTGTGATCATTCTCTCAATAAAAATAGGTTCTGCAAAAATGATCTTTAGTCAAATATAGTCATATGGAATGAGTATATAATGTCAGGCAAATAAAACTGCAAGCATGACTGTAGAAAAAAAAAGGCGAGGTGACTTCATTTAAACACTGCTTAAAGCCCTATAAGGCACAAGGGTCGTTATCAAAGTGAACGTGTTTTCAAATCCATGATAAAAGAATCCTTTCTTAATATTTCTCCTTTGATAAAAGTGCTTCGCCGTCCAAAGTATTGCTGAATACGAGAAATACTGTGGTCAATTACTAATAATTACTCTGCAAGGATGGCCAAACGCGAACGAAGTCGCGGGTACAGCTAGTTATAAATAATATCAGTGATACAATTTACATTTCAGAAAAAACTAATAATATATTACAATACGATAAGCAGCTATCATCATGTGTTGCGTTTTAGGTCAAATTTATTTGGGCCCTCATCATTATCCTGTAACATGTGAAATCATTGTGATTTTTTAATTTCAACCAATGAAAGTGATTTAAAAATAAAAATAATTTCCATGGCTAACTAGTAGCCACAATGGTAGTTACTAGTTTAACCAAATTGCTTGTCTCTTACGAACAGCCTGGCAGAACGGCAGACGGTCTATTCTTCAAAGGGGGCCCGGAACCAATACGGGGGGACCATGTTAAGAAGAAACATCAATATTAATTATGGGCTCGTCAATGGTGCCATGAGTGCGATCCGGAATATAAATTGGCCTGCGCTACTCAGACAGCAGTTAGAGGGAGGGGAACTGCCACAAGATGTGTTTTTGAAATTTGATTACTCAAGTGTAATTGGCAACCGACCTGGTATTGGTGTCTGGATTGAGCCTTCCACGTTAGAATTTGATGCTTCACATGTTTAAGGCAAGATCGAGCGACGTATGCTTCCTTTAATTGTATACTGGGCAGTTACATGGTTTAAATTGTAAAACAAAAATAGATTGAGCAGATGTCGATTTAAACAGTTACCGATTTACTAAAGATCAGACTTACGTAGCTTTGAGCAGAGTCCGATTTTTTTTAAATTTTTTTTTAAATTTTTTTTTTAATAAATATAAAATTTACACTTACTGATCTAACCCCAAAGTAAGCAAATTATTTGCTTATGTTATGGGTGTTAGTCAACGATACTAAAACATAGAAATACATATATAAATACTAGAATATATTTAATAAACACCCAAACCCGGAAATACAAACATTTATGCTCATCACATAATGTTTGTCCCCGTCGGGGATCGAACCCGAGCCCCGTCGATTGCGTAGTCAAGGTCCCTAACCACTCGACCAACGGGGCGGTCTTGGGTTTGTCTCTGAGCTTGCCATCAATGCCCTTGACCCTAAATAAATATTACATCAGCCATATGATAAAAAAATTCTTAAAAAATACACGGTTTAGGTAATTTAAAAACCATCAATAAAAAAAGCAAAATTCACTATCATTAACTGAAAATTGTGTAAATAAAATAATTAAGGATTAAACTTTTTTATATGATAAGATAGCAAACAAGCAAATGGGTCTTCCGATAGAAAGATACACCCATCGACTATAGATACCAAAGTTGTTAACGGTGCATTGTGCTATCCTGTGGCGATGTCTAATGTCACATGAATTAAGTTTACCGGCTACTCATACCCTCCAAACCAAAACTAGCAATGACGCTATTGCAGCAGGAATAGGTAAGGCGGTGTTACCAAAACCGGGCGAGACAATGCAGAACTTTACCAACTAGTAGCCACGATATGGTAGTGACTCGCATAGCCAATCTTTATGTATGCTATATTGCTAGGCATGCTTATATATGCTAGGCAAGTCGCCTTTTACGACTTGCCTAGCATAACGGCAGTTGGCCTTTTCTTGAAAGGTGCCCGGGACCAACAATAACCTGTGTTAAAAATAACTTTAAATTAAATCTAAAAAGAAATAAATTGGTAAAGTGTGTCTACCACGCGCAGTTAGGGTTCAGAAGTTGCCCACCGCAATACTGCGGACTAAGAAGAGGGCTTTTATTACTACTATTCTATGAACATCTAACTTATTTAACGTTGACTGATATATCCGCATCACAGGTTCCCCGCCAATAAAAATATCTCTAGTACATTTTTCAAGTTAGTCACTCACTGTTACTATTACTCAAAAAAATTTAATGCCTTCTAAACCATCATAGTTTTCCTTTTAACTTCATTAGGTATATTAACTACTACCATGATTTTTACCACCCCTATAACCAACCGTTTGGCAGAGGAAGAGGTGGACACTAGACTTTACCAAAAATTAATCACAAACCAGTTCCCTTAATCTAAAAATTGTGTTCAAAAACTTACAATATTTTTCAAAAACCAGTCCAACGATACCCCACACTACGGGATACGCGAAAAAAAATATAGATCTACACTAGAGGATCTACACTAAAATATATTTTTTTCAAGATTTTATGTTACGACTTTGTTGCCGTGACTAATATGCATGTTCATGCTAAATTACAGCTTTCTAGTACTAAGGACTACTGAGCTAGACTGCGGCCGGACGGATGGACATAGCGAAACTATAAGGGTTCCTAGTTTATTTCGGAAAAAGGGAAAAAAGTGCAAATACAAAAGTTGTGTTGCCAAAAAAGTTATAATCTTTTCATTGCCGACAACTTTGCCATTAAAAATTTTTCTATAGTTTTGTCGACTCCTAGTTTTGTAGGAAAAAGTGATAAACCGTTTTCCCCTTTTCGAAGTCTCGTTCATCCCCCCTCCCCCTCCACTTCCCGACCTCAAATCGCCTGTAAATTATTTTTTCTCTTATTTTGGCTTTTTTTTCTATTTCCAAGGAGTGTCACTTCATTATCGGCCCCAGCCTATAAAGATGAAGTAATTTTTAAACTCGGTCAAATAGTTTCTGTTTCAAATCGTACCAATCAACCAAAACATCCAATATATCCTCTTTATAATATTAGTTAGATATAAGTTAATAACGGTGACTACGTAATGATTGAACTTTGGTTCAATTCCCGACAGAGACAAACATTATTTTGATGATATGAGCATAGATGTTTATATTTTGTATGCTGATCATGTGACCGAAAAACATTACTTCTGTTTGCTTAGTCGAATTTTTGAAGTCTATAACGTGTTGTATTTTTTTATGTCATAAGATAGCAAACAAGCAGATGGGTCTCCTGATGGAAAGAGTCAACAATCGCCTATAGACACCAAAGGTGTTAATGGTGCATGGCTATCTTGTGGCGAGGTATAATGCCACATGCATAAGTTTACCGGCTACCTTACCCTCCAAACCGGAACACGACAGCAACAAGCACTGACGCTATTGCGGCAGGAATAGGTAAGGCGGTGGTACCAGACCCGGGCGAGACAATGCAGAACTCTACCACCTAGTAGCCACGATGGTAGTGACTCGATAGCCAATCGGTCGCCTTTTACGACCTGCCTGGCAGAACGGCAGTTGGCCTATTCTACAAAGGAGGCCGGGACCAACACGGCGAAAAAAGTGTATCCCCAAAAGTGCTAGATTTTTTAAATGAATTTCAAATATTAGTAAGCAATACAAAATGTCGACAGGAAAATGTACTGACTGACTCGGGATGTTCGATCCAGGTGCTCTGGCCTCTGTATCGACATGCTTGATCGCCATGGATTGTAATATATCTACAGTATATTATGATCCAATTGATTCGATACTATTTTTTGAATCAATCCAGTTTTGTATCAATAATTTTTAAATATAAGACATGTTGTCTTTCTTAGTATTAAAGGTTATTTTAGTAGAGAAACAAAACATTTTTTACATTGGCCAATCTTTGAATTTACGGAATTTGAATTTTAAGGTTACGTAAAAATAATAATTTTGATAGCCGTTTTGGATCTAAGCGATTGCGACTTTCATTTAAAGTGAGGTTTTTATTTGACATTAAAAACTATTCTATCTTTTAAGTTGGACTTTGGACTAGCTGACCCGGCAAACGTTGTTCTACCTTTTTAAATACTCTTATTTTTTTTCTATATTTTCTCACCTTTTAAACCTTCCCTGAACTTTAACAATTAATTCAAAACCAAAATTAGCCAAATCGGTTCAGCCGTTCTTGAGTTTTAGCGAGACTAACGAACAGCAATTGATTTTTATAATTTAGCTTAATTAGAAATAACCTAAGTATCATAAATGTTGCAATTCAGGTATACTTACGCTAACTACTGCTGCTCATTTTTTATTTGTATTAAGTTGTGCGATGAGAGTTTTATGTGAAGATTTGTTCCAGGTGGAGGGGGTTGATGATGGGGCTCCAATCATCTATTCGCCATTAGTTTCCCGGCACACTGGGGCGTGGGCGTCGGGGGTGTGGCACGGGGCGTGGGGGTCCCCGTGCCACCCCCCGGCGACCTACTCGCCACTATCACCATGTTTGAACAGCAGATAAAGGCAGAACCCATGAGGTATGCATCCAAATTTTTCAAACATTAGAACTGTGCATATTTTAAGCAATAACTAGTTCCTAACATTCGCGTTTTTTCAGTTTTTTTATAAAAACAAGCAACGTGGTTTGAGATTGGAGAAGTGTCTGGTTGGCGATAGGCTTGCCATCTATCACTTTGTGTGGGAATAAGTATCTTCGGCTAATCGTGGGTGCACTTGTTGTACCTAAGCCTATTTCTTCGGAGATACGGGCGAGAAGATACTTTCACTTTAAATTTATGCCTACTAACGATTACTACTAACGATTTTTTAATCCGAAAAAGCTTTTTAGGGGTTTCTCCTATTTTAAACCCAAAAGTTTGTAAGTGTATGTTATATGTTGTCATGCTTATAATCTGGTTGGATTTAGATAAAAATTATTACATATGAGTTGGTAGTTTACTAACTGAACAACTGAACACATACGAGGGGGCGTTTTTAAGTTCGCGGAATGAAGGGCAAGGAGGGAAAATAAAATGTCAAAATTATTTTTCTTTTTCTATATATTCTCCTGCAAGACGAATACATTTTTCAGATCTTTCTTTTAACTTATTCATGGATCTATTACTGCAATTCATCCGAGAACTTATTTAAACCCTCATAAAAAATGTTTTCTCCTTGTCGGAAAAATACGAGGAAATTGCGTCCTTAACTTTTTCGTCTGTGGAAAACTTTTTTCCACGAAGCTCTTTTTTCATGTTTGGAAACAGATAATAATCACTCGGAGCCAGGTCTGTACTATAGGGTAGGTGATTTAAAATATATATCAAAGCCCACCTTATGCAGAGCAGCCAGTGCAGTACGGCTCTTGTGTACGGGCGCATTGTCGTGCAATAAGCAGGACACCTCTGCTTAATTTTCATCTTCTTTTTCTTTGATGGCTTCTTTTAACAGCTCCAAGATTGTTGCATAATATTCTTCGATTATAGAGACACCTTTATCTTTATAATCTATTACAAAATTCCTTCTGAATCCCAAAAGACTGTCGCCATGAGTTTTCCGGCCGAGTATGACACCTTAAACTTCTTAGGAGGTGGTGCACCCTTTTTATGCCACTGCATGGAGTCTCGTTTAGACTCAGGTTCATAAGGTTGAACCCAAGTTTTATCTCCAGTAATAATTCGACTCAGTACAATATCCTTGTCTTCTCCACAGAGGTCCAAAAACACTCGGGAACATTCAACGCGCTGTTGCTTATGCGGCGGCGTGAGCATTCTTGGAACCCACCGTGCTGACCTTTGTCATTCCAAGACGGTCATGCAGAATTTTAAAAATGGTTGTATCTGATACTCCAACCAATTCTACAAGCTGTTTCTTCTCTAGCCGAGCATCTTCCAATACCAATTTTTCGACTTTTACTACAATTTCCGGAGTGGTCACCTCAACAGACCGTCCTGGTCGTGGGTCGTCTTCAAGTGAATCCCTGCCTTGTTTAAAAAGGTTGTGCCACTTGTAAATTATCGTTTTTCCAGGGCAAGAGTCCCCATAAACCGATGACATCTCTTCCATTATGAATTTGTACAAACTTTCCTTGCTTGGTAAGTAACTTTATAACGGCGCGATATTCGATTTTCTCCATACTTCAAATTTTCTTCTGGGTTGAGTTGTTTAATCGTCGATAGTTTTAAAACTAATGATGCAGTTGTGACAAAACTTTATATTTATACTAATTATGAGTCACTAAACACGTACCGCCTAAACGAGCCTGCTATCCCTCCTCTAACCCCGCCATTCCGCGAACTTAAAAAATGCACCCTCGTATGTTATTTTTATCCCGGTAAATAATAGTTTTTTATATCTAATGGGAAAAACAGTTCATCAAACAGTAGGCTGTTGAAGTGGAAATTGAGCATATATAGACCATCTGTCTGCCTTTCTACTAAGCAGTTCGCAAAAGGCAAGTTTTCTAAACGTGTTCATACTATTGACTACTAGGTGATAAGAATGCTGCAATGTCTAGCCCGTATTTGGTTCCACCACCTTTCCTCTTCCTACGACAAGTGTCAGTACGTAACATTGTTGTGTTACAGTTTAAGGGGTATGGTAAGTAAACTTATTTTGAACACTGAATATAGTCGGTACTTGGTAAAATTTCATGCCAACTTGTATTTATATTATGCTATAAGCACTTAATACAAGTGCTTATTACATAATACATGTATTTATATCACACTTATGGCAATATCACCAACTTTTTTGATGTTTATATGCAATGGTTCTCTTTCTATCAAGAGGGCCATCTGTATGTTTCCTATTTTGATATTAAAAAAGAGACTTGGAGTTTAAATGTTAAGATTATACAAAATTAAAAAATATTATAAAACTATGGACAAACATATGCTTAGTACTCCATTGGATGAAAATGGCTGGACACAGTGACGGATTTGCCCATAGGTTAGTGAGGTCCGGGCCTAGGAGAGCAAAATTTTCGACTTTTTTATCGAATTTAACTTTTAAAGGCGAAAGACCCCATTCCGAACTCAAAAATCTATTACATTGGATTTTATTGAAACATGTAAACAATTTTAAAAATTCCTATAAAATATATTGAATGATATAATAATTAATTTTACTTTTTTATTGTTCAATAATGTCTTCAACTCTTTGTGGAAAAATGCTAATAATTAAAAAAGTAATAATGAATTGAAAATTTTAAAGAAATATCTTTGGACACGTTGAGGTTTGTTCCCATAATATATTTTAACCTTCCCATCAAGGAAGTTACTTAATTCATCTCGATTTTCGTAAATCGAGTTTTCACCATCTCTACGTTCGGAGGTCCTAGGAAATTTTTCGACTATTTAATGAGATTTTTTAAAAAATGTTTTTTTTTTTTTAATTTTTGAGCTTTTACAATAATTTAGTAGAGGTTGTCCTGGCTAAAATGGCGCGCCACACTATTTAATTTATCATTAGTTGATTTAGATGTGTGCATTTAGCGTATAGCTACTTTCACGGGTACATTCATATGCATTGCGCCTATAATTTAAATATGCTTATGTGTAAATATGCGGTTAAATAAAATAAAATATTTGTGAAGGGCGTGTCATTTTAGTTTAGACGAGCTCTACTTAAAAACTGCTTCGAGAAATAAAATTGAATCAAGTGTTCAAGTTACAGATTTCATTTTTTTGAATGCTGTTCGAAAGATCAAAATCGGTCATAATGTTCAAAATATACAGCTTTTCAAAAATTAAAATTAAAACTTTAGATTTTTGAGCTCTGAGCTTAAAAATTTTCTGTATCCCTCAATAGCTGGAAGTTTTATCTTAATATTTTATAAATGGGTCCCTTAATCAAAAAACTGATTTTACTATACTGCAATATTTTTTAAATACCTTTTCACGATACCCTACACTTTGGGTAACGCCAGAGAATAAACTTTACGTATACAGGAGGTACACTAAAAATATAGTTTTAAAAATTTATGTTACCTATTTGTCGGCGTAACTAATATGTATATTTGGACCAAATTACAGTTTTATACTATGAATAACATCTGATCTTTGCTGCGGACGGACGGACATGGCGAAATTATACGTATTCCTAATTGACTTCAGAACTGAAATTATCCTTTGCAATATTAACTTTGACTGTGCCAAATTTTATACTCCACTGTTCGCGTAATTGTCTTAAAAAAGGGGAGCAAAGTTTTTGCTTCTCGTATTAGTATACAAAAAAGACATGTTTATCTAACGTGATCAATGTTTTTATATAATTTTTAAATGATTTTATGGTAAAATTAGGGGTACACTTCATTTGTTAGGATAGCCACTTTTATAGTATCGCGTACACGTGATCGTGGCACGTTGATCGTCCATGGCTGAAACAAAATTTATTCAAATCAATGCCAGCTTTTCGTAACGTTTTGGCCTTGCCATTTATTTATTGTCATGGAAAAGCTACCGCTAATAAGTTTTGAATTTGGAATGGGTAATTGTACGATGGGGAATTATGAGTATTCTTGAAAAACTTTAAAAACAACAAAGAAAAATGTCGACACGCGAGACTCGAACCCGCGACCATCTCGCTCAAGCCGGGACGCTCTGCCGCTGAGCTAGTGTCTACGGGCTCGACGTGGCGAAATTCTTCTTTGTTATATGATTACGTCGATTGTACAGATCGCTAGATATACATACGTATAACTAGTTAAATAAGTACATCGTTACAGATGAAATCACATTTATAATTTTAAAAAAAATTGCGAAAAGTGGCACATTAATCGGGGCCTAGAGCGACATCAAGTATAAATTCACCACTGGCTGGACAGTCACCAAATATTGCATTGCACTAAACATAATTTTACCAGAAATCCAAAAATGCTGTATAACGACTTTGGTGATGCAAAAAGGAGGAAATAAGAACAGAGCGGCTTCTTTAGCCACACTGCCTTGCTGCTTGTTACCTAAGACACATAACTATAGAGAACCAAAATATTGGAATACTCTTCAAGATAGATGTAAAATATAATATGCTTTGAGTAAAATGGTATACCTATTTATTTTCATTATATATGTATTTTTCTCCCGTGTTGGTCCAGGTCCCTCTTGAAGAATAGCAGATGCAGGCAGAATGGCAGATGGGCCATTCTAAAAATGATAAAAGGCGAACGTTTGGCTACATACTAGTCACTACCATTGTTACTAGAAGCTGATTAGACTTCTGCTCTTATCAACTGTGTTTGGTACCACCACCTTAACAATTCTTGTCGCAGTAGCGTCAAAATCGGAAAACTGGAGCATGTGGCATTAAAACCAGCCACCAAATAGGAACACAGCGTTAACATCTTTGGTGTTTTTAGGCGATGTTTTTTTTCTTTTCATCAGGAAAACCATCTGCTTTTTTTGATATTTTATAATATAAAAAATGTATTTTAATGACTATGTGTGCTTTACAATATGAAAAATATGTCATGCTAAATCACTTTGTTACAGCTTTTACACTCATCCTCATGTCAACACTTGTCCCCCCACAATAATCCGTTCAGATTCAAACCATGCACTCAGTATGAACCAACACCACCCTCAAGAAGACTCCAAGGACAGCCTCATTATACAGCAACAAGTACATCAACAGGAATTGATGGAACAGCATCAACAAGATTTACAACATGACGATGATGTTGATGATGTATGTACATAATATTTTTCTCCATATTTTTGTATTAATAAATATGTTGGTGTGTGTCTGGGCCCGTTTTGAACAATAAACCGTCTGCCAGACAGCAAAAGGCAAACGATTGTCTATACGTCACTGCTATCATGACTACTAGATGTAGGGTTTCGCAACGTCTCGCCAGGGTATACGGTACATCTGCTTTACTTATTCTTGTCGCAATAACGTTAATGCTTGCCATTGTCGTCTTCGGCTTTGGAGGGTAAAGTAACCGGCGGACTTATACATGTAGCGTTGTTAACACGCCACACGGCTAGCATGCTCCATTAACATCTTTAGTGTCTACATGCTATGGCTTCTCATTCCATCAGAAGAGCCCACGTGTTTACTATCTTATGATAAAAAGAATATAATTCAACTAATAGTTATTTAGAATAGTTTATTGCTCATAATATTTTTACCAATAATTAATCCGATCCGAATCCGTGAAGTTATGTTTCTAAATAGATGTTAACTATTTGTATGGAAGGTTACACACTATATTTATAAATCTGCTATTCATAGTGGAATATTGATAACCCGTTTAGTTAGAAGTTCATTAAAATGTTGGAAAGTTACAGTAACAAAACCTGCCTTTGCTCTGTGTATGAATGAAATTACCTTTTTGATTTATATTTTCATAGATTCGGATCAGAAATAGTTTGAAATGCAATATACGATTTTGGTCCAAATTTCCTATATTTATTTTCTCCGATTGGGATTGGATGCAGAGCATAAACTGCTCTTGAGGCCCAGAGATGGCCTTGATATGCGTAATTAAAGTGGATTGTGTCTCTTTGCACACGTAACACGTCGCATGTACAGGGGTGCATTATGCTTTTGTTTTCTGAAAT
Organism: Apodemia mormo; assembly: GCA_036924255.1. Lineage (NCBI taxonomy): Eukaryota > Metazoa > Arthropoda > Insecta > Lepidoptera > Riodinidae > Apodemia > Apodemia mormo. Next base: position 16,341,350 of record JAUPFN010000017.1, read on the forward strand.
TTGTTTTACAGCTGAAACCGATTTTCGGCTTGTCTCAGATTAGGTTGAAAAGCGAAATTACTGTCTCACAATAAAATACGTTTTTTTTTTAAATTATAATTATATCTAAATCATGTTTTAATTATGACAAACATTCTTTACAGTTAAGCTTCAAAGGAATGGATGATGAAGGCGTGGAAATGGATATGGACGGAAGACAATGTTCTCAGGTAAGTCATTGTTCAACCCACACAGCCATATATAATACTTGCGGAATCATTATATTTGTTATGTGATGATAATACTATATCTCTTAACGCTATAGCAAGTAAAGCTCAACTCACACTAAGGTTGTCACTTTTAGTGACTATATTTTTGAAGTATTTTAAACTTTTCATTAGTAAAACGCACACAGTCGTTTGATCATGCTAAAAAGATAGGAATATTGTAATAACAGACGTGAGTATATTGAACTAGTTGTTCGCAGCTGTGAGAAACTGCATGCAACTTCGTAAGTCTTAGCAAGCTCATACTAGGTTGTCTTGTTTGTTAGCATACATGAAACACGTGGTTGCATTAATTTTGTAGTGGTGTATGGTTGGAGTAAAGTGCCTTGAGCAACGCACCTGTAGTGGACTCCTAGACATTGAGATCGTAAGGATCTTAGTTTATCCTAGTCTTTTAGCAACAAAATAGATAAATCCTTAAATTTATCTGCCTCGTTGGTAGAGTGGTTAGCAATCCTGACTATGCAATTGACAATCGACGGGGCTCGGATTCATTAAATATATTCCAGTATTTATATATGTATTTCTATGTATTAGCATCGCTGACTAACACCCATAACGCAAGCAAATGATTTGCTTACTTTGGGGGTTGAATCAGTAAGTGTAATTTGACCCATGAATATTATTATTATTAAAATATACTTTATTTTTGACGAAATAATATGTTTATAAATTTTGTTTCAGGGTATGGTCGACATGGGATCTATTCAAACAAAAATGGAAGTTTCGAATGGTGCACAATCAGTACCACGCTCAAAACCGCAGGCTTGCAAAGTAATTTTTTTATTCACTTATTTAACATGCGCCTGCGGAGTGGTCACTGTATCGTTACCACAAGATTCATAATATGCCCTGTCACTGTGCCGCGTGTCAGTTCTTGAAACTGTGTACACCAATGTTATGTAGGTTTAATGTCAAATTACACACAAAATAAAACCATATTTACACAATTAAAAATCTAAACTTATCTTTACACACTTCATTTTTAAAGTAATGTATGTTTGGCCGCGTCAGGGTAAAATTGTAATTACTACATACAACACTATTCGACATTCGACAATTTTGTGTGGGCTGTGTCTCTTTTAAGTTTAGTCTGAAGTGATCTTTGAGCGCGCACATCGAAGTAAAATTTACAGCATCGATAAAACATATTTCGTTATTTCATCTTCGTTTTTTTTTTTTTTTTTTTTTTATATTATAAGATAGCAAACAAGCAGATGGGTCTCCTGATGGAAAGAGTCAACCATCGCCTATAGACACCAAAGATGTTAATGGTGCATTGCTATCTTGTGGCGAGATCTAATGCCACATGCATAAGTTTACCGGCTACCTTACCCTCCAAACCGGAACACGACAGCGACAAGCACTGACGCTATTGCGGCAGGAATGTTTGTTTAAGCAACGCGATGATTATGGTAAAACTTGTTTGAATTTTTTCGTTTATGCGTTTTCTTCGACGATAGCGGTTTTTTATATAGAATGGGGGTAAATGGAAAGAGACTGACCTTATGGTAAGTGATCACCGCCGTCCATAAATAGCTTCTATACCAGAGAAGGGAATGGGTGACCTTTTTTCTTACCAGTCGTATCAAATAGGACACATCTGCAGGCAATTGTTTTCGGAGCAGTCGTGCGAGGCAATTTATTCCTAGGGAATTGCACTGTGATGGACTTCCAGACATTAAGATGCTGAAGGTGTAATTTAAAATTTTGGCGTATTGTCTGCTATCAAATAAAGCGCGTAAACCATTGACGTGTATAATATTACCACGTGGTAATATTATACACGTCATTGGCGTAGACTCAAGCCCAATATTTCCCACGACAGTAACTTAGGTTATTAATGCTTGTTTTAACTCAAACTTTGCTCAAGCTGTTCAGGTAAAAATGAATATTCGACTCGAAACAAAAAAAAAAAAACTCGAAATCCAAGTTTCATTGTTGGCTGCAAATGGCTGCTGTAATACTAACTTTACCATCGGCATAAATTTATTATAATTTAAGATTGTTAAATATTTGTCTTAAAAATATTTAATAATAGTATTCTTGCAGGTTTGTGGAAAAGTTCTTTCATCAGCTTCGTCATATTATGTTCATATGAAGCTTCATTCAGGAAATAAACCTTTTCAATGCACAGTAAGTAAACCAGTACGATATTTCAGGATGTAAGAAATTATATTGTTACATATATCTTAAATAATAAATATTCTGATATGCATTTGGTAGTTGGTAAAGATGCACAACAAGCATAATACTAATCTGTATCGGCAATATTTCAGTGTTTTCATCAAATATATTTGGTGTTGTATAAGTATCATTGCCGCTACACAAAGCTAACAAAATTGAAACTCCAAACCAGACACGCTTTTTCATTATTGGTTTGCGAATATACAGGAGATTTCTGATTTTTACTCCGAAAATAAAATAAATATTGCACATACATGCAACAGTTTCGATTCCATCTTTTTCTTTATTTCATCAATTATTCTATCAATGATTACTCACGCAAGTCTTTTTTTATATCATTTGATAGGAAACAAGAAGATTACTCTCTTGATGGAAGAAAGAGAAACAATCGCCTATAGACACCAAAGATGTTAATGAAGCATTGCTATCCGTGTGGCGGGTGGGCAGTGCCACATGGATAAGTTTAGCGGCTACCTTACCCTCCAAACCGGAACTACAATGACAAGCACTGACGCTATTGTGGTAGGAATAGGAAAAGCGGGGGTACCAAATACTCGGGCGAGACGATGGTAGTGACATGTAGCCAATAGGTCGCCTCTTACGATCTGCCTGCAGTTGGGTCTATTCTTCAAAGGAGCTTGTACCAATACGAAGGGGCGGGAGGGCGGGGGGGGGGGGGGGGGGGGGGAGTCTCCTGTCTTCAGACTAGTTTTTGAGTAATCCAAAGACTGTCCCTTGATTTCAAATGTAGCAGATGTTACTTTTAGCAATCAGGCGCAACTGATATTACGGATTAATTCGATTCTTAGCAACCATTCATATGTTTAAAAAAATATTTTTCATCGAAAGTCCTGTTGTGATAAAATTTTTTATACTTGGGATCTACAAAAAGTTATTTGGTTGCTATTGGTTACGCCCAAAAAGTTTAATCTCCTTCACCACCATTGATTTTATTATACTTTAAATAATAATTATAAAGTTTGTGTTTTTGTATGTGTGTACCAAATAAACTTATGACTACTAGACCGATTTTAAAAATTATTTTTCTATTAGTAAGCTATACTATACTATCCAAGAGTGACATAGGCTAATTTTGTATCCGAGCAGACAAAAAAAAATAATGATTTTTGGTTCACGTGAACGAAATCGCGAGTAGCTAGTTTTCTTAATAAAAGTATCTCGTTTTTCACAAAATTAAAAAAAATGTATGTTCTATGAACTAGAACTATGTTATTTTGTAATGATTTTGTACGTTTTGTCTGAAGAGAAACATGTGTTTTGTCAAAGTATGAGGGGTGATCCAAAAGTAATGATAATCGGTTACTTCAGGTCCGCATAAAAATCCTAAAAAAATTTTTTTTGCTTATATATTCATTACATCAGCCTAAAAAAATCATATAAATAGATCCGGATTTCCGGGAGATACGTTCATTTGAATACAAACTGTCGAAGAGATAACATCAACACAGAGAAAAACGAAATTAGAGCTGTCATCAAGTACCTCTGTTTGAAAAAAAATTCTACAAAAGTCAGACATACACAGTGACTTGGTGGAAACATTGGGGGACTCTGCTCCTCCATATTCTACAGTTGCACGCTAGGCCAAGGAGTTTGAACTAGGCAGAACATCCACTGAAGATGAATATCGCGAAAGACGCCCATCCACGTCCTTCACTGAAAACAACGTGAAAAAAAACGAAGATGTTGTGTTGGCAGATCAAAGAGTGACCATCAGGCATGTAGCTGAGGTCACAGGGATCTCATATGGCACCATTCAAAGAATCCTTGCGAACGAGTTGCATATGAAAAAGATCTCTGCGCGTTGGGTACCCAGGATGTTAACCAACGAGCGAAAGAAAAAACGACTTGACATTTCGAGGGTCAATCTCGAAAAGTTCCAAGCAGATCAAGATTTTTTTTATTCCGTTTTGTGATTATGGACAAGACCTAGATACACCATTTTAATCCTGAAACGAAACAACAATCGATGACTTAGAAATGAGTCTCCTCATCGATGTCAAAGAAATTCAGTGCCAAATTCGACGGGAACGATTATGGCGTCTGTTTTTTGGGACGCTGAAGGCATAATCATGGTGATATATTTGGAAAAGGGAGTCACAATTATGGGCTTTTACTATGCAGACCAAATAAAAACATTACGGGAGGCCATTAAGGAAAAAAGACGCTGCAAACTGCGAGCTGGAGTGCTGTTTCACCAAGACAACGCACCGGCTCACAAAGCCCAACCTGCGATGGCTGCCATTCAAGAAACAGGATTTGAACTGCTCGAACACCCTCCCCATTCGCTAGATTCGCTAGCTCCTTGTGACTTCTACCTCTTTTCTCGGCTCAAGGAACACCTCCGAAGCAAGAAGTTTAAAGACAATAGCGAAGTGATGTCCGCTGTGTAGGCATTTTGGGAGGGTCAAGACAAAGAATTTTTTTCAAAAGGAATCCTGGGTTTAGAATAAAGATAGACTAAATTTATTGACTTGTTAGGAGTCTATGTAGAAAAATAAATTATTTTTTCAACTTTAAGTACCGGGTTTTATTTTCATTATCATTACCATTTTAAATCACCCCTCGTAATGTCAAAGATTGTTATAATTACTCAAACCAAGTGAATGTAATTCTTATGAGAAATAAACGTTCTTTAAACCTTAGAGGATATCTACTTTGGCGTTTATAATATTGTCAGACAGTTTGCTAATTATCAAATAAAAATAATGAATTTGTTTAAATATTTAACAATAGTTTATCGTCTATCTGCCCTGTCTTCATCGTCGTGCAATTGCACAAATCGAATGCAATTTATTTGATGTAGATCGTAAGTATATTATAAATTGGGTTAGTTTGCAATAACAGGCTACTTTTACTGTCGCTTGGTACATCGGGACATTCCCGGCTAGAGCAGGACGTATGGTCAGATTATATACAATCGATAATAGTTCGGGAGTTTTTTCATTTCAGTACATATTAATAAATAAATCTAAAGATAAACAAGTAACGTTAACCTTTAACGCCATAATTATCGCCACAGGTATGCGATGCGGCGTTTTGTCGTAAGCCGTATTTGGACGTCCATATGCGCACGCACACGGGCGAACGGCCGTTCCAGTGCGAACTGTGCCTCAAACGCTTCACGCAGAAATCCAGCCTTAATACGCACAAACGCGTCCACACCGGTAAGTGCTTGACACAATATCCAATTGATGTAGTTTCTCTAAAGGTTCTCACTAAACAATGGTTATTGTAAATATTTTTTTTTGAGTTTCACAGGGCACCGCTAGACAAATGGACCAATCATAATTTTGTATTTTGATCATCTGAACCATGCCTCTTTGCAATAAGCATTAAATTTTTCGGAAACCTACGTATATTTATAAAATTACGCATGTCAGTTACGCCTAGTCATCTCGGCCCTTCTATAAAATAAAAATTAATTATTGACATACTTATTCAAATACACGCACGTATGATAATATTCTGTAAGTGCATTTCAACATGCAGTGCTTATGATCCATTACACTTAAGGTTTAGCAATTTATAGAAATGATTCTATTTTCATAATTCTCCATAATTACAGAAACCATGCTGCTGATCCACTTGATTGTATTTTTCCTACAGCATGCAAAAATCAAAAAAAGTATCTTCACGTCCGTATCCCCGAAAAGGTAGACAGAGGTACAAGTACAACCAGTGAATTCACGATTAGCCAAAGATACCTAGTCCCACAATGTGATAGGTGGCAAACCTATCGCCAACCGGGTACTTATTCAGTCCCGGGCAACATTATTTTTATCAGCAAAATGAAAAAACACGTTTTTGATATGCCCGACCCGGGAATTGAACCCATGATCTCATGTGGTCAACAACGACACCGGACCACTAAATTACAGACGCGATATGCAATAATCAAAAGTTTATTTTGGATGAATTAAAAGTGCACCCTTAATGTCTATCCTACTTTTATGTAATTATATTGTGTTTCTATAATATACCAAGTAAAAAACAACATAAATGTCTTAATTTTCGAATTTATATTTAATACAGGCACATTAAGTTAATTGATTCCAATAACATATTATGCAACCTTAATATGAGGTAAACGGTTTCAAAGTGGCTGTAAAATTAACGTAACTGCTTGTGCAAAAACCTTAACCTTGATACGTCAAGCAAGTTATTAGTATTTACTATGATCATTGTTTTTTGACTCAGGTGTTCGACTGTATATAATAATTATATTTCCCATGTTTTTTTTATTATGGACAATTAAAATAGCGGAAAATGTTTCTCTTTTCAGTGTCAATTTTTAATAAATAGAACTGAGTCTAATGTTTTTAGAGATTATTGCGACAATTTCACAGCAGTATACAATGTGTAAAAAAACCCTGTCCAATCTGAAGGAGGCATATAGGTAGATCAATGACATTATCAAAAAAAATATTATTATTTTTATTAAAATAAAAAAATATATATAGTATTTTAAAGTAATTCATTTTAGGACTAAATTTGAGGAACTTCCCCTTAAATCAAGCAAATATTTTGAAAATTTATCACTCAATATCCATAAAATAATTACACAGATATTGTATTAAGCTACCAAATAATGCCTTTCACGATTGGACAAGTTTTTTTTACACTCTATGGCATTTGAATTCTATTATATCTGTCAATTTCTATTTGGTATGAAATATTTAAAAAATATTGACATCTGGGTATTTTTTCTTTTATATAAAATATTAAAAAAAAAAAACATTGTCTAAGTATTTTTCTCTTTTAAAAGCTTTTTTAATCAGTTGATCCTAACCTGTGATTTTACTATGGGTAAATATTAAGGATTAAAACAGACAAGACAGGTCCTTCGAGCCGCTAATATTGACTGCCACAAATGTGTTTATTTATTGAGTTTCGTCTAGTAAAAACTTCAATTACATTAATGCTTTTTTTTGCTTTTCATATCATTTCAAATACTATGAGCATGCTCCAACTTAGCATGATTGATGAATCAAAATCATTAGGATGACAATATAGACCTAACTGTGATGTATTTGTAAATTATTTTTTACCTAATAAAAATAAGGCAGAACTTGATAAATCTTGTAATCAAGCTCCTAAAAGTAGTGTTTAAAAATTAACCTGAATTCCGTAACTACAGATTTAGACAGAGTCATGACCATTTTTAATTGTAGTTTGAAAAATGTATAAAACGTAACCCACCAACCTACCAACATTGGAACGAATCATACAATGTGGCTGCCCCTCCACCTCAGCCACTATAACTGTAAATGTCCTAATTATTATAGTAAACTTTTTCCTATGTTAGAGGCTAGATTATCTGACTTCCTGCCAGGCAGCTCCTAAATGGCGAATGGAGACCAAACTTGTCTAGGCGGTAGAGTTCTGGAACGCTTCCCCCAGTTTTGTTATAGGTAGCTAGTAAAATTACGCATATGGTAAATATAACAAAGAAATACATATACAAACCTAACGTCATCTATTCCTTAATCATGGGATAATCTTTCTACTCAGTTCTATTTCTTAAAAGATGACTAATAGTATTAAAGCTCGTATAAAAAATTTGTTTAGTTTTTGTCATTAATCACTTAAAAACGAATTATTTTAAAAAATGATGATATGACAGAACTGTTCCATTTTATATTTAAAAATACGATATTTCCACTGTTCTACATTTGAATTTTGAGTTCTTATTTTTATTTTATGTTTAATTTAAAAGCTAAATATCTGAACAAATAAAAGTATTTCCTGAATAAGAAAGTAATATTAATTTATTTATAGAATTATATGTTATATCGGGTACATTACTGAGTAGCGCTATTTTATATTCTGTGAGCTATTCTAGTTAATATTTGATAATAACCTAGGATGGAGGTTTTTTTACCCCGTGTTTTCCACCCAGGTTAGGTGGAGCACGGGTCTGTACCCGAAATTACATGTTTATATATATATATATATATTCGGATGTATGTTAACAACATTCGTAGCTCCCATGTTCTAAATACCATGAGGGGATTGTAACATCATAATATATTTGATCAAGTCAACCTCCTCCTGTTTCCGTAGCGCTCATTTAATCTATATTATTTTATTTTTATTTTTAAATTTGCTTTATCCTAATTTTAACTTTTATGCCCTGTTGTGACGCCCTGATTAATTTGTTACTCTGCTTCATATGTTATTTTTTTTGATCAAATTGTGTACTTAGTAAAAAAAGGCTTCTTTTGTAAAACACAGTGTTATTATTTTAATGTTATTTACTATACGAAATAGGTTAAAATAAATAAAGTAGGTTAATTTCTGATAAATGTATTGTTCTTTCCGAAATAAATATTTCTATAGGCCGCAACCTCTGGACAGTGGTTATATAAGTTAAATAAATAAGTATTTATTTTGTGAATACTTCAACTTATTTTATAAATGTTATTGACACTGGTGCGACTCACATCGCTTATAAATAAATATACATATGCTTAAATGTGAATAGTTTTTGAGTTACACGTGTAAATTATCCCCAATCAGGGCGTAAGAATGGATCTTGAATGATAAACAGGGGGAGGTATGGGACATACAATGGACAGTTCGAAATTGTTTGCTGTCCAATGTTTGTTCTGTATGATGGCTTAGATCAAACGATGTAGGCAAACAAGTATTGGATGTGGGTTTTAGATGAGCACATGCGCGCGTTGATGGTGAAGGACCGGCCGCACAAATGTGAGCTCTGTGGGATGCGCTTCACGCAGAGCTCCAGCCTCAACCGACACAAGAAAATACACACGGGTGGGTTTATCATAGATAGTCACGGTCTTTGCTATACCATTAAATATTATATAGTCTCCGGTACTGTCGAATTTATACCAATATGTTTATATATTGCCAAAACGATTAAATTTTAAATTTCTGTTGCGTTTTACTTGGGCAGGCACGGAAAAATATAAAAATCGTGGTTTCAATTGTTGCGTGAAGTTGCTCCTTGAGGCAGATTGGCATTAGAATTTCATTGAGTCTTACCTCCCCCTGAATGTAGTATGAACGAGTGAATTTTAATTATTAGATGTTTGTTGAGTATTTGAGAGAGTAGAGATGCTATATCGAAACTCGTATGTATACCTTATAGAGGAGCACAGACGAGCCCTGTTAGAGAAAGTGCGGCCGTACCAGTGCCACATCTGTTTTATGCGCTTCACTCAGAAGTCCAGCCTGGGCCGACACGGAAAGATACACACTGGTAGGCATTTTGCCCTAAACTCCTTAAGTAGACATGAATTATTTAGATCTCACGTTATTTAGGCACTTTCTATGTGCGTCCAAAGACGGTTATTGTAGCTGGATTTTATTGCTATTTCTAGAGGAGCACATCCAATCGCTGATCAACAAAGTGCGTCCCTATCAATGCGACATTTGCGACAAGCGGTTCACGCAGAAGTCAAGCCTTGGCACTCATAAACGTATACATACCGGTGGGTCCCTTGATATTACATTTTTAATTGTTAGGTTTCTAAGTCACAATTGATATTATAATTTTTATCTATAAATTAGTCGTTACTCTTGTGGCTTTGATACCTTTTTGTGAATAGTTTTAAGGGCTCCCTAGTCATTATTTCGTAACAAGAGATTAGCGATTTGGAAGTGTTTTCTTATATCTGAATTTAATATTTATTGTGTAGGTGAAACGCGCTCAAAAACTATTCACAAACACAGTAAAGCATGTGTACGTTGTGAAAATTTGTTAAGTTACTGTAGGAGAGAGTGTGTCTGATGGACAAATAAAGTATATAAAATTCCCTCATGGTAGCTTCTCCGTTAGTGTCGGTGTTGGTGTAGCGTGGATACTGTATTATTTGTCCATCGTGGTTTTGTTTTGTTTCTCTGTCCCCCCGCGCGGCGCAGGCGAGCGGCCGTTCCAGTGCACCGTCTGCCACAAGTCCTTCACGCAGAAGTGCGCGCTCAATTTGCACGAAAAAATACATACGGGTTAGTAGCCCACATATACATTTTACGAGCAGTGTTCCTATCGGTACGAAAAACTTACGCGTCGCCACATACATTTCATTTAGCGTCACGCTTCTTTCCTATTTTTCCGTTGCCCGCCTAACCCGTTATTTTTACGCTCCCTCATTTTCAACGGCTTCTATCTTGTTGCTTTCGACTAACTTTCTATTTCTTTTAACTCATCGGTTCGCGCGCTTTACCGTACTTCTGCTCACGCCGTAACCTACCTCGAATGGCCCGCCGCCTCCTTCCTCGTTCCACATGACCTCATCCTCAGTTTTATTAATGTATCATTGTCATCATTTTTCATTATATTAATACTTTCACAAAAGCGGTAATGCACTCGCCGCAGCGATTACACATCGGCGTCATAATCGAATCGCTTATCTAAATTTCGCTTGTTTGTGACGTTTACGTGTTGTGATTGGCGGGGTGGGTGGGTGGTCGCGTTGGTGCCGGCTAGTGCGTTACTCGCTTTTGTGTGCGCGGTCGCGCAGTGCCGGCGCGGCACTGACGGGCCGGTGCATGCCGCAGGCGAGCGGCCGTATGAGTGCGGCGCGTGTCTGAAGCGCTTCACGCAGAAGTCCAGCCTGAGTATCCACTCGCGGACGCACACAGGTGGGTGCAGCCGGCCGGACTGGCGTCCCGCCCGCCCCGCCCTCCGCTCTGCGGGACTACGCCGCCCACACACTGACTCTCCATGTTGACAAATTTTGTGCTCTTGTACACGCATTCATTACAATCGTATATTTTTTATTTCACTATTAAATTGTCAAAAATATTGTACATGAATGTTATTCGATTGAAACGTTAAAAAATAAACTGACGAATATTGCATATTCCAGTTATATACATTCTGAATATTTATCTGGGTGTCCGTGCTGAACGCGATTAAAAAGCTAAAACGCAATCACCTATTTGGATTTATTTTTTATTTTTTTGTGATGTCAAAGAGAAATTGTGGGATATAGGTTATAAAACCATTTCCAAAAAAAAAGTGTATAAAAACTGGTTTTGGTTTTTAGAAAAAAATATTTATTGCTAGAATTAGAAGTACATCACAAAATAAAATATTTAGCATTTCTAAAAAATACCTATATATTAACAATAAAAATGTAAACAGTGTGTTAAAATTCTGATGCTTAAAATTTTAGTGGTAACATTCTTTTGTTTAATATTTAACTCAAGTCTTAATACATCGAGTAAGTAATTAAAATGTTTCCAATTGTTGGAATATTTGTGTATAAGGTATAGTAACCGTGATGTATAGTGGGCGGTAGTAGTGGGTTAGATACACAGAAGTTGTCAACTCGTGCGCTGGAGAGTCAGGCACTCGGAGCGGAGTTAGCGGCTCGCGGTGCCCAGTCTGTGCCGCGATGTCCGTAGTCGCGCGCCGGAGCCGCCGCTATAATATATATGTTGGGCACCAGTCCAGGGCAGACCGTTCCAGTGCCTGTCGTGTCCGGCCGCCTTCACCTGCAAGCAATACCTGGAGATACACACACGCACGCACACCGGCGAGCGCCCGTATCAGTGCGACATCTGCCTGAAGCGCTTCACGCAGAAGTCCAGCCTCAACATCCACAAGCGGACGCACTCAGGTAAGGGGCGGGGCGGCGAGGGCGGGGCGGGCGGGCTGGCGCGGTGGGTCTCACGTGTGCTCCCTTACAGTGCAGGGCCGCCCCTTCCAGTGCCTGCAGTGCCCCGCCGCCTTCACCTGCAAGCAGTACCTCGAGATACACAACCGCACGCACACCGGCGAGCGCCCCTACCAGTGTGACGTCTGCCTCAAGAGGTTCGCGCAAAAGTCCACGCTCAACATTCACAAACGAACGCACACAGGTCGGTCACCTACATTTTGTTTATTATTTACTTCATTTAAATTGCTTATCTTCATACCATTTTACTTTAATAATATTGTCGGTGCCACATCTAGGGATATAATTACTTACCATTAAACCTTACTCAAAAATATTTTTGTTTTATCTTGTGCAAATGTCAATAATCCTTTGCAATTTATTTATCCTTGCAGAACGTCAACGCCAATAGTACATTATAATAATATTGCTATATGACATGGTAGGCCCTTTAAAATGTCGGGCTGTTAATTCGTTTCTTCTCCAAATACCACTTATTATATCCGTGAAATTAGTAAAATTTAATTTATTTTCTAATGAATACTTATAGGTAAGTATACTAAATTTCAGCCATCGGACTACTTTTATATGAATGAAGCTGTATGTTACTAAATTAGTTAAAACCTTTTTATGTCATAGGACAACATAGCAATTAGTTCTTTCGATAAAAAGAAATAACCACCAACTATATAAGGTCCTTCCATAACAGGTGATCATATTTTAACACAACCATCAGTACGTCTAACCAAAGATATCCACCCAAAAATAATGCCATTCAAGAGACTAAAACATTTTGATTTTTACGAATAAAATCATTTTGTCTCATAACGCTTTACGTCTTTCCGCATAAAATAATCCACTTTTAACGTTAACGTGAGTAGTAAGGTAAACAACCTCGCGCCATATCTTTGGAGTGAAAATTTAATTCGACGTTTCGTTCACATTTTATGGGTATGCGTCAAAGCCAGTGTGAAGGTGCTTACTTCATTTAATATTGCGCGCGCGAGAGTTACCTTGAACAAGAGTCCCCTTGAAAAAGGGGAGAGCGGCCGGCAGGCGGTCAATGTATTTGACGAAGCGTTAAGTTTATTGGAACATACCTACGTTTATTATTTGTTGTGCATAGTCATATCTTATTTCAGTGATTGATAGCGTCTTAAATTTTTGAAAATAAATTTTAACATAATGTTAATAACTGAAAACTCCAAAAAAGTAATTAGCTACAAATCTGCGTAATAATAATAACAAAAATATTTAAAATTGGACAATTCCCGTCTCCCTCGTCAGAAACGGCTAATATTATAACAGGGACTCTCGATTCAAGCTGCCTTTATCGCACTCTACGGTATACTCGTAGGATGCGATAGAGAAAACTGCACGGCGATAGATCTCTAGATTTTACAAATATCTATTTTTCAATTCTTTCGCCCTTATTGTTCCCTCTTAATAGCCATGAGTAAATAATAACTGTTACGACCTGTAGTGAATTACACAAGCCAGTTCTTTCAGCTGTTAAGCGCGCGCGGTATTTATATGACATAAGCACCTCCACTGCCTCTGACGCACACCCACAGATATACCTTACTACTCACAACGTAAGAACGTTAAAAGCGGATTATTTTATGCAGAAAGGCGTAAAGTGTTTTGAGACAAAATTATTTTATTCGTAAATATCAAAAAATTGTAGTCTCTTAATTGACAATATTTTTGGCTGGATATTCTTTGGTCAGACGTATTGAATGCTGTGTTAACATATGATCACCTATTTTGGAAGGACCTTATATACATCAAAATATTAATGTACATTATCACCCGTCTGGTGACCAGTACTGGCACTATTGAGACTGAAAAGGTGAGGAGAAAGGATAAAGCCTGAGTAAGATGTTGAAGAACTCTACCACCTAACCTTTCTATGTTATACATTAACACTGAAGATAATATAACTAAAAATATAATAAGAGGTATTTTGGTAAACAACTTATGAATTAACATACTATAATTTGGAGTGTAAAGCGATTGTATGTGTATGTGATGGTAGTGCAAGGTCGGCCGTATCAGTGTGTGGAGTGCCCTGCGGCGTTCACTTGCAAGCCGTACCTGGAAATACACACGCGCACGCACACTGGCGAGCGCCCCTTCGAGTGCGATGTGTGTTACAAACGCTTCACGCAGAAATCTACGCTCAACATTCACAAGAGAATACATACCGGTATGACGAGACGGATCCATTACTAATACGAACAAAATTAACTACTTTGAATTTAAATTACAAAAATGTAGGTACATTGTAACTCTTGATTTTAAAACCCTTAACACATGATCTATTGTCAAAATTCAATTCGACATCTAAAATATTTTGGCCACATTTTATATTTTCATCTGTTTTGCTTACTTTATATAACAGCTTTTATTTGTGAATTTCTAAACTTTGTTAGTAAGTATATTATCATTTGTTGGTTGAATAGTCTTATCCCTTTGCCAGATACAGCCAAAAAGTGTCGTAAAGATATTAATGTATTTATTGTTATTATTTATTAGTAATATATTAAATAATAATAAGAAATACAATAATGTTATTTTAAATTAAAGTACATTTTTTTTACTCACCAATTAGTATAGCAAAACTACGTTTGCCAGGTCAGCTAGTTCAAAACTTAAACTGTTGTATGTTAAGAAAAGCTATTCAAACAGTTTATTTGTAATAGCCTTATGTTAAAAATATAAGAAAGATTTAAAAAATATATTTAACTTCTTAATTGCAGTACCTGTAACAACAAAAAATTTTCATTCCTACTGGATCTTTCTAATAACAATATTAAATACGTCAAACATTTTCTTTAAATAATTATACTTCCTTTAAATAATAATAATAATAATAATAAACAAAAACGGTTCATCTACTTGGTTTCTAGTATATCACAGACAAAGAGATTTAACTATCAATAGTATCTATTACTTTAACTATTGGTGTTTTTCTCATGGGGTTAAAATGTACTATAATGCTTCACGCATTCCTATTCAACACGACGATGAGCAATATGTAAGAAGTTTAATTTCTAAACCTACAAGTAGTTATGCCTTTCATGATATTACATAATTCTAAAATCTTTAATATCTTGTAATCAAATAATTTAATAAGATAACGAACTGCTTTATAAACAATACCAAATAAGTCTTAGGTATTCAAAAAACATGTTAAATTACATTTTATGTTTAATAAAAAAAATGTATATATATATATATATATATATATATTAGGGTGTCCCAAGACACAAGGTAAAAAATTTTTTTCGCGAAATTAAATATGCATACCCTCTCATTTTATTCCTTTTGACCTCATTGACTCAAATAATAAATATTATTGCGATTGGACAATGATAACCCGTGCCGATTTGATGCCAAAGTTTTGATATAAAATTTTGTACTGACCTACTATTGAAAAAATTAAGAATTAAATTTTTATTACTTAATTAAAACTCCAATAAACCCAAATAGTATATTATTCACTTAAATACGTAAAAAAAATATATTATTGTTCAAATTTTCTTTTTAATGTTTGTTTTTTACAGTCGGGATAAATTTTCCGGTGTTCTTGTACGCAACGTAGTAGAAATTGTTTTTGTTCCTCCTCAACTGTGATTAATCCATGAAAATCTTGCATCAACTTAACCGCTCTTTCGGCTGCATCGTTTACTACCCTCAGTACCGAAACTTTCTTTTTAGCTTCTTGAAACGAAGTATCATTTGGCCACAAAGTAGGACATTCATGTAGAAAACTGTCTTCAATTTTAAGCCGATTGAACAAGGACTTGCTTTTCACTGAAACGAAGTCAGAGATGTTTTTTTCTGAAACAAAATAAGAAAAAAGTGCTAAAAAATATACTTTCATAGAAAACGAAGATAAAAACTTCTATAAATATTAATGTGGAGTTTCTTAAATAAACTTACCATATAATGAACCGCAAAGTTCTTCTTTCGATGGGATGTATCGTTTTCCATGAGTTATTTCCTCTTTGGTTAAATTATCAACCATTTTAGCTTTAGTTTCTTGATCCACATCATCGTCAAACAGTGATAATATAGCAACTTCGTCAGTTAAATACCACAAATGCTGACTTATCTTCTGCAAGGCTGCTTTTGAGATCGTTTTATCAGTTTTCTCGTAAGACTTCATTGATTTCAAAAAGCACCAATCTTGGTAAGGTGCTTTTATTGCTGAAGTGCATTGGAGCCATGGTTTAACGTAGGAGGTTACAATGAACAAGCAAACGTCAGTCAATGCCGCCTTGTCTTTGGTTGTAATTTTGAGTTGAGCACTAAGTAACAATATTTTCAGGGAATAAATTGCTCTCGCCATCCATCGAGCTTGGTGCATGGCACCCGGAGGGCGGATCTTAATTTTTTTCTCCATATCTCCACCTAAAAATATCACAGACAGCTCTATTAACTCTCGATAATCATCTCTGACTATTTCTTTTGCCAGCTCAGTTCCGTAAAACTCTAGTAAGTTGTTAATTTCGGAGTCAGTCAGGTGATGTGTAACTTTTTCTCTGTAGTTCTCTGTTTTATTAGCATTAATACTTTTCCAGTTTTCTCGGAACTTTTTAAAGAGTGGAATATCAGGGCTTGTAGTTACTTGACTGATTTTTGCTTCAAATACGCCTTTTAAGACTAATTCATACATGTGATGACGACATGCGAAAATAAGTATTTCTCTATTCAGTTTTTGTTCAAGAAGGAAACAGGCACCATTAATACGACCTGTGTTCGAAGCAGTAGTATCACAACAAAGAATTTGCACTTTATCTTCTATATTCCAGTCTACAATCGCGTTCCAAATTGCTTGCGCTTGTTCACTTCCCGTCGAACTTTCTAATCTTGGCACAGCAATAAGTTGTTCTTTATTTTCATAAGAAATAACTATAGGAAGACGTTCTTCTTTTGATTTTCGAGCATTTAATGCAGGCAAAAGCTTGCCATCCCAATGCACAGTTACAACTTCCGGTACCTCATTTTGAAAATCAATTTTAATGGCTTCAGCGCGCTCTTTCCGTTTTTCTGTGCGAATTCTTTGGATAGAAGACTTACTTATCGGAAATTCATCAACATTATACCCAAGTGCTTCAATAGTTGCTTCAAGAATAAACACCGAATCTCTCATACTCAATTGGCACCTATCTAGTGCTGCTACTAATTTTGGAGTAATTAAATCTTTCCGCTGAAGTGTTTTGCAGGGTTGCGTGATCTCGACAAGATTCAGTATGTCACCTTGCAAATCTAAGTCTTTATTAGATTCAGAAGATGAATCATCCTGTAGCGGTACATAAGATGATGTCGAAGGAGTCGGCTCAGACAAATATTTAGCACGTCGTTTTTCTTCTTCAACAGTTCTGAGACGCGCTCTTTCCTCTCTATCTGTTAATTTTTTATCCACTCCTGCTAAGTGACCAGGTCGGCCTGGCTCTCTTTGACGCTGTAAAAATATTCTATCCTCATTTATTTTTATTAATTGAAGAGCATCAGCGTGTGCAATATCAAATAAATTATCTAAATTGTTTACAAAGTCTTGACGGCGCTGCTTAAATACGTCTTGTGTCTTTTTTGCATTTTTTTGCAAGTCCCTCCAAACTTGATATAAATTTACAAGTTTCTTCACACAATTAGGTAAAGATTTAGTGGGAATACGCGCCTTTTCCCAATATATAATACACTCGCGAATAGTGAGATTCGCGCTTTCATTGACAGTTAAATTCACTTCGCGGATATTGTAAAATAAAACTGCTAGAACTTGGCCATTAGACGGAAGTTTTGAACCCGTTATTTGGTGTTTTACGTCGCCTATTAAAAAAATACCTTTTTTAGAACTGCGTAATTCCACTGACATGTTGATTGATTTAAAACAATATGTGTTATATAACCAAACCACTTCAAACAATAAGTAATCATAAACACATCGACTAGTTAGGTCGCGTCTGCCTTAGAAAACAAGTGCTGACATGTATCAATGCAAGTCGGCACGGGTTACCGTGGTCCTAGCTTCTTAAAATTTTATTTATAATTATTTTGACTTAGATGTAAAAAAGTTAGAGGGTATGCGTAAAAAAAAAACGACTTTTATTTTTTTGGGACACCCTAATATATATATATATATATATATATATATATATATATATATATATATATATATATATATATATATATATATATATATATATATATATATATATACTTCCTTGCAGTGATCCAATGGGCCGTCATGTATAGTGTTTTAGTGCAAAAAACTTGTGTGAATATAGGTCCTCTGTATATATTTTGGAGCAAAGAGACAGAACTTCAAGCATATTATGTTCTTCGTCCTGTTGCCTTAAAAGCGTGATAAATCCACATAACGCGCTTGTTGGTAATGTGTGGATTGATTCACGTTTGGAAGAAAACAGAAGACGGCAAACTGCGATAACAGGTACTATATGTTGCTTGCGATGTGGCACCGACACCTTGTTTAGTATCATAAGATCATTCGCTACATCATTTAATTTTCATATCGCATTCATTTATTATTTGTTAATTTTAAATTCATTCATTTCAGCACTCATTGCATCTTGCCGTCTTTTAACGTTTTGCTTTCATCATTTTTTATATCATATCATTATTTTTTCTAAATTTTTAAATGTGTTTTATAAAATTCTAAAATAGTGCCAAATTTGTTTTCAGGGGAACGTCCATACGCTTGTGATATTTGCCAGAAAAGATTTGCTGTGAAAAGTTATGTAACTGCGCACAGGTAAGAAACTTTTCAGCTCGACTGTTGTTCTGCAAGCATGGTATTTTGAGTGTTAAACCTGATTTGGTTTAATATTTTCAACATACCGTGTTTTCTTGCACTTGTACTGTGACAACTGTGTGTACTACTGAATATTTACTGACTTTTTAAAATATTACTTTATGATATACGGGATTATACGGGCAAATCAAGTGTGTGTTTTTTTTTCAGTTTTCTAATAAAAAATAACATTGCCCGGAATTGGAATAGTGCCTGGTTGGCGATAGGCTGGCCACCTATCACGTTGTGGGACTAAGTATCTTTGGCTAACCGTGGTTGTACATATTGTACCTCTGCCTACCTCTTCGGAGATACGGGCGAGAATATACTAAATACATTGAAACAATTCACTTCACTAGTGAATACCACAATTTATTGTTTTAACAAAATTCGTGTATAATTGAGAGGACCTTATTTGTTTTGAGTAGTTTGTGTAAAAGTATAATTCGAACACCACTAAATAAAATGGTACCATTTACTTATATACATGCCAAACTGTTATTAACTCATGATTATTTCATACCAGAGATTTAAATAGGATAAAACATTGTTATATATGGCACTTAACAATTAGTTATATGTGGCACTTAAAAAAAAACCGGTTTCACATTGATTTACAAATGAAATGATGAAAGTTATTAATTATATCATATACATTGTAATATTTAAAAAAATTGGGACAAATGTAATGTTTATACATATATTAGTTTAAATATAGGTTATACTTACAAAAAAGTCTGATGAGCGGTAGGGTGGACCATCACGGAACGGGTTGTTTAGGCTTAGGTATTTTACTTAACGAACGCCTCTCGCCTAATTTCATCAGCTTATGGTTGCACACAGGATAGCCGAACGGCAAATATTGATACCTTTAATCTCAAGGGAGGGCGAGATATCACTCATCAGATAAGGAGAAGCAAAAAATTAGCCGGTCGGATGGATTGCATGTGTATTTTTCTTTTTACAACTTCAATAAGAATATAGCAATTTATAAAACGGCAATAGGAACCTAGCTCCCATGATTAGCAATCGACACCCATTCACACTGGCTTCAGGGGTCACACAAATTAATACCTAAACAAGAACAATGCCATAACATCTTTGCTTTGTAAATTCTCAACTAAGACACTTCGTTAAAGATGGATGGATCTTCGTATTAATTTAAATATTTTAAATACCTAACAAAAATTATCTTGTTAAACCACCACTTATAAGTTCACAGGTATATGTAAAATACTTTGGCGTACATTCTAAGTACTGTTGACTGTTAGTAAAGTTTGTGAGAAATGAGAAACATTAACTTGCGATACATAAACCACCTCGTGATTTGCTCGCAGATTATCAATTTTCTTCTTGTAAATGCAAATCCAACGTACTCAAATTACAAATAACATAAGAGAGTATTTATTGGTACCACATTATAAATCCACCTTCTTGTTATCACTACCATTTATAGTTTGTTCCAATGCGTAGTTAATAATTTCGGAATGAAGTGAGTCATGTTCGTCGCGAACATCATTACTTCCATTATAGACGGTCAATCAATCAACATGAACAATCTTCATGGTCCCTCATGGCTGCTTCTGCACTCGATAGGTTATGTCATTGATCCATGTGATTATTTTGTATGGCCCATCCCAACGTCACTGCAACTTACGTGATTTTCCTTTTCGTTAAACGGGATTATGTAGCCAAACAAGTGATCCTTCCTTAAAACCAAGATAATTGGCGTTTCGGTCGTATCTTGTCTTCATCCGCTGACTTGATTCTAATGCATTATCACTTATTAACGAGTGTATATCACTTAACCCCTCACGAATGTCTTCAACATATTCCAGTGTGCTTATTTGGGTATCCGCATTCGGCGGCGGGCCTCCAGTCATTAAGTCAACTGGTATACGTAACTGTCTGCCGAAATTTGGTTAAACCTTTCGAACATTCCGTCAAATTGGGGGTGGTATGGGGTGGTTCTCGTTTTGTATACTCTTAATAATCTACATATCTCCTGAAATACATTAGATTCAAATATTCTGCCTTGGTCGGAATGAATCTCCAGCGGAACACCGAATATGCATATCACCTCTTGACCAATTTTTCTTTTATTTTATTTTTAATTAGATACTTTTGAAGTGTCGAAGAGTCTTCACTACTGCCAATAGTTCTCTTCTTATAACACAATAGTTTCGTTCTGGCCGCGACAATGATTTACTGAAGTAAGCTATCAAAACTTCTTGATCGCCTTCCTTCGGTGATAAGATACCACCAATGGCAGTGTTACTTGCATCTATGTCTATGATGAATTGCCTTTTACGATCAGGATAGCCCAAAACTGGTGACTCACATAGCCGTTTTTTAAGTTCATCGAAGCTTGTTGACACATGTCATTCCAATCGAAACTCTTCTTTTCTTCAGTAAGTCGATGCAACGGTTTAGTTATTTCAGAAAATTCCTTCACAAAACGTCTGTAGTCCTAAAAATGCGCGAACTTTGGTCTTGTCTCTAGGTGTTGGCCGCTTATGTACTTCACTAACCTTTTCAGGGTCTGTCTGTACGCCGTTTTGTGATATCACATGACCCAGATAGTCGACTTCCTTCCGAAATAAGTGACACTTCTTTGGGTTCAACTTTGGCCCGGCAGCCTGTATTTTATTAAAAATCCTTTCCAGTTGACACAGATGACGCTAAAAATATTTTCCTATGAGTAATGCGTCATCTAAGTACACTAAGCAGGCATCGCCGACAAGTCCTACTAGAACACATTCCATTAATCTTTCAAAAGTCGCTGGTGCATTGCATAATCCAAATGGCATCATCTTTCAAAAGTCGCTGGTGCATTGCATAATCCAAATGGCATCACTTTGAATTGCCATAATTCTTGTCCTGTGGAGAATGCTCTTCTGTTCATCATTAGGGCTAAATTCAACCTGCCAGTACCCAGATTTTAAATCTAAAGTAAAGAACTAAGACATGCCTGCTAGAGTGTCTAAAGCGTCATCTGTCCGAGGTACTGGGTAACTGTCCTTTTTGGTGACTTCATTGAGCCGACGATAATCGATGCAGAAACGTGTGAACCCATTTTTCTTCTTTATCAACACTTCAGAAGAGCACCATGGACTAGAAGAATTCTATATAACTCCGCGTTTTCTCATTTCGTCTATCATCTCCTGTACTTCCTTCTCTTTGGCTATTTTTTTTTGCCATTTTATTTTCCGCACTTAGCCACATGGGTACGTGGGATCGGTTTGGCTATAGGGACACGTCTAGCTTTTTGCTTTATAGGCTACGCGTTTCCAGTGCCAATTTTGTGTTTCACTGTAGATGTTCTGCCATCTCTATCAGTCTTAGAGAAAATGTTGGCATAATGTGAAAGTAGATCTTTAAGTTCCTGTGGTACGTCTCTTGATGCTGTACTTCTTGTCGATGTCAGTTTTCTTAACGTCATAACTTCATCACTTTGTCCTACAACATCGCCTGTTTTAAGCACCACATCACTGTCACTCAAGATGACTACCTGCACCGCAACCAAGCCCTTGTCACAAACTAAACTTCGGTCTGTAATGCAGTGTGGAATTGCTCCAATGTCCTCAATTAACACACTCCTATTACCCCGGCCCTTGTGACTGGCTGGTAATTTTACGCGTACCAATGTCTTCGATCTTTAAGGTAAGATGATTCTTCTAGCTACTGTTACCTTTCCTTTTGATTCCCCATCCATGAAAATTTCTTCTGATCCACATACGAAAACTCCCGTTTTGCAATCAATCTTGCAGGCATTCTTCTTTATGAAGTCTAAACCGAGTACACAGTCGTCCATAATATCGGCTACTACAACATCGTGAGTGTAATACTCGTCGCCTATTTGCATCACTACAGATGCTTCACCGAAGACGGGTATTGGCTGACCTGTGACAGACAGAAGCTGGCTTTTCCCAAAATTCTCAGGTTGCCATTATCAGCTACTTCTGGTCGCACCACAGTTCGTGTAGCTGCAGTGTCCAGCGTTAAGCTACAGTTCTTGCCATTAATCAATCTCCTAATGGATAAACTGTTGCCGTCGCATATCTGGGATATGACATCTTTTGGGACTGTTTTTCGATTAGCCAGTACCCACCACTTATCCTGGCTGTTACTCGTTTCCCTGGGTTGAATTAACAGGATGGCTGACTTGCCTACTCTCTTCAGATGCTGAGGTTCCTGCCTCTCTCAGTTCACTGCACTTGTAGACTTACCGGGGCAGTTAGCCCGAATGTGCTCACGTTTACCGCAGGCATAGCACATGGGGCTCAGTCTTCTAGGTTCCACTTCCTTTGATTGAGCCACAACAACCTCGCGTACCTTATAAGCGCGCGGTTCGTGGCGAACAGTTTCACCCGCAGCACATGAGCCAAAGCCTCCTTCATAGTCACATGATGCTAAAAGCGAACGGCAGCACGCACTTCCAGGTCTCGAATTCCATCAAGAAACGCTTGGACGATGCTGTTGTTGACTGTGTTAACGTCGGCCGAAGGATACGCTTTCCTCACAAGTTTCTCAATTTCTACGGCCCATTGTTGAAGTCTTTCGCCGCTCTTTTGTACACGGTCTTTCAATTGAGCACGAAGCTTGAAAAAAAGCTCTAGATGACGTTTACCGTAGCGAGCTTCCAATGCCTCCATCAAATCAGTGAACTGATACTGCTTAGGCATGGCAAGCAAGACGGAGAGCGCCTGTCCCGTAACGCCGTACTCAGAGCTGTTAGGCAATGTTCGTTTTTCCAACCATTGGCCTTCGCTGCTATTTTAAAATGAGTCCGGTACGCATTCCATGAAGTAAGACCGTCATAAGTATACCGTCATAAGTCATAAGAGGACCTACCTGGTGAGAACAACTGGTAGTGGTAGCACCCGACTTAACTCCTGATTTGTTGCCGTTGCTGAAGCTGTTGTTCTCTTAGCTGATTTTTTAATTGTTGCTGTTGCTGAAGTTGCTGCTGAAGCTTTTGTTGTTGCTGTTCCTTTAGCTGTTGCCGAATAGCTGCCAGTATAAAAAAAAGATCAGTAGGCGCAGTACTCGATGTTAATGGCGTGATGGCAACACTTGCGGATTCCTCACCTGCACGCATCTTAGTGTCTTGTGACACCCTCTGTGTCTCGGTTTGAGACCTTCCTTCGGAATAAGTGACATTTCACAATTTCGCTTCCGACACAGTTGTTACGTGCTTCGGGTTCGTAATTTGCAAGAAAAACGCCACATATTAAAGCCGTGTATTTACGACACATATATACAAAATAACACAGTACAATACGTAAATTCACTATACACACTAGTCACACTCACTGTACTATATCACTTCACTTAACCGACCACACTGAACGAAAACACTTCTCTTGTTCACTGTACTGGTCGCCCGTACTAATGTTTCCGATCGCCGTATAATAGAACTGCGCTCTATTTGTTTTTTGTTTTGTTTTTTTTTTATTATAAGATAGCAAACAAGCAAATGGGTCTCCTGATGGAAAGAGTCAACCATCGCCTATAGACACCAAAGATGTTAATGGTGCGTTGCTATCTTGTGGCGAGGTCTAATGCCACATGCATAAGTTTACCGGCTACCTTACCCTCCAAACCGGAACACGACAGCGACAAGCACTGACGCTATTGCGGCAGGAATAGGTAAGGCGGTGGTACCAGACCCGGGCGAGACAATACAGAACTCTACCACCTAGTAGCCACGATGGTAGTGACTCGATAGCCAATCGGTCGCCTTTTACGACCTGCTTGGCAGAACGGCAGTTGGCCTATTCTACAAAGGAGGCCGGGACCAACACGGCGAAACTAATCCCTACTCATCCCTATTTATACCCGAGGTAAAGTTCGCTTACAATCCCGAATGTTTGACAATCATCTCGTAAACAATGCTAATCATAAACCTTATGCACTATGATAAAAGATCCATTATAGCATAGCTGTTTGGGTAACGGTGGCTGTTGCTTGTTTATCATTAGAAGTAGCTGTCTCTTTCTTTTATTTCTAGATTCCTCCAGCGCTCCAACTCTTCACGTTTCTAGATTATACGCAACAATATTATAAATTGTTATCATCCTAGGTTGCGTAATATATGTAATTAATAATTATAATAATAATTGTTGTAGATGTTTTAACCACATATTATTCACATATACACATTGAGTCTCTCTTACTGGTATCCTGTTCCTGTTATACACATAAAACTCATGAAAATTGTATGAAGAAATATATTTAATAACGTGCGTTTATGGTTTCCATAAGATAAGAATATGCAAAGTTACACTCATCGATTTAGTGTCGGGGAGTAATATTCATGTGTGCGTTTTAGGTGGTCGCACGTGGCGGACAAGCCGCTGAACTGCGAGCGGTGCTCGATGACGTTCACGTCCAAGTCGCAGTTCGCGCTGCACATCCGCACGCACTCCACGGGGCCGTGCTACGAGTGCAGCGTCTGCGGCCGCACCTTCGTGCGCGACAGCTATCTCATACGGTAACCACACATACATGCACGCTTGCATACACGGTAACACACTAAAGCGTACTCATAAGTACGGACATATAAGCATATTCAAGCATATCCCACATTTGCGTCTGCTCAGGTAGCATCAACGACTATATAGCTTATAGACGCCTAATATTTGATTTTCTGTATTGAATGCATTCTGGCAACTAGCTTGAGGTAAGACGAAGCGGGGTTGCAATTCCGTGATTGGTTAACTCAAGGCTACAGTGAAAGATAGTAATGTACAGAGCATCTGATTGGTCGACGCTGACTGAGTATTTCCGCATGGACATTTATATCGGAACTATAAGTTAGATGTGTTGTCAGGAGCCATTCGCCTGTTATTAGGCGTCTATGGGCTGTGTAGTCGTTGGGAAGGATGAAACCGCACTTACAAGCTTGAGTATACTCGCACACTACAGTAACACGCAAGCGCATTACAATTACGCATATTTACATACTTTAAGACAATTTTCTGTATCGCCTCTGTGGTCTACTGGTCTGGACGGTGTTGATCACGTGAGTCCCGGGTCGGTCAATTCAGAAGTGTGTTTTATCAGTTTCTTGATGAACACAATGTTGCCCAGAATGGAAAATTGTTGGCGATAGGCTGGCCACCTATCACATTGTGGGACTTAAGCATCTTTGGCTAAAAGTTTTAACCTTTTATCTTCCTGTCCGTATTATAATATGTAGTTGTATGGTATGTTGTAGTTTCAAGTTATTAAAAAAGTTACTAAAATGAGTAGGAATAATATTTCCTTACTGTCAAAAAACGGCCATTATATAGGTGTTAGTATTATTCCAATATGAAGCGACGTGGCAAAAAAAGGATACTAGGTGGCAAAGTTGCCATCTCGTATCCTTGCTGTGAAATTAAATAATCATAATCAAAATGTATAAAATACCAATTTTCAAAACTCCTGCTATACTTGGGTCATTTGTCAAAACTACCAAATGACCCAAGTAGTTAATCTATAAATATAGCAAATACATAATACATTCCTGAGGCAGCTTTTAATTCCATTGAACTCAAAATACGCAGGATATACCACTGATTATTCAGATACGTCTTTCAAGACAATTTCTTAGTTTGTCAGTGTAGCTTGCATTTACACACAGAGAACAGAGTTATACTACTTACCGATATAATAAAACCATACAAAGGGTAATATTTAAACGTTGTCAGCTCATTCCGTACGATAAAACAGTATAACATTATTTCTATTTTTTCACAATATAATATAACCTACAAATGTATGACATTTTAGATAGCAGTAGGTGCGTTTGCTCATATTCGCAGCGACACGTTTTCTTCCCAATGGCGTATCTTATTAGTATTCATGTGGTCTGTGGGATATACCAATAATTTTTTTTTCAATATTATATCCTTGTTATTCTTTTGTTCTATAGACATCACAATCGCGTTCACCGCGAGAACCATAGCAACGTATCAGCTAATAGCCTCGCCACCATCGCCAGTGTGGCTGTCAATGCCAACAACTCCAACAGCAATTTCGACTCTTCCGGTGTCTGTGACCTTAGGTATGTTAGAGCACCAACATCACAATTTAACATTGCCATCAACTTGATAACTTCAACAGCAACCTCGAATTGTGCCGCCTTTACTATCTCAAGTATGTCATATCTACAACTATACATCACCACTGTCGCCAACATGACTGCTAAATTTATCGTCTAAATCGTGATCCTCGACTATAGTAAGTGTAGAATAAAATCTCTTCAATATTGTTTTAAATGTAATCATTAATTTCATTTTAAAAAATGTTCACCACGAAAGTGCAAGTTTGAAGTTACCACGTTAGTGCAAATATAAATGCTTTTAATTTAGAAAAGACTTTAAAATTTAAGATTGGCTAATGTTTTTTTATTTTACTTGTACTTGTTAATCTCACGTACCAATGTTTTTTTAATATTATACTTACTGTACCATACGCGCGTTGCTACGCGACCAACTAAAATAAATTTGAAGGAAAGACATTATTGCATTAATGTTTGTTTACAACATTAATGCAATAAAATCAACTCGGAAACCTTCGTGGGCTTATGTAGAACAACTTTGCTATAGATTATCACATGATCTAATGCATAGTTTACGATTCTATGAAGGATATACAGAGAAACATCCATTTTTATATACACAGGGTTACCTTTAAAGGTCGGGCCACATTTTCAGAGGCTGTTCAGAACCGATAATATGTTCGATTTATGTAATAAAAAATAATTTAAAAAATTCAAACTTTCATTTTTAACCGATACAAAATACAAAACGCATAGACATAATTTCAATTACGCAAAATTCGAGCTAAAATATTTTAGTGCCTTCAACCAAATTTTAAAGTGATCAGGAAAATGTACTTAGAGCCACAGATTACATAATGGTTAGTGTCATATTTATAGGTAAATGTAAAATGACACTGCCAGCATGACAGAGTTCATTCACAAGACTTGGTGCATCGAATTCATGAATTTAGTACTATCCTTTAAAAGAATATCTTAATATTGTAATAATTTTAAATTAATAATTGAAACGCACTTTCAATTCAATATTTAGTTCCTAATTTTAAAATTTGGATGGACCTTTAAAAATAACCCTGTATATAGAAGATAGCAAACAAGCAGATGGCACTCCTGACGGAAAGAAACAACCATCGCCTAAAAACACCAAAGACGTTTATGGTGCGTTGCTATTATTGTAACAGGGCATTATTAGTAGGCACAGGTATGGCAGTGGTACCAGACACTATGGTGATACTACCAACCATTAACCATGATGGTAGTGACTTGTATACCCAGTTATTCGCCTCTTACGAGCTGTGTCTAGCAGAATGGCAGATGGTCTATTCTTTAAAGGGGGCCCAGACCAACACGGGAAATCATATCAACAGTTACTCCTAAGCTCAAAACTAATATCAAAAGCATGCATGTTAAAGCTCGGTCTTATAATAGCTTGACCAATACGGGCATTTCCACTTTAATAGATAAATATATCTATATTAATATTATAAATGCGAAAGTTTGGATGGATACGGATTTAGATAAAATTTGGCACACAGGTAGATAGAAAAAAAACTTATAATGCAGCGATGCAGCTAGTAAATAAATAAGTAGTGTTACGTGTACGGTTATAATTGAAGCAGTTAGGTGGTGACGAAAAACATTTGAATCATTTGACCACTTTGTCGACAAAGTGAACCTTAAAGAACTTTTACATTATTTAGAAAGATTTACAAATCTTTTACATCCGCAACGGCCGCGATGGACTACGAGCTAGACGTGGCCACCATACCACTGCAGCAATCACTGCCATGTGATTTTCATCACGATGATCTCGATAATGACACAAATTCACACACAACACGACATTTTCGTCGCGTACTCAAGCGGAGCAGTAATGCCATGCCTCCGGCCTCTGATTTGTCCGAACGCGGCACTAAGCCGAAGTCCGGTTTCACAGGAGGCAGCTCTTGGCGTGAGCACTAGTTATCCAACAATTTCTAACTCTGGCTGAACACTTTGTTCCAAAAATTCAGTAACGACCCATAGGATAGATTCAAAAAAAGTATGACTTAACAGTATTTGTGCCAAATTACATATTCATGACGCGTCAGTAACAAAAATAATAATATTGTTTTTTTTTTCTAGGAAGAAAAGTACTGTATTTTTGAGTGTATTAAAACAAGTCATGAATTTTTACTATTCAAAATATCTCCGAGAATTACTATCTTTGTGTTTTAAATAATACGACGGAATTCAAACAAATATAATTCTTTAGAAATTTAGAGGTTTTCAAAAAATTAACAAAATGTAAAATATCAGTTAATTTTTACGTGCATTTTCTTGGTACTTTTAGTAACCTTTTGAGAAGGTGCACTTTGTGGCTGTCATTATATATGCATATACATTCAATGCTGAAATTAATTGTCAGTGTTTGTTTCAGTTTTGGTCCTATGGTGAATCGTTACATGACATCTCAGGGTACACAAGTGTCGTTACAAGACATGCAAAGCAAATTGTCCGCCATGTCGCCCCAGTCCATCGCTTCAATATGTAAGTTTTTTCTGAAACCAATAACCCTTTTTCACAGAATATCTTAAAATCTCTGATTTATCTACGAACTTATTCTTTGATAGAAGAAAGAAACCTTTATTTGCAAGAATATGAGGTGTTAAAATTTATTACTAAATGTTTATAGATACTATATTTTATCATAATGTGATGAGTAAATATTTAACATGTATTTTAAAATAAATATCATCCTATTTACAAATATTTGCTAAAAAATATATACATGAAATTATTTTAATATTAAGATATAATCTTCATCAAATATTTTATTGGCAAAAAATTTTCTAAAGGCAAAAAAGTTTGTCAATCAGAAAATTTTACAATATTTATTTTGAATTTTTTTTATATATCGTGAGATAGCAAACAAACAGATGGGTCTCGTGATGGAAAGATTCTACTAACGCCTATAGATACCGAAGATGTTAATGGTGTGTTGCTATCTTGTCTAATGCCACATGCATGAGTTTATCGGCTACCTTACCCTCCAAACCGGAACACGACAGTGACAAGCACTGACGTTATTGCAGCAGGAATAGGTAAGGCGCTGGTACCAGATCCGGGCGAGACCATGCAGAACTCTCCACCTAATATGATGTATGTATGTATGATGGTAGTGACTCGCGTAATCAATTGGTCGCCTTTTACGACCTGCCTGGAGGAACGGCTGTTAGCCTATTCTTCAAAGTAGCGTGGACGAACATGGGGAAAACTTAAAGGTAATGGGGTGTAATGACTTAACACTATTAAAAGTACCATTATTGTCTTGTTTGTTAAAAAAAAAGTGTATTGTTTGTCAATGAATACATCATTGACAAACAATACACATTTTTTTTATAAATATGATTAGAAAAAGACAGTAGCAAGAACTAGAACGCGACTTGTGGGAGGAATTAACTGTTAGTTAGTCTTAGTTAAACGCCGACATAAATATACAGACGTCATTATCGCGACGTCGTGGTATCTGTTTTAAAAGATTTGCTAAATGATGAAAGACAAATACGAACATTCTTAAATAAAGTAATATTTTAATTTTATAAATAATTTCATTAATATTTTTCTGGTAATGTCATCGACTTTCCTATTTGCTTTTTCGGCTCGGACTTGGTTTTATAATTTCTTATTCACCATTTTTTATTTCATTTGAAAATCAAGGATATTTTACCTAAATACACTAAATAGCATAAGAAACTTTCAGTTCCGTTGTGCGAAAATATAAAACATACCTTTCTGTTTAATTTGATATTGGCTTATGTGAAGATTTTTTACACATAACATTTGCAAACCGGTTCGTTGCCTGACAGTACCATAGTACATGTACAGTGTACTACATAATATACGTGTCATATTGAAGAACACAATAGTTATTGGTCATATATAACTAATAAAAGAGAGTATTGGTTATCCAGATAGTGAACCACACCGAAATACTAACAAGTCTAGTCGCGAGTATCGCTGTTGTAATTAATGAATTTTATACCATGTGTCCACACAATTTTTATTGGAAAATTAGGTCAAAATTTAAGTAACTATTTTTTACACATTCTCTATCACAATCGAATAGGTACTGAACATCTGCTTTCAGTATGTACAATCATCTATCAGTGAGTCGTCCGTGTGTAAGAATTTTTTTTTTTTAATATAGATACATATTCATCATTGTCTTTTGTTTTAGCATCCCCACCTCCATCACACACGCCCACACCTCAACCCCAATTGTCAAGTCAGATGCGTTTATCAGATTGATTGTCGGTAAGGTAAGATATTTAATTTATTACTATCATATACATAGTTAATTCTTTTCTTCTTTTTTTTCATATCATAAGATAGCAAACAAGCAGATGGGTCTCCTGATGGAAAGAGTCAACCATCGCCTATAGACACCAAAAGTGTTAATGGTGCGTTGCTATCTTGTGGCGAGGACTAATGCCACATGCATAAGTTTACCGGCTACCTTACCCTCCAAACCGGAACACGACAGTGACCTGCACTGACGCTATTGCGGCAGGAATAGATAAGGCGGTGGTGCCAGACCCGGTCGAGTCGATGCAGAACTCTACCACCTAGTAGCCACGATGGTAGTGACTCGATAGCCAATCGGTCGCATTTCACGACCTGCCTGGCAAAACGGCAGTTGGCCTATTCTTCAAAGGAGCGCGGGACCAACACGGGAAAAAATTATAATTCTTTGAATATACTTAAAAGTAATCCAGATTAAGCTATGAAAATTTTAGTTATTATGTACTTAAAAAAATAGTAACATGAAAATTAACTGAAGGTCCTATAGAAAGTTCTTAACTGGCAACATGCAGAAATTTATTACATACTTCTCATACACAAATCTCTTCTTTTCAAAGTCTTATAACCAACTTAATTAGGTGTCACATTATATCGTCTGGGTTTTGGTACCACGTTCTTACTTAATTCTGCTACAAAGGTGTCGGTGCTCGTTGTTGTCGTGTTCCTTTTTGGAGGGTAATGTAGCCGGTAAACTTATGTATTTGGCATTTCGTCCCTGACACACGGATGGCAATCAGAAAAAGCACTATCAAATAAAAATAACAAATTTTACTTTAGAGGGTAGTTTTAAGGATGGCCTCCAGGGTCAAATGATTTACAGATTTTATATACAGCCAGATGGCAACTTTCAGATGTTCTTTTGATGGAAAGAGACAAACCATCCATATATAGAAACCAAGATATTAATGGTGCATTGCCATTTGTGTGGCAGAGATGTAATGCGTGTTCAGGCGCATTTTAAAAAGCGCAAAATGATAACTCCTCGTAAAATGGTAAAAGAGCAAAATGTTACGGAGCAAAATGTTAATAGCGCAAAATGATATAAGAGCAAATTTTTGGAAAAATATTTATTTTTAACTAGCTGTGCCCGCGACTTCGTTCGCGTGGAAAAAAATCTAAAATAAAAACCCGCATAGTTACCGTTCCCGTGGGATTTCCGGGATAAGAACTATCCTATGTCCTTTCTTGGGTCTCAAACTATATTTGTATCAAATTTTATCCAAATCGGTTCAGTGGTTTGGCCGTGAAAGCGTAACAGACAGACAGACAGACAGAGTTACTTTCGCATTTATAATATTAGTATGGATTCAACATCTTTGTATTCTACTTCATTTTTTTCAGACATCGTCGGTATTTTTAATCAAATTTAATATCAATAGCTTTCATTCCTGCCTTCTTTAGTTTTACTTAAGGGCTCGATTTACTTACTCGATTCGTAACGAAAACTTCATGTTTTCAAGTTTTTTCCACAGCAGTATCATAATAATGTGAGCAGATTATTTGAAAGATTTTACAGTTTTTGCAAGATTAAGTCTTGATTATTCGATTTACCGAAGGTTCAAAATTTCAATTACGAGGATTTGTAGTTTTTTTTTTTTAAATAATTCTTATAAATAAATGAGTTCACATAATGGACAAAAAAAAAATCTGTGTATCAAGCTTTACCCTTATTCACATATAATAAATATTTTAGATTTCTATATATAATGAAATACTTACTGGTGAAAAAAAATGTTAAAGTGAACTGATTTTGTAATTTTATTAAACTTAGCGGTTGCTAAAAAATTTTAAGCAACTGCTAAGTTTTGCTGCAGGAAATACTCTAGATACAGCATTGAGAACGCCGTAAACAAAACGAAAGAAGCCAGGAATACAATTATATATACGACATCATGAGTGTTGATTTGAAAATAAATATATTTCCAAAAATTGATCACGTTTTTTTATTATTATTCCTGTTAAGGTGTCATTATTCAACAAAACTATGTTAATATAGTGCTGGCGGCTAATACGCAACACAAATGAATATTTTATTTATATTATGGTTATCATTTTGCGTTTTTAACATTTTGCTCTTTTACCATTTTAGGAGGAGTTATAATTTTGCACTTTTAACATTATGCACCTGAACGGATGTAATACCACATGCATTGCTTACCAACTACCTTATAACTTTTGAATCAGAACACAACAGTGTCGTTATTGCAACAGAAATAGGCAAGATTATATAAAGTCTAAGCGACACAATTCAGAGCTCCACAATTTGGATAGTAGTGGATGCCAATGGTAGTATCATACCTAGACAATCGATTAGGGATGGAGTTAGAGCTACTTTTATATCACTATCACGTCGTGAAGTTATTTGTTTTTTGTCACTGTTAGATCACGTGTGATAAATCACAACCGTTATATTTTATTAGTAACGAGTATTGTCACAATGGGTGCATTTTATTCCGTCTGTTACGTCGCCGTGCAGTGGTTACAATTTATAAGCGATTAGTAAAGTGAAATAACATATTCTCTCTTCTAGCTGGTGGTACAGTGTCGCTCAAATGTTGTTGCTTTGTCTCTTTTGCACAATGGAATTCCACGAATTACAAGCTTAAGTAGTCGTTTGGCCCGCGTGAAATTATATCACGCTCGCGTTATATGTAACAGACTGTTGCGATGCAAATAACTGGTGTGACACGTGAATTATTTTATAACGAGTGATATAACCAGTGATGCGTGAAATGTGCCATGTCTATAATGAACTGTTTAGCAAATAAAAGACGCGCTTTCATTTTCAAAATGGACCTGAACTAACAGGCCTCATTTTAATTAGTGTTATATATCATATCTGATGTAGTCATCAACTAGTCAGTTAGTATGTCATACTGATTAAGTGATGGTTAAAAAAGAATAAAAAATATTTCTAGGTCTGGTGTAACCAGTGAGTGGCCCTAGTGCAATATAAAGTGGGCAGCTACTGCAGTGCAGCGATGTAAGAAGAGAAAGGTATTGGTGTTGAATAAGAAAGCGGAGTTGGTTGTAAACCCATTTGGTTCGTCCCCACTGGTGCAGTCGTGGGACCCTCGGCGCGCTGGACATCCGGAGCACGGAGTTAGAGTAGTCTCGTAGCGGTACCGCCTATTATATACTATATGCAATGTGATTATACACGCAGCTGTGATTTATATCTACCATCACACCGTTCATGTGGTGGCATACATAAATCGATACTTAACTCTCATAGATCGTAGGCCTAAATTGATCTCATATTCTAATTTGCTTAGTGATAACTTTTTGGTATGTTAAATTCGACTTGGAAATTCTAAATTTTATTGGTCGCTTTCTTATCCGCGTCTTCATTAGTATAGGTAACAATCTTATTGCGATGCTTTAACTTAGTCGATGTAGATGTGGAGTTCAATAATTTTATAGAACTGTTACCAATGAGATGTGAAGTATTTTGATCGCTGTCAAATGTATAGGACTCTTTAGATAGTACTCCTAAATAATCAGTAAGTATGCTTTAACTCAAGTTCATAAAATATTAAGTACAAAGGAATTCAAATAGCAGAGTCCTCATAGGCAATAATAGCTTCACGAAATTGATAAATTTAATATGATGTTTATTGGAGAAATCCAGAGAAGTGCCTGTTGCAACATAAAATTGGCAATATTTTTTAATCGTATTTCTTTCGAAATGAAATTTATGTTCGGTGTTGGTGTGATCGTCGCTAATCAGAGTGTCGACTCTTGGCAATAACGAAGATTTCACTGCGGTTGGACGGTCTGAGTAGGCTCGTCTGACTTGTGAAGCTTCTTACTAAACTATGTGTGCCTTCTAGCAGATAGCGGTGTTAGCCAATATCGATCGCGCCATCTTTAGCTCGGACTATAGGCATACGGAATTTATCAGACTGGCAGCTATTGCCTAAAAAAAAACTTAAATTTACTACATCGTCCACTTAGCAATTTGCAACGAAAGCATCAGTATATAAAGAATTTTTCCCTGCAATAATCCAATATATTTTCTTCACTTGATTTGTAAATTAACATATCTCAAAGATCACCCATCTGAATATTTTGTCACCACACTTAACCAGTTTATAGGCCCGCGCTAACATTAATTTTACCATCTAGGCTTCAATCTAACAGTCAAACAAGATTTATTTTTTAACAATCTCTGTTGATAACGTTCTCTCTCAGTTTCTCTTATTCTGAAAACAGGGAAATCTTTAATTTTTAATCAAGTAAACTCTGTAAAATTATATCAATAACATGGCTTCTTACATCTTATAACTTGAAAGTACAAATGGCGATAACATGATAAAAATGAGGTGTTTTCATAGGAAGAAAAAAAGCATGGGTTTCAGAAACTACATTGTGACTTCCAGGTGCAAGGTAAATAATATGCTAATTACAACACGGAGACTTAAAAAAGAAAAACTTAGTGTTACTGTTTGTTTATTGGACAATGTCCAAAAACAAAACATAGGTCTGCTATTAAACGTGAATAATGAAATTTAGTAGTTAAATATATTCTGTATGCCTGGAGTCCGAACTTCATCTTTGCGACAACACGTTCACTACCAAAGTCGCGGCCCATCGACAGTTTCGCGTCAAATCTTCATTTATCGGTGTTTATTCGAATATAGTAATAAAGATAGTGTATAGCGCAGTAGTCTTCCAAACCTTGAGACAATGTTCTTAGCACTATGGAGTGTGAGTGTCCGGGGGTTCCTTGTGGGTTGCCATTATTGATATCAAAGATAGATTGGTGCCATTTCTATGTAATGAAACGGTAGCGTAAGTTTAGTTAAGTTTGCAGGTCAGGGTAGTTGGAAATAAAATATTGTAGTGACTCGAGCTCGCCTTTCTTGTGTACTCGTACCGTCTGGAACTTTATTGTAATTCTATTGTTTTTTGTTCACGTTTTCTATGTACATTATTTTATTTCCATGATGTAGTGCGTGTCCATGAGCTGTGGGTCGAATTGTAAATATTGGTAGGGTCTATTTATTCGGATGGTGTGATAAGGAAATCGTAAGAATGCATGATTCGTGGAATTTTTTCTTCTGCGGTCATAGTGTGAACTGTGGAAACATATTGGAAGTAATCATAGAGTATTTAGTGCAGAAGTATACTTTTGGGTATAAAAATCAAAATTTCCTTGTAGATATACATAATGATAATAATATATACATATAAATGTTGTTTGATAGTCCTCAATATTTTTTTATATTTTGATAGTTCTGTATTTGAAACATGAGAAAATAGGCCAATATCTCATTTATCATTTACATAAAGTATAAATATGTATGTACACAATACTTTAAGATAAATTAACATGACGGATGCATTTAGTTTCCCTGAAAGCGATGGTAGTTGATACAAAGAACATCTGAATATTATATTTGATCTTAAATTAATAAGTTTATTTACCAAGCCATTGAGAACAGTATTATTTAGAGAAACTAGAATTTTTGGTTTAATTAATTGTAGCTTAAATCTTCAATTATCAATTTTAAATTGACCCGTATAAAATTATTTACTTCAATGTAGCAACATTAGCAAACTCCACTCGGTATTTGAAAATGTTGGTACTATCACAGTATAAACATATGCTCTTAAGCTGTAACTCAACATAATAAAAACTGTCTAAATCTACCTACTTACACAAATATGCTTTTAAAAAAACAAATGTTACACGTAAGACAATTTCGCAATGTAATCAGTTATAGTCCTGAGACTAGTGACTCGATAACATCATACATGTAGCTTGAGGGTAAATTCAAAATGCATACATGGGTAAGTATGTATGCATAGTTGCGTTACTGTTCTAGAACATACTGTGACTGTGGTCCTGTCGTCGCCATAGAGTTATTAATGGGAATAGAAACACCAACATAGTGAACTAGGTACATATAAAATATATAAATGTATATTGTATCTTGTCTTCTACTCGAGACTCGGCTATAGACATTTCTTTAAGAAATATATTTTTGTTGTTACATATATATTCATTCTTTTTTTTATATTACAATATACGTTATATATTGTTTGTTACTTTATAGTTGCCGAGTTGAGATAGAAGAAAAAAATAATCCCTCGATGTTACGAAATATATAGATTAGTCTTATTTGTAGGAAGAAAAATGTATACGTTTCGTAAACGATTGGAATTGAGAGTGTAACAGTAACGACTCACATATTGGCTGAATTCCGCTGAATATATAATTTTTGATAACAAATTTGGCGGGCCCGAAATGCGAGTCTATACTGTCTTATTTTACATACTGAAGTAGTTACTATTTAGCATACTGTATTTTATTTTATGTTATATTGTTACTCTCAGAGCTTATGTTGTTAGTTCCATTCGATTTTTGGTTCAATCACAATGCGTAAATAAGAATCTTATTTTAAACTGTTGGTGTGATTTATAGTTGTGATCAAATAATAACTAAACGTTTGTACCGAAAGTTCACACACACACACACACACACACACACACACACACACACACACACACACACACACACACACCAAGTGAGTCTAAACTTTCAGTACAAAACTTATGACGTGATAACGATGTAATATATGTCTTATAAATCGATGAAAGCTGGCTGCACGCACGAAAAAGTATGACTCATTTTCACGTACCGTATGAGCCCAGCGTGCAAGCAAGAGCGCAGAACAATCAATAGAGAGGCACAATTTTGTTTTCTTTTGACTTTATGAGGTAAAATTATCGTCCTTAAACCGACTTTACAGAAAAGCAATTAAACTCCTGGAATGTAGCGTTTTATATTTAATATGTTAAAAAGTTACAAATAATTTCGTGTATTTGCAGCGTGATTCTATTTTTTTTTTCAACATACAAGTATTTAAATAATACTGTAGTAATCGCTTTAACAGTCTAAATTTATAATATTACTAGGTATATCAACGCAAGTATTTATTTACAAATTTAGAAACAACACTTCATAAAATATACAATTTTTATTTCTTAAATGTATCACTTGCACCAACGATTTTAATTGTATTTCCTGATAATATAGAGGCTGCTATTTTTCGAAACTCAAATTGAATATGATATTGAATGGTACTTACAACATAACTCTCAGAATATGTGGTCTAACTATTTATCTTTTTCTATTTTCAACCGTAGAAAAGACTGAATTTCTAAAAACAATCCACAATGTTGAAACAAGAATACTCAAAATTATTGGCTTGTCCTTGGTATCCATTTAAAGTTTACGTTTGAAATGCATCGGGATCGGTTGTGGTGTTGGACCAACCAGTTCATATTATTCATCTTCGAATGTTTTGAAGATATCGTACATATCCTTACCGTGAATATATGTATACTAATCCACTGTCGGATGTCGAGACAGACATTGTAATCGCAGAGCCGCCGCCCGCTTATGCTCGTTTAAAACATGCCTTGAACCAGTCTTAATTGTACATAAGTTATATATTATTTGACAGTTTACCGTCTGTATTAATAAGTGCAATAATAATCTTCCAGTTATTTTAAATCAAGCTTTGAATTATACTCCATTACATTTTTGCATATCATGTATTCTGTATACATATTTCTTCTATACTCATTTGATAATATTTTTACATTACTCACTCAAAAAGCAGAATTATCGCAAAAAAACTATTCATAATCGTTACAGGTCAGTAAAATGCGAAATTTTGCTTTGTGGAGATAATCGAGCTTTTATTGTCGTTCGCGTAATTCTGCCTACCTTACAATGGAATCGACGTGATAATAAATAATTAGTTTTCTCTTTATCACTATTATAATACTTCTAAATTTATAGTATTATAATACTTCTAAATTTGTAACGTGATAAAGAGAAAACTAATTATTTACAAACATGAAATAAATTTTTAAATGCGAAAAATTTATATACTCGTTGCAAAACAGCAAACGCTGTTAATGTATTCCACAAAACACACAAAGACTGAGTTATTTAAACGATTTTTTAAATTAAAATATTTACTAATTTAATTAATATCTAATAACGAAAGTTTTTTATTATCTTTTTTTTTAATAGAAAAGGTATTGAAAATTACAATTTTACGATTTAAATTATTGATTTTAAAAACTAGTTGCATTCGCACAAATAAATAAATATACTAGGAAGTGAACAATTTATTCCAGGATATATAAACATATTGTACAATAAAGTAGATTAATGGCTGGTTTCTGAAACGCAAATTAATTTTACAAGCAATAAATCTTTTTAACATCATTGTTTACAAGCAAATGATATGTTAAACACAGATTAATTGCTTGTTAAAATTAATTACGTTTTGGAATCCGGCCGTAAATCTGTGAAATCATATTTTTAATTAAAATTATAATTGTATAAAGAACACTGGAACCTCTACTAAAACAAAGATTTGCAAGGTAATATATGAAGTACCTAGTATAATCGGCTATAAAAGTGAAACCATGAAATGTCAGTGCGCATGGTTGGCGCGCCAAATAACGATACTGGGGCGTAAATGAGCGAAGTTGGTGTAGAGCATATTGGCGCGCATGCTCGGGCGGCGGCTAGCGCGAACGCTAGTCGAGCGGCTCGGCGGGCTCGGGCCGCAGTGAGCCTTGTGTAATCATTATCCTAAGATACATAAATATTTAGTTCTACTGTATCGTTAGATTTACGCGAATCCCGCTTTGCCAACATATTGCGTTGCTTAACATCATAATCATATGAGAGTACAGCCTAAGGATTTTAACGTTTTTTTATATACTGAGAGCTATTTCTAAGTCACTGATTTTTTACTATTTGTAGTTATACATAAAGTAAAGATGTGGCTCAAAGCCCGAACATGTTTTGGAGTATTTTACATACTTTTAATTCCTATTTATTAAAATTATTAAGAAACAAACGTCATGGCATGATGGTTTTGGTAATCGCGGTCATTTAGTGATAGCTCTACAGAATTTTATTGACCAATATTTTTATCTGCAACTGTTTTTCTTTTATTGTTAAAATTTTTAGGCTAGTTTATATTTTATTAAATAAGTTAGATTTGTTAACTGTGGTGTATTTACATTGCACGTGAATATAAATCCTTACAGCCTTGTTTACATTATAGTATTTGTTTATTTATAGTCTGATCATATTGTGATAAATTTATTATAAGTTATATACGAAGCGGCTGGTAACACTTAAACTTGATCTGGAGATGGTGTGAGAAGCGGCTATATTTTAGGTAAGGTTACAAGTATCTGCCAGTAAATATAACACGTCGTTAGAAAGAGATAATACTGCTTTGTACAGGCCGTCTTTGTCGCACAAGCATTAACGTCACAGTTGTACAAGTGGTGGACGACATTCTACTAAACTATAGAAAATATAATTTAAATCACAATAAAAAGTAATATTTCTTTAAGATTTTTCTCTAAATTAATATTTTAAAAACCTCCAATACCTACCTCCATTATCAGATCACTTTCCTACTCCATTTACATCACTTGTATAGCAATAAACCTATCCACTGAGCTGCTATATGATACATACATACTGTAAGTTATCAGGGTTGGGTTGCCTGTGGACGCTTCCGCAAGCTTCATCTGACATCCATTCTACCTAAATAAACTTGAAATAAGAATTGATTAGTCCATTTTTGAGCTCCGATGTCACAGACAGATAAATTATAAAATTTATTTTTATACGTCGAGGTTTATGTCAAAATAATATGTAATTAAGTATTTTAATTTCTGAATGGAATTTTAAGTCAATATAATTTGATATAAGCTGTTATGTTGGATTCTACAATCTTTCCAAAGTTTGATGTGTAATATTTACTGTCGGACAATCTATGGTTTATGTTATTTCCTAAGACTGATCTCGTCAGCGATGTAATTTGTGCTGATTTAGGTGTTATCATCTACTTAATTTGAAAAAAATCTTAATACATTATTATTTAATATTTTTATCGTTAATTCTATGAGAGGTTACAAGTTATTTGAGGCAAGTAAAGAGGCTGTAAGGGCGATTATGTAGTCAGCATTATGTATATGCTTTAATGTGATTTTTTAAATGTACTCTTTATTATAATAGTATCGTCAATCAAAATAATTAGCTAACTAACAAAAAGATTATTAATTTTTTTTGAGTTCATAGTGATTTATATTGAGATCAAAATAAATACAGAGTTTATTTAATTTTATGGAAAATATACATTGTAAAATTATTCATTAGTGCTCTTTTTAGAGCTCTATTAAAAAAGAAACTATATGAATGCAAAATAACAAGTCACGATTCTTTTAGAGGTCGCCATGTAGTGGAGAAAAATAAACGTGCCATGATATTTGTGGCTATACTGTCGTTTGATTTGTCCTTGTAACCACCTATTGGCGGATTATGAGTCACGAGATAGATACAAGCTTGTCAACGCATTTTATTGGTAGTTATTGTCACCCCGCAGCAACATATAACGGTTCCTCTGTGGTCTAGCGGTCCAGCGTTGGCGTTGACCACATGAGGTCCCGGGTCGGGCACATAAAATGTTTTTTCAGTTTTCTGAGAAACACAAAAGTTGCCTGGAATTGGAAAGTGCCCAGTTGGCGATAGGCTTGCCACCTATCACATTTGTGGGACCAAGATCTTCGGCTAATCGTGGGTGCACTTGTTGTACCTCTGCCTACTCCTTCGGGGGGGGATATGGGCGTGAAGATACATTACGGCGAAGTATCCGTTAGCACGATGTATCGGCGTATCGTGGAACTGTATCGCGAAAGGCCTTGACGCCCCACTGCAGTGGGCGTCAAACTACAGTCCGCAGGTGATATTTATGCCGCTCACGACACAGAAAAAATTATATAATTACGATAAACAATAATAATACTAACAAACTGTAATTTATCCGCATAGCGCATACATGTGTTTAGGTAACTTCATGTGTAAACCGTATTTTGATACTGACCTTTTTTATATCGTAAGATTTATATAGCAAGAAATCTACTGAACGCATTTATTTCAAAATCGGTACGATGGGGATTTAATAAATTTTCTACTTGAATAATCATGCAGTCATCACTCCCATTGAAATTGAACACTAGTAAATGTTTGTTTGTTTTAATGTTTTACTTAAATAATAAGTGATTATCTAGTAATACCATAATGTGTATATTATTTAAAAAAAAATATGTCATAAGATAGCAAACAAGCAGATGGGTCTCCTGATGGTAAGAGTCAACCATCGCCTATAGACACCAAATATGTTAAAGGTGCGTTGCTATCTTGTGGCGAGGTCTAATGCCACATGCATAAGTTTACCGGCTACTTCACCCTCCAAACCGGAACACGACAGCGACAAGCACTGACGCTATTACGGCAGGAATAGGTAAGGCGGTGGTACCAGACACGGGCAAAACAATGCAGAACTCTAACACCTAGTAGCCACGATGGTAGTGACTCGATAGCCAATCGGTCGCATTTTACGACCTGCCTGGCAGAACGGCAGTTGGCCTATTCAAAGGAGTCGGGGACCAACACGGCGGAAACCTAGTGTCGACAATCGACATATTTTATTTTGCTCTATGATAGAAAAAAAATAACATACGATTTGACCTTTCTTGTTTATGGAGGAGTATCATAGGTTCGTATTCTTTGGGCGAAAGAAATACAGTAAACAGTAGTATGAAATTAAAGACTTAGGAAAATATTAACCTTTTCACCGCCACAGTCGGCTATACCCGACAAATCGTTTTGGACGTTCAAACGCCAATGTTGGGTAATGCCGACACAAACATTATGCAAAAATAAAACTATTAATGCAATATTTTTCGCTGTTTTTTTATCGCCTATAGCTTGTCAACCAATGTTTATTTATTATATTGGTTACACTTTTTCCATTCGTCATTTATATGAAGTAAAAAATTAGATAATGTAACGATAATCCCAAACTGATCACAAAGTCTACGCCGGTAGCGCCATTGTCGTGTCATGCCGACAGCTAGTGATGTAGAACATGCACGTGATTTTATTGAAATATTTCATCGCTTCTATGATTTTTTAGAAATAATTGCCAAATTATTAACAATTCTGAAAGGTCTGACAAATATTTAAATAAAAACAACAAACTTTTATTAGAAATAATACATAAAATTGAGACAGCAGCTAGACAAATAAAATTATCGACAATAGCAAAATTGCTATTTTACCCCGCACTAAATGCAATCGTGTTATCAGCACAGTGCAGTGCACTGCAAGCCGTCGTTGGTATTACACGACAAATTGTGAGTCGGATACGCGCTAGTGAAGTGACTTATTGGAAAAAAAATAATAACAGTGATATGGACACAGACGAACTTTTAAAAATATATTATACTAGCTGTTGTCCGCGACTACGTCCGCGCGGACTTCGTTTAGTCCGCAACAGCTCCTCCCCGTGCGTGGGTGATAGCGTGATAATATGTAGCCTATATGTTGACCCAACCTGTTAGTAATATTCTTACAAAAATTGGGTCGGGTCAACATATAGGCGAAATATTATCACCTACGGCGGAGGAGCTGTGCGGAGTAAACGAAGTCCGCGCGGACGAAGTCGCGGGCAACAGTTAGTATAGACATAAATTGGTTTTCATTAGTACACCTCGGCAATTACGTGGCGTATCTCTGGTAATTAAACGATCAATGTCTTAAATACCTAGGTATTCTATCAGTTAGGTACTTTTGGATAAGAATAAATTAAATAGGTGTCTCAGTTTATTTATTCTCCGTTCTGTTCTCAATTTGCAAATATATATTTTTCTAAATATTCCTGCTCAGCCCTTTTCTTATATGGTCAGTCAGAGTCGAAAAGGAATATTAATTGAGCTTGACGGTGGACGCTGACGGCATTATTAGTGGCGGCGTAGGAGTCACCATTTTTTGCCGCGATATTTTCCTAAAATCAAAACGCATAGCTAAATATAATATACCTAATAGAAAAAGAAATTGGTATATAAATTACGCTGTTTTTGAGTACTTTTACCAAATAAGTACCTATTTTTAACCGACTTAAAAAAGGAGGAGGTTCTCAATTCGGCCGGTATATATATATTTCTTTATGTATGTACACCGATTTCGCCGAGGTTTCTGAGCCGATTTACGTGATTCGTTTTTGTTTGATGCGGAATAGTTTCGAATTGTCCCA
Source organism: Apodemia mormo (assembly GCA_036924255.1). NCBI lineage: Eukaryota > Metazoa > Arthropoda > Insecta > Lepidoptera > Riodinidae > Apodemia > Apodemia mormo. Next base: position 16,385,815 of record JAUPFN010000017.1, read on the forward strand.
TAAAAATTTGATTTAGGTAGGTTCAGCAGTTTATATTTTATGAGCATTTTTTTATTTATTTTACCTATGTCGCTTTCTTAAATCAAATTTCGCAAATAAATTTGATCCACTTCCCGGTTACCGATTGAGCTGAAATTTTGGCTTATGATGATTTTATAAAGTACTGAGCGTACAGTCATTGAAAGAAGTCTTTGTGACGTCTGACGCGCTGCCGCTAGTCGGTTCTCACGTGGCTGAGTAGACTCGGTTGCTGCACGGTTTCGTATCACTTCTAATCTATGAACTCTCTGCTCGGCGGATTCCTTAGCTAAACGCTGCTTAATGAGACCAATTCTGTGAGCCTTCTGCTCGGCAGATTCGTTCGATAGACGCTCATTAATGAGACCAAGTCTATTAGCTCTCCGCTCAAAAGACTCATTTGCAAGGTGCTCTTGGATCTTACCGAGTCTAGAATTATACTGTTCAAAAGTTGCTTGATGTTAGTGGATTTCATATATGCTTTCATGGCCAACAAACGTTTTTCAGGATCTTTAAGTCTCACAAGAACGTGATATTGTGTTTCGAAGAGCATTTTTACGGAGAGAGATCTATATTTGTTAAGGCGCGCAGTATCTGTTGTAGTCTACCCATAAATAGTTGACAATACAACAATACACTAAAAAGTATTAAATAAAAATAACTACGTTAAAAAACCGACTTCAAAACAAAAAGTAAAGAACAATAAAGATTTAATATTAATTAAATACTACCTATTATTTATATGTGCTATTTACTATATATTAATAGGTTTGAAGTCGGTGCCAAGCCTTAAACAAATAATAATATTTTAATCACTTAAATGAATACGAGCAAATTAATACAATGAAATGCCTACTTTAAAGTTTAAGATGCGTAAATAAAACCTAGTAAAGAGCAATTAAATGTCAATATTATAAGCAGATTCAGTCAATACGAAGAATAATGAAAAAAATAATAACGAAAATGTATTCAACAGAATTCCTAAACTAAATGGTCATGTGAATTAATGTAAAATTATCAATTAAGCTAAAACGCATCTAAATTTTTAATTTAAAACTTACACCATATAATGGTAGAATATGTTGGAAGCTTAATTAATTTTAAACTACTCGTAACACCAATATTCTTGCAAATAAATATTTTCTTTCTTTCAAAAATTTTATATATTCTAGACGTCCGTCAACGACGTCTGACCGCGCGTGCGTGCCGGATTGGCTTGGCACCGACTTCAAACCTATTAGTAAATAGCGCATACAAATAATAGGTAGTATTTAATTAATATTAAATCTTTATTATTTTCTAATTTTTTGTTTTGAAGTCAGTTTTTTAACGTAGTTAATTTTATTTTGAATATAGATACCTACCTCACCATCAGTAAATAGGTGTATATGAAATTAAGTAAATGGGTATATAGGTAGGAACTATTCCAATTGTTCATTAAAATGTTTTAATATCTAAACTATAAGGAGTAGTTCAATAAATAAATAAATATCGATAAATACGAAATTTACTTTTCCCAGCATTAATATTAGGTAAATTCTGTAGTTTCAGAACGCCAATGTCGGCTTATCCCGACAACGCGTGACGTCATAAGGGAACTAGAGTTGCGTCACTACTAGGTATTATAAAATTTTCAATTGAGCACGAACTCTGGTAATATTTGGGTCTAATTTTTAAGCTATTTCATTTAAAATTTTGTTAATTCGACTACTTTTTGAGATGATGTAAATTGTTTTAAAATAAAACAAGCCTATGTGAAAAATAAAGTTATTAATATTGTTAGGGCGTATGTCCCGGGCGGTTTCCACGTGGGAATGATAACAATGGTGCTTGATTAAATTATTTATTCTTGAGTTTGTTCTTTCACTTGCATTGTACTAAACAATCACCGTAATGTGAACGATGATGAGTACATATGGATGTACATCGGCGCGCGTGCGGTGCGGCCGAGGACCCGTCGGTGAGTAGAGTAGTCGTGTGTAGTTCGCGAATGAATCCTTCAATTGGACTACTTCAGTTGCGTTTAGTTCATCCTTCACTAGTTCAGTTTCAATTTATCTATATCTCTAGTTCGCGTAGTTCACCGCGAACGAAACGATTACAAGAGTCGAAGATTGCCGATCACGCGCCGATGGGAGTGACGTAGCAGATACAATCTCGGCCCGGCTGAACTTGATACCGGTTAACTATATCACTCGTGCTTTCGTGTACAATGTACATAGGTACATACTTGCGAAGAGCGATAAAATGAATTCTTTAATTATAAGCGTTCATTGCATATTGCGCATGAAAGTAGTTTTAATCTTCAATTAGTATAAACGCAATGCATAAAATGTCATAATGTTTGTTTGAATTTATCTAAAATTAAAAATTACAGTGAAAAATAAAAGTTTAGAAAAATCAGCTTAAAGTTAAGGCCATAAGAAACATTTTGCTGTATTCGGCAATTGTAAACACTATTTTAGTAAGAACTTTTAATCATTCATTAGTAAAAGTACGAATAAAAAAACGAAAAAAATAGTACAAATAAAAAAATATACTTTATTTTAAAATTGTTTTACTATCACTTCAACGTTTATCTCGTTCGCAGAAATCATAAGATTCATTACACACTACTTAGTTCGATTAACAAACGAAGGAAAATCAATGTACTGAGAAATGATAGCGACTCAAGCCATTGGACTAGATGAACTACTGAACTAAAAGAGTGATATACTTCGCAGTGATCAAAAGATATGTACATATCTTTTCAATTCAGTGACACATTCTGCACACCTCTAGAGTAGAGTGGCCGCCGGCGCGGGCGCGGGTGGGGGCCCGGCGCGGCGCGGGGTGCCCGCGCGCTGCGCGGCGTTGTGCGTTAACAAATATTATATTTATATTTAGGGGAACACGGGGGAATCGGAGCCACGGGGTAATGAGAACTTCTTTAATTTACGTGTATCGGAACGAGTTAGATTTTGTTTTGTTAATACGTAACATAAAAGGGTACGGGAGGGGTACATGTGACTCGTCCCATCGTTGCTAGTTGATTTTTGGTGTGCAAATCGGCCGTATGTCGGTTTTTCTGCCAATCGATATAATTTTGTACGATTTTCAAGGACAAAATGTAAGTATCAAAATTATTGTATCAAAAGTATTGCCCATTTTAAGTTGTAGTTTTATCATTATAAAATTAGATAAAACGCTCAGTTTATGTAAAAAAACTAATTGTATTTTGTGAATTTATGAAAACTTAAAAATGAGTCTTTGGGGTAAATGGAGTCAAATGGTTCTCATTACACAATATCTTTAATATTTTTTTCCAGATGCTTCGAAAACAGGACAGAACTACGGAGAAATGTCGATGGAGCTTAGATGTACTAGATCGAGCAATCAAGAAAATCAATGATAAGGAATTTCTTTGTATGAAGTATCCCAAGAGTTTAACATTCTGTATAGTACTTTGAAAAAGTAGTTTCGCAGATCAGGATTGGCTTTAAGCATTGTCGTTAAGAATTGCTAATATCAGTGCTTACATACCTGTTGACAAGTATTATTAGACTGTAACAAAGGAGGAGTAAAGCTATTTTACAAAAAACTTGAAGAACATAAATGGTAAAAAATAAATATGAAACATATCAAATATTTAAAATGGACTAAACAGGAGTCTCGACAGTTCAAAGAAAAGGAAAAACTTTGGCAGAGACATGTCAGAAACGAGGTGGGACTGTAACGTCATGGGAGAGAAGAAGAACCGTCTCTGCTGCCTGTGCAATGAGCCTGCAGTCTGAGTGCTGCTGGCGCATATATGTCCCATTCATGTTTATGTATCCGAGACAAAGTAATTCTCCTCTTCTAGAGAAAGATGGTCTTTGGGGCGCAGTTTATGACTGTTCAAAAAATAGAAGTTTAAGATATAAACATATATTAAAATATTAGAAGTATATAATTTTTGTTACATATTCTTACTCTGGTTACCATTGCCCCGGTGGTTCTCATTACCCCTTTTCCTGGTTCTAATTACCCCATACTCTGGGGCAATGGGAGCAAATGATTCCTTTTTCAAAAATACGTGTAAATAACTTGGTTTAGTTTATTTTTTAATTTATGTGTTGACAATATAAACCTGAATAGTTACTGTGTAAAATAAAATAAAAACTATATTAAAAAGTATGTTTGTCCCAAAGTTATAGTTTTTTCTTAAGCGGTGCCAATTCCCCCGTGTTCCCCTACATCGTATGCTCATGGTCACATCTCTATTTTTTCACAGTGTTGTTTATAATAAATCATGGTGGCACGGTTTTTTGTTTCGTACTGTGGCTGTGAAAAGGTTAATGAATTAAGAATTTGAAAACAAAAGAATTTAAGGAATGTTACAATACTCTTGTTTGCTTTGCCTACCTGCGAGCCGCGGTTTGAAGACCAGTGACATTATGACGTAAGCAGTTGTAGCGATGTAGTTTGTGACAACATCGTGCTAGCGCGATACTTCGCCGTAGGTCGTTACAATATGTAGCCGCGAGGTCAGAGTATACAATAACTAAGTTTTAGGTATTGTGTCGATATCTGAAGTTAATATAATAATAATAACTCACGGGACAAATTACACTTACTGATCTAACCGGGTGTTCCGGTGCAGCCCGGCCACAGTCAATTTTGTCATTTATAGACATAAAATTTAAATGTTCTTTTAATGTTCTTGCAGTACCAATGAATAAATTAAATGTACCTCAAGTATATCTCCTTAAAAGAGCACTTTTTGGTGGCCGGGGAATAACGTATACGCTGCAGCCCGGCCACGGTTATATTTTCCAGTAGGATGCTCAGAATGTTCTTAAATATAAGCCAAATAAATGTACCATTTGCGTTCTTTGGTTTTTTGAATGTAATATACGAACAAAAACGACTATATAAACAAAAAATGATTTTAAATTAAAATATGCACTTAGCGCCTGTAGAATTAAAATAGCAAATCTGCTTATTTGTAAAAAGCTGCTATCGCAATTTTTTTAGGAGCAATTCTCTAGAAAACCAGACGTAAAGAAAAACAGTAAAACAGTTTTGATTGTAAAACTATGGTGCATTTTCCTATAATATATTTTATTATTAACAAAGAGTAATTATAAATATATTATATGTATCTAGATGTACGTAATTGCATAGAATATTAAAATAATAAAAAAATGTTAAATGTTGTAGGGAATTGGAATTGCATTATATCTACGATTTGTTTTCTACACTCACATATTTTTATTTATATTGATAATTGTGTACTATCTCTATCGGTAGGATCTTCTAGCGTATGCCACCTACATCTTGAGCGCGGTCATCGAGAATCATGGTGAAGCACTAGCTATCTTGCTTGATATCTCGAAGGCTTTTGACAGGGTCTGGCATGATTTTTCCCCGTGTTGGACCCGGGCTTTTTTGAAGAATAAACAAACTGCCGTTTTGTCAGGCAGGTCGTAAAAGGCGACCGATTGGCTACGTAAGTCACTACCTTCGTGGCTACTAGGTGGTAGAGTTCTGCATTGTCTCGCCCGGGGCTGGTATCACCGCCTTACCTATTCCTGCCGTAATAGCGTCAGTGCTTAAACCTTAAGCCGGTAAAATTATACATGTGGCATTAGACCTCACCCCAAAATAGCAACGCACCATTAACATCTTTGGTGTCTATAAGTGATGGTTGACTCTTTCCATCAGGAGACCCATCTGCTTGTTTGCTATCTTATGATATATAAAAAATGTGAGGGTAGAAGACAAATCATAGATATAATAATAATAAATATACACGGGACAAATTACACTTACTGATCTAACCCCAAAGTAAGCAAACTATTTGCTTGTGTTATGGGTGTTAGTCAACGTTACTAATACATAAAAATACATATATAAAAACTAGAACATATTTAATAAACACCCAAACACGGAAATACAAACATTTATACTCATCACACAAATGCTTGTCCCCGTCGGAGATCGAACCTGAGCCCCGTCGATTGCGTAGTCAGGGTCGCTAACCACTCGACCAACAGGGCGATTAATTTTATAAATATTTTAATTAGGTATAACAGAATAAGTACCCATTCATTACAAAATTATTAATGCAATTACGTACATCTAGATACATATAATATATTTATAATTATTTTGTTTATAATAATAATATATCATATAGGAAAATACACCATCGTTTTACAATCAAAACTGTTTTACTGTTTTTCTTTACGTCTAGTTTTCTAGAGAATTGCTCCTAAAAAAATTGCGATAGCAGCTTTTTACAAATAAGCAGATTTGCTATTTTAATTCTACAGGCGCTAAGTGCACATTTTAATTTGAAATCATTTTTTGTTTATATAGTCGTTTTTGTTCGTATATTACATTCAAAAAACCAAAGAACGCAAATGGTACATTTATTTGGCTTATATTTAAGAACATTCTGAGCATCCTACTGGAAAATATAACCGTGGCGGGCTGCAGCGTATACGTTACTTCCCGGCCACCAAAAAGTGCTATTTTAAGGTGATATACTTGAGGTACATTTAATTTATTCATTGGTACTGCAAGAACATTAAAAGAACATTTAAATTTTATGTCTATAAATTACAAAATTGACTGTGGCCGGGCTGCACCGGAACACCCGATCTAACCCCAAAGTAAGCAAATTATTTGCTTGTGTTATGGGTGTTAGTCAACGATACTAATACATAGAAATACATATATAAATACTAGAATATATATAAGTGATATCTGACATTTGCGAGCTGGTTAATAGATTTTTAGTGTGCGATAGTGGGTAATTGAGTGTGATTAGTTTAAATTTGTGTGTCCCAGATGTTTTGGAACTATTCGTGGAAAACAGTTTCCATAACTTTTTTTTAACGTTATCCCAATGAAAACTTTTTTCAAATGAACTTTCCAGAAAAAATAAATATTGTTCTAATTAAATAAGAAAACTAAAAAAACTTATATACACAGGTTTTGCTACAACAGTAGTAGCGGTACATCAGCTTAATTGTTGTATTTTTCTTTTTAATTTACAGCCGCGAGAGGCTTGACGATAAGTGGGTATACTGTGCTGTGTAACGAAGAAAGAAACGACTATTATCTGGCTTATAAATTTCAAGTAGAGTGTAAATAACTGAAAACTTTATATTCTTTACCAATTCAAGATTTATATTTAAAATGTATCAATTACTTGTAACTAACGGGCTGACCGCCCCGTTGGTCGAGTGGTTAGCGAACCTAACTACCAATCGAGAAGGCTCGGGTTCGATTCCCGGCAGAGACAAACATTTGTGTGATGAGAGTAGATGTTTGTATTTCTGGGTCTGAGTGTTTCTTATGTACGTAACAGTATTTATATATGTATTTCTATGTATTAGTATCGTTGACTAACTCCCATAACACAAGCAAATAATTTGCTTACTTTGGGGTTAGTTATTCGTGTAATTTGTCCACCAATATTAATTATTTATTTATTTGTAACAAAGCCAAAACAGTGAGTAGATACAACCTCAGATGGAATCCGCCATTGTTATAAGGATCACTTTTGATGCGGCAAATTGAAACATGAATTTATAAACAATATTTTATTCTCATTTATTTAACAATCTACAACAATTTCTTCTTTGACCACATTCGCATCGCCGGCAGGAGCTAACGCATTGTCAATTATAATTGGCTCTGGACTTTTATAGTATTTATTGCTAGCATGATGCTCCTTCAAGTATTCACCGCCCATTTCATAGTATTCTTCTTTAGAAATGCACCAATTCTCGAATTCGTTGCTTCCAGCGAAATCTCTGGCACCATACCAAGCATCTAAACTTGCATTTTGAGCCATTACAACTTTGTGCTCTGATTGGAACGGTCGCATTTCTAGTAGCTCCCTCTCTAATCTCTCTTTGAGACCTAAAATAAAAATCAAGCATTTTAAACATGCGAAAATCATATAAGATAAGCAAACGTGCTGATCGGATTACCCTTTCACCAACAGTAAGACTGGATTATTATCGCGAGTCGGATTTTTTATTGAATTTCGGTTCACACTTCTAACACTGCAAGCGGAGTGATGTAATGATATTTATCTGGGTATTTTTGCAACATTATCTATATATATAAAAATCAATTGCTGTTTGTTATTCTTGTAGTTTTGAATTTGAATTGTTGAAGTCCAGGGGGTTTAAAAGGTGAGAAAATATAGAAAAAAAATAGAGTAGTTAAAAAGGCAGAACCGGGTCAGCTAGTAATAAATAAATATTCACAGGACAAATTACACTTACTGATCTAACCCCCAAAGTAAGCAAAATATTTGCTTGTGTTATGGGTGTTAGTCAACGATACCTATACATGTATAAATACTAGAGTATACTTAAATACCCAAACCCGGAAATACAAATCAATTGTTGTGCAACGTGGCGTATTGTACTTAGTGCAATGTCGTGCTTCGTGTTAAGGACAGAAAGTGTTGCGAGAGAAATATTGCCTAATATATAAATGGCTTTAGTTAACAATAAAATCGTTTTACCTGGGAATTGTGAGCAACCACCGGTAAGAAACACATTGTTGGCCAATAACAGCTGATCTTCAGCAGAGAAATGCTTAAAAACATATTCCATTGTCTCCGCTAAGCCTGCTTCTAGGTTCCCCATCATAGAAGGTTGAAACATTAGTTCGGCAGCCCTGTATAAATCAATTGACATCTCTCAACTGGGAGAAATATTTCTGTTATCCTATTATATAAAAGTGTGTATGTGCACGTGCGTGTGTGTGTTGTGCGCGTGCGCGTACTTGTGAGTGAGTGTGTGCGTCCATGCGTACGCATATATGTGCACTTATAACGCACGTAAGAAGTTTTACTTATTTAGTGTAAAATAACAAAAAACCTCCAAACATTAAATACACATAAATAGTTTTTATTTTTATCGATATAAAACATGTGCTGAAACACTGGAATAAATATCTCAAATATAGATATAAATTCACACTTTAAAAGAGAGTTATCGATTAATTCAAGCTGCAAATTTCTCGGCACTGTGCGCGTACAGATATTTTTTCACTATACTCAAGGGAAATTTATCGACCAACTCCATGGTGCCAATTTAACGCCACAGTCAAGTACATCACAAGAGTCCCTATTTTTTACCTAAATTCCTCAAATAATTTAACTTTTTCGAAACACTCATACAAGCTTAAACTTAATGGCATTTTCCGGACAATGTTAACATAGTTAAAAAAATCAGATGTAATTGTTTTTCGTGAAGTTAAAACAAATTAATTTACCAAGTACCGGTAACAATATTTTCTTTGATGTCTATAGGATCGTACCTCTTTATAATCCTCCACATAAGGAGGTACGATTCAGCGATTTTATCAGTTGGTTAGCAGGTTGGTGATGTACAATTAATACACAACAAATATAATATGAGATTGGTATGAGTAAACAGACTTATAAGATTTCTAAACAGTAGAGCATCGATTATCCAAAGTAATTAGAGCAAATGTGTGTCCGGAAAACCATTCTTTTTTCGGATAATCGAACTATATGGATCAGCCTTAAATATCTATGTACATGTGATTTAATGCCAAAAAATGCAGACTTGTTATAAAAAAATGAATTAATTGATGAATGGCAGTCGCGTTAGTGTTGCTTAGCTAAAGGACGGCATCTATATAACTTTTTCCCATGCGTGCGGGATCGCTTAAGTAAAACATGGCTAGAAACAGACCATTGTGTTGCGCAATTTCTCTCTAGCCACGGTAATTTTAAAGCTAAATTATTCTCGTTATAATTAGTTACTTCCCCTTTTTTCGAGTGCTCTACATGTTATTGTAAATATGAACAAACTGCACATCACATTCTTTGGGAGTGTAATCTTTGGCAAAACGAACGTATCAAATGCTTGATAGTGTCCGATGTATATCCGGTGTAATTTATTACTCCGACCTTGTGGTAACACGTGGAAACTTCCATGCCTTCAAGCGATTTTATCATACTTACTACTGGAAACAAAATAAGTAGACCATTTGGGGAATGGGGCATTTGCACCTATTGCCCGCCGCTCCTGGATCCGCGCCTACTTCGTTCCAACCAGTGCCGTTAAGTGTACGCTACTAAAGAAGCAATCACAAATAACGTCGTGTAGTCGTGTAGACGTTTAGTATTGACTGCGACGTCGAATTACCTATATGAATTACTAAATCGAACAAACTAGAAGAGTTTTGCGACAACTTTGTTTAATGAAGAATTAAAAATTATTGCTAAACGTATATTCTTTAAACTTTATTGTGCCGTAACAAAACCAGAGAGCGTACCGAAAAGGTTCAATAGCGAGGTGTAGCTGGTGGTGCTGGTCGGATGGAAGTTGAGGTTCATATTCGCGGAGCGCTTCTTCTAACTCCAAAATACGTTCCCCATCAGCCTCTGAGTCGGAATCAGCATCGCGGCTTATACTGCAAACAAAGTGTATAAAAATTTTCGGATATTGGGTAAGAGATACTCCAGTCTCTAATTTTGCGTTGTTCTCATCGTGGTAGATGCACTGTAACCCACATGCATAAAATTATTACCAACTAAAACTTTCGTGAGACATTATTAACTAGATAATTAAAACGGCTACACGTACATTTAATCTGTGTAAGTTCCGATTAGTTTTGGACCTATAAGAGGTCCATTAGTCGAGTGCGTCGGAAGTTCTCGTGGTCAAGACGCTACCGCGGCCACCACACGACGCGCGCGGTTCGATGGAACCGGGTGTGTGGGGAGCGCCGCCGACAATGATGTACAATAGTGGACAGTGTACACGTTTATACCACTACAGAATTTAAGTGTGCCCAAAACGTATTCGTAATATCTACGATATTATCATCCGTATTATCGTTATTTTTCTGCGAGGCATTTAACAACACGGGTTTCCAAACAAGCGGCAGTGTCCATCCCGTATCTCTATTAAAATTAGGACGACGGTCAATCTCGATGACCTCATCGAGCTTACACGAAACAAAGTTCTTTCCGCCGGCCAAGACTTTCACCTTATCAAATTTAATATAATGTGAAGTGTCCAAGCCTAGAGCATGTTCTGCCACTGCCGAGGTAATGCAGTCTATTTTCCGCATACTACGGATTTTTTCGACGAGCCTAATGTTGCGTCCTGTCTCTCCAATGTAACCTTTTCCGAAAACGCACGGGATTTCGTAGTCTTGTTGCCATCGAACCGCGCGCAGCGTGCGGTAGCCCGTAATTGAAGACGAGACGAAACCGCAAGAATGTCAGACTCACTGATGAAGGACCTCATATAAGTCCGAACCTACACCGATCTAAAGTGAGTGTAGCTGTTTTAATTATTTAGCAACATGCATAAATTTACCGTCTACTTTACATTCCATACTGAGACATAGTGACAGCGGAGGCATACTAGTTTCAAAACTATCAGTTCTTCATTTGCAATCTGCTCGGCAGAAAAGCGTCTCGTCAGGGATGGCGGACCAATGGCATGCAACACAATATTTTGAGCAAGTTCATTATAAAAATATTATATTACAAGCGAAAGCGAGTGATCCTACGGTGATGACTCTAGTTAAACATACATTCTGCTAAAAGAACCATCTTACGATCTAATACATACGAGTTATTTGTCATCTAATCTGTATTGTCTGCCATTCTACCCGGCAATTCGTAAAAGGCGTACGATTGCCTATACGAGTCGCTACTACGTGGTAGAGTTATACAAAGTCTCGCCCGGGTTTTAGTTCCACCGCCTGACCTATTTCCGTTCCGTTCCGTTATTGATAAATCCCAAATAAATCGATCGACTTTGATCCAATTTACGGTATTTTACGGAATATTACATATATATTTGTAAATTAAATGACAGTGATTCAAAAACCCCATAATGTGACTTTCAAACAATTTCTTCTATACAAACCTTATCCTGACAAAAACGAATACAAAAAAAATCATATATTAGAAACCATGGAATATAGAACAAGGGGAAGTGAAGATTGGGCGTGCCGCGTGCGTCACTATTATGCGCTTTTACTCTAAATTGCCTTAGTGATACTTACCATATCATTAGGAGATAGTCGTCGTGCGAAAATCTATTATACACTGAATTATGCCGTATTGTGCCATCCTTGAATGCAGAAATGATAGTAGAATACAGATGATTAAAAATGGAGATATTTCATATCATTCGAAAGTACAATTTTCATTTTATTTTAATTAAATTCCTGATTTAATATAATCTCTAATGATATAATAGAAAGTCAAGCTAAAATCAACCGTACACCTTACATATAAAGTTCATTTTAGGTTGACCTAATTTTTCTAGAAAGATATACGTAATGACAGTCATTACGTATATCGTTCTAGAAAGTTCTCTACTCAAATACGATCAACTGAAAACTACGGAAAAATCAATACTGCCATCTATTGTAGAATAGCGAAACTATTACGATCTTAAGTTTCACTATTGTACAAATAGATGAGTTCATGTTTCCAAGTAGGAGAAGTTATGTTGTGAATCCTTTAGCATCTTACTTATGAATTGCAGCGCTAAATATTTATAAAATAATGTGTAAACACTTGACCATCCCTGAAACTTCCTACTAAATTAAGGTATTTTAAGCTCAAAAGAGGAAAAAATATAAGCATAGATTTTTCAGTTCAAACGTCTATTTTGTTAAAATTGGCAGTATATTCATTTTTTGAAAAGCTGTATATTTGAAAACGATGAATTTGAATGAATTTTTGAGATTTTAACTATTGCTTTAGCTAAATAATCGATAGGTTTAAAAAATTTCGATGCTATGTCAAAAACATTTTATTTTTAAATTTCTTAATTAATAAATCCCAAACAAATTGACCGATTTTGATTAAATTAACGGTATTTGACGAATTTTTTACAGGACAAAAGCTGATAAGATTTTTAAGTCAATCGGTGAATTAACTCGAAATTTATTTAAAAAAAATTAAGCAAGTTTGCTAAAAACAACGTAATTTTAATATTTAAAAAGCTATAAGTTTTGAGAATTAGATTCGATTATGATTTTTGAAACGGCATTTGACGTAGTTTTTTAGTACTAAAATATCGTAGAACACCAAAAAATGATTGGTTGAAAAATTTCGAAGCTATGTCGAAAAACACTTTTTTCAAAATTTTTCGTCAACGATACATAAATAGCATCAAAATAGTTTTATCCCAAACGGATAAAACTATTTTGATGCAATTTATGTATTAGACGTAGTTTTTTGGGGAATAGAGCTGATTAGTTTTTGTACTCAATCGGTATATAAATCTGGAAATTATATTAAAAAAATACTGTTTCGTCAAAAAATTTTTTGGTGTTTTTTCAAAATTTCTCAAAATCTCCTAGACCGAATCGGTTCAAATTTTCAGGAAATTTTAGTTGAGCGGAATCCAATAGAATGCCATCAAACGCGTTTCGATCGGTCTAGCCGTTCAAAAGTAATGAGATCTTTACATACACACACACACATACATACATACTGACGTCATAGTGAAAATAGTCGGAAAAGGTTCTTCAGACCTCAAAACGTGGACATCTGGTGAAAACCCGATTTTCGAAAATCGGGGTAAAATCAGTAACTTCCTTATTTACATACATAGTGGGAAGTTAAAAAATATATAGCAAGAAATCTACCAAACGCATTTATTTCAAAATCGGTACGATGGGGACTTCATAAATTTTATAATTGAATAACCATGATAACTCATTGCTCCCATTGAATTTGTTTGAACACTAGTAAATGTTCGTTTGTTTTAATGTTTAACTTAAATAATAAGCGATTATCTAGTAATACCATAATAATATGTATATTATTTAAATTGTTGCAAAAAAAATACTACTTATATATGAGTAAATATTTTTCTTGTGAATAAATAAATTGCTTTTTTTATCAAACAACTTTTTAAAATTTGCCAATTATGTATGGCTTTTAAAAAAAAAATAATATTATGAAAATTGTAATTTCTACTCTTCCGATTCAAAAGGTTGCCGTCTCCTTGCCTAGGCGATCGCTCTATACCCGTGTGACGTATGGTTCCGGTAGTTGGTGTATATGCGCAAGCACGAGCACGCACCCACCTCTTGTAGGCGTCCCAGTCGGTGTCGTTGGCGCCGAACTCGTCCCCGGCGGCGGCGAGGCGGGAGATGGCGCGCATGCGCTCCGCCGCCGCCGCCGTGCGCCGCCGCGCCCGCGCCGCGCGCCGCGCGCGCCGCGCCTCGCGCCGCGACATCACCTCCCGGTACTGCACAGTGCATGCCGCCCATATCGTACAAACATTGCACTACACAATACTGGAGAATAAGGCCACGCCACATACACCTACAACAATCTTGTGCAATACTTTTATTGTGCAATAATATTAAATACCCCCTTTGAATCCAATCGTTCAATTAATTCACTCAATAAAATTGATAAACCAGTCTGATCAATATTTTCTTTACACTCAAATAAAAACTCTTGTTCTTTATCTTTTATAGGAGTCTTGCTCGCCATTTTGCTTAAATTTACGACACGACCGTACATAAAACACCATGACTGACCGAACGCGACCGCTCCAAACAAATATTTTTCACTTCCAACAAATATTTTTTTCACACCAAACAAATATTTTTCTCTTCAGTTTTGAACGGTCGCATTCGGTCAGCCACGGTGTTTAATGTATGGTCATATCGTAAATTTAAGCAAAAGGGCGAGCAAGAATGCTATAAAAGATAAAGAACAAGAGTTTTTATTTGATTGAATATAATTGTATAGAGATTTATTTAAGAAAATCACCAGCATAGTTGCCGCCAGAACATCGTCGTCAGACATCTTACTCGCGCGAAAATATCGAACAGACTGGTTTGTCAATTTTATTGAGTGAATTTATGTACAGGTAAAATGGAAACATCAATTTTTTCTCATGTAAACAATTAAGAGATCCATTATTGTTATGGTCAAGTGCCAAAAAGTAAAAGTACACGAGCAAGTTCTTGACTACATATTTTTACATTTGGAAATTGATAACAAGGGCAGTGTATCGCATCCAATTGTCATGACGGAAGCTTTAGTTGCTTCAAACTATTGCTGACGTATTATTGTAGGTCTACGGTCAATAATATTGCACAATACGTAATATTGCGCAATATTATTGTAATTGTTTTGAATAATAGTCGACCAACTTGTAAAATGTACTTAGAGAAGTTTTTATAGGCGGTAAACCTGTGGTGTATTTTTGTCATTGACGTTGAATAGCTTAAATGTTCATAGTATGACACTACAAAAGCCCTCTTCTGAATCTACATTATTATGATGAACACCTTCGGAACTCTACATTGCGCGTAAGCCGACATGCACTTTACCAATTTTTTTATATTGATGGGTTTAGTGCGACATACTGAATGTAAATGCGCAAAATACTAACAAATTACGGGGCGGCTGTGACACCATGTTGCGTAAAACCTTTTTAAAAGGTTTTTCGCACATCTTCAAGAAACAAAAGCAAAATGTAAAACCTTTTAAAGTTAAAATTCTCACCTTAGCTCTTGTATCGTTAAGCCACACTTGAAAAGCTTCAGGGTCTGAAGGTGGCTGAAACCTTCCAGTGGGTCGCGTTTCCAACGTCTCTTCAGCATTGGCAGCAGCAGCTATTCTTTGCTTGTTTTTCTCTATTCTGGCATTTAAATTTGTTATTTGCCTCTACAAAAACACTTGAAGATACATTTAAAATAATCTCTTGACCAATTTTAAATTCATTTACATAATTACTAATCAGATTATCTCATACTTCTTATAAGTCATATATGTTATATATTTCTAACTGACTAGTGACCCGCCCTAGCTTCCTATGAGTGCAGTGTAAGCGCACAAAAAGATGTTTTTACAATAAATCTTTAAAATTCTCAACTTTTCTCAACATAACATGTAGGTATAATACATGTTAACGTTCTTCTGGAATCACTCGATCCATTGATGAAAATCGCATTAAAAATCAAAGATTTAAGCAAACATATAGTGACAGCGACTTTTATATAATTTTGTACAAAATGTTAATATCTAATAAAAATAGTCATTCATCCATCCATCCATAAAAAAATACGAAACGCGCGAATAGTATTATCTAATAATGAAAATCTGTTTTATCACTCATTAGTAACATAGACTATAAGTTATGAAAATAAATAGAGAACAATTTAATTTTATAGCTAAAACTGATACCCAAATTTTCGCCATAAAAACAGCATATTAGAAAGAAGTAAAGTATCTTCACGTCCGTATCCCCGCAGAGGTAAACAGAGGTACAACCAGTGCACCCACGACTATCCGAAAATACCGATAATATACGACTTATGGCCAATTGCACCAACATTAGCTTAGGAAATTCCTAATCAGCATGTTGTCACTTTTTGTCTTAAATGAAAAGAATGTGACAGCACGTCACTAAAGACTGTCCTTAGCTAAGATAAAGTTGGTGTAATTGGCCATTAGTCCTACAAAGTGATAGATGGCCGGCCTATCGTCAACTGGACACTTTTACAATCCCGGGCAACGTTTTTATCAGAAGACTAAAAATAACACATTTTATAATTGCCCGACCCCGGAATCGAAACAACAAGACCACAGAGGAGATTATTTTAGCATTTTAATTCATTGAAACAAAATGTATGTTGCCCTCCTCTAAATTTCCATAATTTAGGAGATGTATTTTAAAAATATTTGCTTAGCGCTTTACTACACTTTATGAAGCACCGCTGAACGAAGTTTTATGTTTGTAGTTTGACTCGTTTAGGCTTTATGTTACGTCAGCCAGGCAATCAGCCAGTATTATCGTTTTGTTAAGTAGGTACAATAAAAACAGTAATTTACTTGCAGATCACCATAATTCTTTATTTCAAAACTCTTGATAGCTTCATTGAACTCTTCTGTACTCCCATCTTCAATTAATTCCTGAAAAGATATTATATATTGTAAGTATAAGTATCATTACGCCCGGTTCCCTTGCGGGGTAAGAAGAGTAAATCGAGCTATAGAATTTCCGGATTACCACGGTTCACTGATTTGTTGGTTGGCGCGAGATGTGGTGATCCTCATCGCCGTATTTTACGGACCAGATAACGATTATCGACTATTTTTAGCGATTATCGACTACTACTCTCGAGGCACTGGAGTGGAAACACATCATGCATACATACACGCTATATACATAAGTCTACCACCCAACTTTAAACCCCAAAACGGAACGCGATAATGACAAGCATTAACCGCATTGCGGCAGAAACGGATAAAGCATTGGTACCATATACCCGGATGAGACGATGCGGAACTCTACCAAAATGTAGTGACACGTATAGCCAATTGGTTGCCTCTTACAACTTGCCTGGCATAGCGGCAGTTGCTCTATACTTCAAACAAACTCTGACCATCACGGGGAAAATGAATTTTGTTAATAATTAATTAATGTTAAAATATAATTTGTGGCACTGGCGGATTTTAAGTTGTAATACTACGACATGATAAATGTACAGAATCCTTACCTATAGTACTTAAAACCTACTTATAAAAATTACGAGTAAACTAAACATAAATATTTCTTACCTTTCAGAATCATTCGGTAAAGTAATAAAACGAAAACTTTGAATCCTTCTGTTTATTACGACAGCCAACTACACAGCAATTATTTGTATTAAGATTCCCCATTTTATAAGCGTACCTACAATCATAAACCTTACGTTGCGATGATGGTCGACAGGCCGTCGTACAGGTACACGTGTACTCATAAGCACGGGGCAGCCGCGACAACTTTGTCGCGTTATCGCGCGCTGTAGGTGCTTATCGCGGTAGGTATATGCAAGTGTCAGAGGCCTGACCATAGAGCAATCAATTTATATATTACTAGCTGTTGCCCGCGACTTGGTCCGCGCGGATTTCGTTTACTTCGCACAGCTTCTCCCCCGTAGGTGATAGCGTGATAATATGTAGCCTATATGTTGACCCGACCTGTTAGTAATATTCATACAAAATTTGAAGTAAATCCGTGCAGTACTTTTTGAGTTACCCCGGACATACATTGACTTTCCTACGATTTTATTATATGTATATATAAAATATAGATAAGAGGTTAATAATCACATGGTCAATGTCCTTATGACAGACCAGATTATTTGCCTCTCTTTCAAGAGGAACACCTATTTGCTAACATGTTATAGCCATCACACAGTGTCATTTAATTTTATCAAAAGTTTCATAGAATTCCTTGAGAATTCTATCATAGATATGTGATATGTGTTTACCACAAATTAAAAACAACCAACCTATTCACAGTTACACCAACAAGCTTTCCCTTGATTGCTGATCTGGGATTTTTTTCAAATAGACCATCTGCTTTTCAGTCTGGTAGCTTGGCAAAATGAAGCAAAGTCTAAATATATCAATATAATCGTAACTAATAGCTTGTAGAGTTTTACAACATCACCAATTAGTCATAATTTCCGCAATAAATAATCTTTATACACATCCAATTTTAATAATTACACTTTCTCCTTCTACTATTAAATTTTTTAAGTTTTGCAAATAAATTTCATACCACTCCATGTATAACGTTAATACCTGTAGAGCTAGTAAATGGTTCAGTTGTTCTTCGTCTTCAGCAAGCCTTTCCTCTCGTTTTCTAGCATTTATTTCTAATAATCTTCTTGCCATCTCTTTTTTGCGTTCTTTTTGTTGTTCAGCTAAAACAAAAAATATACCAATTTTATTTAAAAAAATATAAACCGATCGAAAACACAGTCCGTTCTTGATCACAGTCAATGTAACTTGGTCGAAACGTCGAGCTTTACAATGTACCTATGTTCTATATGTACACGTTGTTGACCCGCTTATATTTTTAAAAATGATAGAATGCGGTAATATAAAAGTTCATATATACCACTTAATTTATAATATAAACAATATTGTTTTTCTTTTGAGCTATTATGAGTATTATAAGTTGTCAAATCTATTAGCTAAAGCCATTCCAGTTTGGGTAATCTAGAATTAATATTTAATTATCTGTAAAATAAATACATCATCTAAATACATCATTGAATTAACATCTGGGAAAATTAGATGCATCGCTTGATCTGATAACGGGGCATTGTCACATGTATAGGGCAGTCCACTATGCAGAGTGTGCCTGAACCATGATGATACTCTTTACCAAATGCTGTTTAAGTGTGAGGAATCTAGTCATCTAAGGGCCAAATTCTTTAGAGAATGAAATGTACAAGGAGCTATTTGAGCATCCTTATATGGTACTGGACCACTGGAATGTGCTGGGTTGGCAGGATTAACCACTACACCTTTTGCGCACAATGGCTTATAGTGTTGCTAGGTGTGGTATAGCCCGTTTTGATAGATGGATAGATAGATTATCAGTATATTTTTTCTAATGTAACTGTTGTCTTGGTTTTTACAGGTGGACCGACTTTGTAGACTTGTTCATGCATTGTACCACCACTTTAAATATTTCCATTTACATATTGTCAAAGCTTGTGTTCTGACTTATAATGTGAACTGTGGCCAATTAACTTCGATTTACAAAGACGATAGTAATCCTATGCTTTCCTACGATGCAAAGAAATACATTGTACACATAAAATTAAATGCACTGTATATTCTAACAGAAGTATTTTATCATACCAGTTAATCCAGATGATGTGGTAGACTGTACAAAAGGCAATTGGACTCTCTTCACATGAGCTTCATAGTAATCAGGGTTAGCCCATTTCCTGATTTCCTCTTGATAATCTAAAGCTATAGTACAATGCTCATGCAAAATTTCTTCAATCCTAGACATTGTGATGGCATTTACGTGTACGGGATATTTCAGTTGTAGCAATTTGTGCAAATAGTATATCATTTCACTGCCTCCTGAAATTATTATATTATTTCTGGCAAAAATAAATTCAGTATTTATCAAAATATTATTTACTGTTCAGCCACTATGCATTATGTAAGTATTTACTTCTGCGTATGAAATAAAGTGCTAATTACAATATTATTATGATAAAAATACTACCTAAATTTATTCTTCTTGCATGCTCAACAATAACTTGACCTCTAATTACAGGTATTATATGAATAGTATGGTATCCACAGTTTACAATTAAACCTGACTCCCCTATATCATTTTTATAAAAACTGAATAGAGAATCAATTCCATAACTCACGGCTGGAACTCCATATCCTTCAAAAAGAAGTTCTGACATCACTGAAAATAAAATTATAAGCTAAACAAACCAAACATAAAGGGAACTGAGCATATTGTATAGACTGATTGTAACTTCCATATCTACATACGTAGTGGGAAGTTAAAAAATCACATTTACCCGGTAGTAAAACAAATTCATAAATCGAGTTTATAATTACAGTAAATTATTTGACCAGATAGCAATTAATTTGTACAAATAATGGGATATTACTTGAAAAAATTGGAAATAATGCTTTTTTTTTCATTTTAATTTTGGAATCGATAGTCAATTATATTTAAAAAACCACTTTACTGCCTATGACATGCGAAATCTATCCATTTGTCTGATAGTTTATAGTATTTGATTAGTTTGTTTTTATCTATCAATACATATTTATAGAACCAGTTACTGTACAAGAAAACCTGAAATAAATAAATAAGCATAATTAGTGTATTATGTATGATATTTAAATCAATGCCAATATGATTCACTCAATTCAGATATTTGAAATGAATTAATGATGTTTATTATTATTTTTGCTTTGATTAAGTTTAAATTCCCACAACTAAAAATGCACCATTGCTTTTAAAAATAAAATATTTATTAAAAACATTGTACTCTCTCAGGCCTGAGACGAAAGTACTCTTTATATATAAATAATTTAACTGAGAAAAAGGATGGTTTATATTATTTTATAATAATTTTTTCATATAATTTTCTCATTCTTCTTCTTATATAATTTTTTTATTATAAGATAAGCAGCAAATAAACAGACATAGCTCTCCTGATGGAAAGCGACAAACATTGCTTATAGACATGAAAGATGTTAATAATGTATTGGTATCCTTGTGGCACGGTCATAATGCAATGTGCATAAGTTTACAAGCTACCTTACCCTCCAATTGGAACAAGATAGCGGCAGGCACTTATGTCTTTGCAGCAGGAATAGGTAAGGCGGTGATACCAGGTCCAGGCGAGACAATGCAGAACTCCCAAACCAATATTCAAATTTTTTGGAGTAAAATATTTTTGTGATATATCTTAAGTTATTTAACTTCTTCTCTAGTAATTTATCTGCAAATCAAATATTGCATTTATTGCATTGCCTGAAAATATGTATATATGTGTATATAAATTAGGATATGTAAAATTTTAATTTGGTTTCATAAGCACAAACTTTACTTACATTGTCTACAATAGTTTGGAGCAACTAAAGCTTCCGTCATGACAATCGGATGAGGTACACTGCCCTCATTATCAATTCCCAAATGTGAAAATATGTAGTCAAGAACTTGCTCTTGTACTTCAAAATGTGTAACCACATTTTTATCAAATTGCGTTTTTAACTGAAATCTAAAAATAAAAATCACCTTAAATAATGCAAAGATTGAACATTTTTTACTTTTTTGGCACTTGACTATAACAATAATGGATCCCTTAATTGTTTACATGACAAAAAATTGATGTATCCCACTTTACCTGTACAGAAAGTAGTAAACGTTTTTTTCAATATTTCATTTTATCAATTGATGTGACTATAGACTACGGAACCTTAAAAAAGAAATTATGTCATTACCAGTTTTTAGCCATTATTTGAATGGCAAAGAGATGCAGCTCTAATAATAAACTACTCAGGTCTCAGTCAGTAATTAAATATCTTTAACACTCGTTATTTCATAAAACAACAAATTTGATTCAATAGCACTATACTGGGAATTATAAGTATGGAAAAATAATTTTGATAGGATTGTCATTGGTTATTATAATTGAATTATGATTGTTATAATATTGTTCTAATTTCAATTAAGTTGACATGTTTTTATTACTTGGTTTAAAGTTGGTATATAATGAACTAGTATTATAACTTATATATTACGATGTACAAATTGTCTTCATGTAATTTGAATGTTATCTATTATTAAATAACTGACGTTCAAAAAGAGGTTACCATTAATCCTATTTTGAATAAAAAAGTTTTGGTTTTAACTTGACTATAATTCGATTTCAAATTTGACATTAGCTACTATAGGTGTACTTTTGTTGTACATGCTCAATACTACATTAATGTTATGAGATGTATATGTACCACATCAGAGGATGTATTTATAAGAATGAATTAATACCATTAACCAAAGTAAATTATTTTTTTATGTTATTTTCCATTAGTCTCCAACCAATACATGTTTAGACAAGACGGTGTTACAATCTTGTCAGCTGACTAGTTATTTTGGAACAGCGTTCCCCTTTTTCAATTTCTACAGTTAATGCTCAGAGTACTTATATAATTATGTAAGTAGTATATCTATTGGAATGTAAAAATATATAAACTTTATCACTAGTTCCAAATGTGGGATAACTGTATGTATATTTTTAAACAGGAAAAATGTTCTTCAAGTATATAATATTTATAAATCAAGAAAGTTTAATGTTTCCCGGGTTTTTACTCAGTGTTGGTCCAAGACCCGAATAGATCATGTGCCATTCTGCCAGGCAATCCTTAAAAGGTAAACAATTGGCTATATGAGTTTTGTAATGTCTCAACAGAATATATGGTACCACTGCCTTACCTATTCCTACCCCAATAACGTCAATACTTGCCATTTCACACAATGCAACAGTGTTCCAATACAAGGTAGCCAGTAGAATTATGCATGTGGCATTGCCATCCCACCACACAGATAGCAACGCACCATAAACATCTTTGGTTTCTCTTTCTATCAGGATAGCCATCAGCAGCTATAAAAAAAGTAAAAACCATATTCACCTTACAGCTTCTATATTGATTATATCGTTTCCTATTTGTATAGGCGGTGTAACAGGTGGTTCAGCATCTTTTTTACATCTATCCTTGCGAGGCCGAGCTATGAGATTTTTAAAAATTAAATTTGGTTCGTCGTTAATTGACCACCCCACCCTACATTGATACGAGCCTGTAATTTAACATGATTAAATATTATATTACTATATTAACACATCCTGTGTTAATCAAGCCGGTATCCCTGTTGCAGACCTTCAGGCTATCAGCTGTTGTCATTTCGAAAAAAGCTAAATATATTATTTACTTTTATTGTGAACATATTATTACCATTATCAATAACTAGCGGGATATGCCCAAATTTCAAAGTAGGCCCGTACTCATGGACAATGTCAGGCACTGTTTTGTAGTCCTTTAATATTAAAACATCTTCCATTATGTATTTATTTTATAAATCACAATAAAAACAAAAACACTTTTCTTGAGAAGTCGTGATTACTGATTAGTGATTACCTATTATCGCAGATTTATATTAGTCTTGTGTAGTTCGCGAATGAATCCTTCAATTGGACTACTTCAGTTGCGTTTAGTTCATCCTTCACTAGTTCAGTTTCAATTTATCTATATCTCTAGTTCGCGTAGTTCACCGCGAACGAAACGATTACGAGAGTCGAAGATTGCCGATCACGCGCCGATGGGAGTGACGTAGCAGACACAATCTCGGCCCGACTAAACTTGATACCGGTTAACACTTAACTATATCACTCGTACTTTCTTTTGCAATGTACATACATACTTGCGAAGAGATATAAAATGAATTCTTTAATTATAAGCGTTCATTGCTTATTGCGCATGAAGGTAGTTTTGATCTTCAATTAGTATAAACGTAATGCATACAATATCATAATGTTTGTTTGAATTTATCTAAAATCAAAAATTACAGTGAAAAATAAAAGTTTAGAAAAATCAGCTTAAAGTTAAGGCCATAAGAAACATTTTGCTGTATTCGGCAATTGTAAACACTATTTTAGTAAGAAATTTAATCTTTCATTAGTAAAAGTACGAATAAAAAAACGAAAACATAGTACAAATAAAAAAAAAACTTTATTTTAAAATTGTTTTACTATCGCTTCAACGTTTATCTCGTTCGCAGAAATCATAAGATTCATTACACACGACTTAGTTCGATTAACAAACGAAGGAAAATCAATGTACTGAGAAATGATAGCGACTCAAGCCATTGGACTAGATGAACTACTGAACTAAGAGAGTGATATACTTCGCAGTGATCAAAAGATATGTTCATATCTTTTCAATTCAGTGACACATTCTGCGCACCTCTAATTTATATATATGAATTAGTCTTGGGTTATGGGTAGTTTGCGAGCGACCTAGGTGGGAAGAGCACTCCTTTAGGTGAACTATGCGAACTAGTTCATTGAAAATCTCGCTCTTAGTTCTTTTTATATTTCTGTTAGCGTCCACATGCTTGCATCTCTAAGTAGTCTGTGGCGTCCACTTTACTAGACAGTGGCACTATGTGACCAACCGAGTTATTTACTTTTACTGTGCGCGCCTAGATATTTCGATAATCGATATCGATACTAAACAACTTCAAATCCCCATGGTTGAAATTTTATCAAATCATATGAAATCATAACAATCGTCAACTGAAGAATTGCTGGCTGATTATCAAACAGAATACTAATACCATTTATGTCTTATTTTAGGGTAAGTTTAATTAAAATTTAAAAAAAATCTCTTCTATTCCCATTTATTGTTACAAATAATTGATTATTATTATTATATATCACGTTAATTATGACTAATTATTAATATAAATCATTTTATTTTTTCGTTTTTATTTCGATAAAAGATTTTATGTACCATAACAAAAAAGTCAACTTTAATTGTAAAAATTCATACTTTTTAAGTATTCTAATATAATTACACATTATACTAGGAACTAGCCTAGCTGTTGACTAATCATTAATATAAATTATTTTATTTTTCATTATTTAAATAAAAAATCTCATATTACATAAATGGACGTGTAAAATTTTCATGTAATACTTTGTATTTTTTAAATAACAATAAACAAAACTTACAATAATCATAACTATATTTTTTTCTTTATTTATTGTTCTTAATAAATTATTTCAAAAAAAGAACTAATGAACTAATAGAACGAACTAGTTCATCCTTGGATAATGAACTAAATTGAGCGCTCTCTGTAGTGACCGGTTAGGCCCAAGCAAGGAAGTTACATTCTACCCGGAATGTCCACACGCGCTTCAAAATCGTTCCGAAGAGTACCACGACATGGGTGGAGTGTGTCTCTTTCTTCTAAATAAAGCGCCAATCGCCATATTTAAGTGCGGCCATATATAGTTCGCAAATTACTACTAAGTAATTCTACTAATTTGAGAAACAGCTTTGCATTGCATAAGTAATTACGTAATAATTAAAATAAGCACATTTTAGAACTCACTATGTTAATTACAATACATTTTATGCTAATGTAGTTATCGACGTGTATGAATAAAAGGGATTTAACGATTACCGAATATATAAAAATCTACCATCAGCAGTTTTATTTTAACACTGGCAATTGTAAGAAAGGGACAACATCCACTCAAGTCGTTGTCTTGCTCAGAACGTTTTTCCCCTCTGTTAAGAAACAAATGTCAACTTTATGACCAACGAAATAAAGTACATTTTTATTTTTCAAATATTGCTTCGTAAAATTCCAGTTATCATTGTTTTGACCATAGATAGCATATGGTTTTGACGTAAATTTTTTTTAATACGTATTATCACTGTAGACCATTTTTCATCAAGATCGGTCTAGCAGTTTTTAAATTATAACGTGACGTACAGACATATTATATAAAAATATTATACAAGGGCTGATCCAGTCTTCGGTTCAAGGGGATCACATAATTGAGGCCCAGTCATGATCGGCTCTAATCCTTATAAATTCATACCTAGGCCTACCTACCCAGGGGCCGTGACCCCATAACCTCCGCCCGCTCCGCGGATCCGCCCTTGCTCTTACTATATACCAATTGTCATAAAATCAAGCCGTTCTTGAGCTAGGACAAGACATAATATCACTAGACAAATTGATCTAATCCCAAAGTAGGACATTAATTGGTTGTGATATGAGTGTTACTAAGCTATCTACTAATAATGAAATATATTGAATAAACATTCAAACCAAGAAATGCAAATATCTATGCTCATCACACAAATGCCTGTTCCTGTCGGAAAACAAACCCGAGCCCCATGGATTGCGTTGTTAGGGTTGCTAACCACTCGACCAACTGGGCAGTCCAGTGGTTCATTGTGTATGAAATATGATAGATGAGCATCTAAAACCATTAGGTAAAGCCACAAATAAAATTTGTGCGGTTTACGAAACTAATGCGGTATCAATAAGAGTAGCACAAACGTGGTTTAAGCGTTTTAAGTCTGAAAATTTTAGTGTGAAAGATGAGGTTCGCTCTGGACACTCTGTCACATAAAATCAGTGCCATCTTTGAGAAAGTGGAGCAAGATCGATATATTATTATAGTAGGTACGAGCTACGACATTGCTGAAGAACTGGATCTTGATCATAACAGTTTTACGCCATTTACGAAAGTCTGGGTACAAGAAAAAAGTTGACATTTGGTACCACATGATCTCACTGAGAGAAATCTAATGCAATGTGGTTCCATTTGCGATTCTTTGTCGAAACGTAACAATTCCGAATCATTTCTTAAACAGTTAATTACGGGTGATGAATAATGGGTGTCTTACGATAAGAATATGCGAAAAACATCATGCTCGAAGCATGGACAAGCCCCAACCGTGGCAAACTCGGCCTGACTCGGAACAAAGTGTATGTTGGGATTGGAAAGGAATCGTCCACTATGAGCTTTTGCCACCGGGTAAAACTGCCGATTCTGACCTCTACTGTCAGCAACTGATGAGGTTAAAAAAAGCTATTGAGAAAAACCGGCTGAAGGTGGTGAATAGGAAGGGTGTGGTGTTCTACCATGACAACGCCAGAACGCACTCATCTCACTCATCAGTCACGCAGCAAAAATTGAGAGAGCTTGGCTGGGATGTGTTGATGCATCCTCTGTATAAGCCCTGACCTTGCTCCATCAGATTTCCGCCTATTTTAACTCTTTAGGAAGCATAAAGCTAATCTCAAAAGAACACTGTAAACACTACCTGTCAAATTTTTTAAATCAAAAATCTTAAAATTTCTACAGGAATGGGATCATGACACTACCCACAAGATGGCAACAAGTCATCGATCAAAACGGCACATACATATTATAAATAAATAAAAACAATATATCTAAAAAAATATTTTCCGTTGCATGAACAATACGAAAATACTTTTGCCCCGACCTAATATGATTATTATTTACTTGAATGTATATGACTGGTTCTACAATATAACTTTCAACTTTACGCAAACTCCTGCAACTTTTATTCCATTGGAATAAATAAGCGTATGAAATTAAAGAGCTCACCAAAAGCCTAAAAATCACACTGTTTCCGGCTAAGTAGCACAAACAAAACATCAATTTTTGTACTGAATAGCACATCACGTAACAAGAGTTGTGGATTGAGTTGTTTAAGATTCTCCTCGGTGTTTATAAATGGTGCGCATTGAGTACTTGTGCTGTTTGTGCTGTTGACAGGGTAAAATATGGTTGACGTGGGAGGAAGGTTGAGCCATTGAGAGCAAAGAGTATACAATACTACGTAAGAATTGAGAGTAGCTTTGATTTAGGACCTTTTGGGTTATTTCAATTTGTCATACTACTTTTGTTTTAATGGCATTACAAATGCCACATAAGGCTGAGTTCACAGAAAACTGTGAAATAAACTGCCATGCATTTTTCTTTGGATTATAAATTTTTGCAAAGTAACAGTTGTAGTATGCGTTCCAACTGAGAATAGGACAGTCAGGATGACATATTGCTCCGCATTTTGCAGAAACTTTATAAGTGATGAGTAAGGTGTTCAAAAAAATTCTAACAAATACTTAAAAAATATTTTCATTTTAGTTGGTATATTTTTTATTTAGATTCCCATTAGGCCATGTTTCCATGTATTAAAATAAGGTGTAAAATAACTAACACGGATTTTATATATACATATAAGTATAAAGATGAACGTCTAGACTGATATATTTTACTAATTTTTTATTGATGATTGATTTTAATATTTTTAGCCTATTCTGGAAAGACAACCCAAACCCACAAAAATCGCAACAAAATTGGCCCCGTCGTTTTTAACTTTTATGTGGTGCTAACACGACTTTTTATATAATATATAGATGAACAGCTAGATTGATGTTATTTGTTATTCAATAAATCAGTAATATTTTTTGAACAAATATTTTTTGCTGACATTACTAATTTCACACTTGTGGTATGAAGTTGATAACAAGCGCGATCCTATTCTCAGTTGGGACGCATAGTATCTATAAAATGTACTACATGCACATACACGGTAGCAATTGGTAATTCTGATAGAATTGTAAGGGGAAATAAAACTAAATTTAACACATATATTTTATTGGAGTATGCACCAATTCTAAACCGTCTACATAGGATAGTATATGATTTCAAAATTCTATAATAACCCTTTTAGGAATGTGCTTTGTAAATGGCTGCTCGACTGACATACGTAGCTTTTAATGGTGGAAAAAAGTTACACTACTATGTCTTGGCTGCTTTCATTACAATGTTAAAAAGGACAATGGGCAAGTAGTTCATTACATAGTTAGTTATTGTTATATTGCTCATTTTTTTTTACTTTTATTCATTTTCACCCTGTATGTTGACACTATTTTAAGAAGTAAGCTCTACTGAAAGCGCTTTTGGGAAGCTTAAAATGTGAAATCTAAAATATAACTGAAATAATGATTACTAGCAACTTGCAATATATAATGACAAGCCATATAAAACATTGAACAAATTTAGGTTAAGAATTTTTCAATTAACCTAAAAATCCATTGTATCATAATTGCCCTTTTCTCTTAATAATACAGATTATGTTATATAGGCATTGTAGTAAACTGCGCCGATTACAATTTTTATTATAAAATTTGTGTAATATTGCCAACATTCGTATACGTTTTAAAACTATATTCATGAGCGGCCAAGACGTAATAATCAGTGTATATCACATTAAAATATATTATTTACACAAATATAACATAATTTAATATAAATAGTTCAAATTTCAAACAATTGCATGATTGTATAAGCATACCTTTTAAGTTAAATTCAATGAAAATTACGTTTATATCTGTTGTATATTTATTTACATATTTTTAATACTATATATGGCGCACTGACATGCTACTGACTGCAATCAACGCCTGCGACTCTACACAATAACAACAATAATGTCAACAATTAGTTTAAGCTTTAGCGCCAACCTGTGTGCCGCCAGTTTTTGTGTCGATTTCTTTTTCCAGTTGTTTGCCGAGGTATTCCCTGTAACCAAGAATAAGATATTGTACGATACGAACTTAAAATCATTACAAGTGCGGCAACTGTAAAATGGCTTAAATTCGCCTATAATGTTCCACGGTTTCTACAGAATCCCATAGATCCTGAATCAGATCATCTGATCCTAAGAGCTATAGGATCACATGGAAAGTATAAAATCCTTTCAAACAAAAAAAAATCCGCTTGTTCAGTCGTCTACGATTGATAGGGGAACAAACATAAAACAGATTTTTTATATCATACATTATAGGATATATGATATATATCATAGAATATATATCATAGGATATATGATATATATCATAGGATAGCAAGCAAATGGCTAGCTTACCCTCCAAACCGAAAGACGATATTAACAAGTATTAAAGTAAGGCGTTACAGGACTTTATTAGTCACAATGGTAATGTCAAATTTTGCCAATTGTTCGCCTTTCACAAAATGCATGGCAGAAAGACAGTCTATTATTTAAAAGGGCCCAGGTTCAGAATGGG
This sequence comes from Apodemia mormo, assembly GCA_036924255.1. Classification (NCBI taxonomy): domain Eukaryota; kingdom Metazoa; phylum Arthropoda; class Insecta; order Lepidoptera; family Riodinidae; genus Apodemia; species Apodemia mormo. The sequence continues at coordinate 16,415,826 of JAUPFN010000017.1, forward strand.
AATAATTGGCTAAGTATGACATTATCATGACGACCAGGCAGTAAAATAATGTAAAGTTTCGCCCGGGTTTGATACCACCGCATTATCTTTAATGCAATTATGTCAGTACTTGTCACTATCGTGTTCCGGTTTGGAAGGCAATCAGGAGACTTAAACATGTGTTATCATATCCTTACTACACAGATGGCAATTCTGTAGTGTCTTCGGAAAGCGTCTGGATCAACGAGGGATTAACATATGAAACATATGTTAGTCCAATAAATTTAATCTGAAACTCCAGAGAGCTTAATCTACATTAGACTTTTCCATTTCGTTAACAGTCGCTGCAGCGGTGAAATAATAATGAATCGTCCAACCAAAATCATAATAGCCTAAGTTCCGCTAAGAATGAATCGGATATTTTGTAGTTTCTAAAGATTACTAATGATATGGAGATAACAAAATACTTAAATATTTATTTTATAGGATAAGGATTAATAATATTTTTAAGGCATAATTTCGGAAAGCATAGACATGACGTAATATGATAGTAAACGCATGACGCAAACTTGGAAGTGTCAGGTCACACCTTGGTAAAACGTCATCTTGTTTTTGACATTTTCATAGAAACCAGATGTAATGTATGTAACCAGTATGTAATGTATGTATGACCACGGCGTAATATCATTACGACGCCATGACAGTCCAGAGCGTTTTCGCGGTAAATTAAAATTGTTTTTTGGTTAATAAGGTAAAGTGTTAAACAGTTTTTGAAATTTAGTCAACTAGCCTATTGACCAGCTCTTTAGCGTATAATATAATATATTCGCGACCAAAAGGTTGTAACCGCCGCCAATTTCATGCCGCTTGCGTCTTTCATTCAATGAGCTATGAAGAAGATGCAGTCCATGGGCCCTACTTCAGAGGCCCACGAGTGGCGTAGCGCATGATTTGTCTAGTACGTTAATACATCTTTATGAAACTCACCAATTGTGTACCATAAGTTTCTGGACAGCGAGTAAGGCTTCGTAGCGGACATTCGGGTCGTCGTGGCTGAGGAGGTACATCACGCGCTGTTTGCCTCCCAGCTGCTCGATGATGCTATAAAAAAAAAATTTGTTACAACATATCGATTTGTTGATTTAAATGGGTTATGGTACAACCATACCGATGTTACATTTAGAAATAATATATAAAAACAATTTTATGTTATTATTCAATAGCTAGTTTGAGTAGACAACATACATTAATTTTGACATCAAAGCTATAAATAAAGTATACCATGTCGCTTATCCATGCTTATGCGCAAATTTACAAACTTAATACTAGTAAAACAAGATTTTTTCTTTACAAATATTCATTAATTACGTAAGGGTCCCGAGGGGGGGGGGGGGGGGGGGGAGGGGATTCTTATGTAATATTTTGTCAAAATTTAATATTTGAACTCTAGTTCCACTAGTGCCGTCATTAAGGCTATCACCGAAAGCCATCCATGAAGACATGGTCAGTACATTAGAGGATTCTGCTCTGTCTTATTCATCCGTCAAAAAATGGATAGCAGAATTCAAGCATGGCAGAGAGAGTGTGAAAGATGAACCCCGATCTGGAAGGCCTTCGACGTCCACTACTGACAAAAATATTAAAAAAATAGTTGATTTAATTATCAAAGACCGCAGATTAAAAATTAAAGAGATAGCCGAGATTATAGGCATCTCTTATGAACGAACTCAAAATATCATATTCCACGAATTTCACAAAGTTTCCAACGGTTTCCACAAAGTGTCTGCGAGGTGGGTTCCGTGACTGCTTTCTGTTGAACAAAAAAGGACGCGATTGACTATTTCACGTAAATGTTTGGAGTTATTTGAAGCCGATGCAGATGATTTTTTGAATCGTTTTGTTACAAAGCACGAAACATGTGTTCATTACTGTACGCCAGAAACGAAACAACAATCAAAACAGTGGAGAAGACCTGGCTCACCATCTCCTAAAAAGGCTAAGGTACTTTTGTCGGCAAATACGGTAATGGCTTCAGTATTCTGGGACTCGAAGGGTGTGGTTATGATTGATTATCTTGAAAGGGTTCAGATTATAAACTCTGATTACTACTGTGTCTTATTTTACGTTGTTTACGAGAGGAAATAAAAGAAAAATGTGTTTCATCAAGATAATGCCCGTGTTCACACGTCTGTGCAATCAATGGCTTAAATCCACAATTGTGGCTTTGAACTATTACCGCATCCGCCTTATTCACCTGATACGGCACCATCAGACTTATTTATGTTTCCTAAACTAAAAAAGCACTTGGAAGGTGAAAGATTTTCGACAAACGACGAAGTCAAAACAGCAGTAGACGCACATTTTGACTCCAAGGAAGAATTATTTTTTTCAACGGTCTAAATGTTTTGAATAAGAGATTAGTAAATATAACAAAATTAAAATGAAAACTATCACGGCTGAGAAGGCTCTACAAGATTTTGAGTAATAGTCAACCAACTTATAAAATGTACTTTGAGAAGTTTTTATAGGTGGTGAACTCTTTTTATAGGTGGTTTTTATAGGTGAGTCTTATTGGCAAGCTTCCATCGTATGGTCTGCCTACTGGTCTCTGCGCCTAGTTCGCAGATTTTCTGAGTGGCCGGTCGATTAGTAGTGGTCGACGGTTGCTCGTCTGACTAAATGACAATAAATGCCGGAGTCCCTCAGGAATCAGTTCTCTCCGCAACTCTATTCCTGCTACACAAGAACAACCTGCTGAAGCCCGGTATCTATGGGTACGCAGACGATAGCACTGTTGTGGAGAGTTACGCATCCAGCTCGCGAGCCAGTAACGGCACAGATCCTGTCTCTCAGGGAGGCAATGGTCGATCGTTTGAACCTGTCCTTACAGGCAATGGGGCGATGCCAATGTGGTCGAGTTTAATACAACTAAGACCCAGGCGTGTCTATTCTCCGGTAAACGGAGTCCATTCCACCTGTCTCCGTCTTTCCAGGTTGTGTCCATGCCGATAACTGACCATCTCGATATCCTTGGTATCACCTTAACGCCTACTCTTAACTTTGGTTCATACATCGAATCTAAAGGCCAAGTCGCTTCAAAAAAGCTTGGTATTCTGGCGAAGGTGAAGCAGTATTTCAGCCCGGGACAGTTGCTCAACCTTTATCAACCACAAGTCCGTTCGTGCATGGAATACTACTCTCACCTCTAGGATGGATCCGCCAAATACCCGCGGGACACACTTGAGGCGATAGAGAGGCGTGCCAAGAGGCTCATAAACGACGATGATCTGGTAGGCAAAATAAATCCAGAGCCTCACTCATCGCCGCAGTGGCTAGTTTATCGGGTTTTTTATCGGATACACATTGGAGAGTGCGCTGCGGAATTGCACGACTTGATTCTGTCATCGCCGTTTTTATATCGATTGTCGAGGTGCACAGATTCTAGGCATCGCCATATGGTGGACGTTCCACGTACCCGGACAAAGAGGTTCGACTCCATATTTTTCATTCGAACCGCAAGGAACTGGAACATGCTTCCTGAGTCTGTGTTCCCCAACGAGTACAATCTAGGGATCTTCAAGAGAAAAGTGAACAGGTACCTTCAAGAGAAGCGCGTTCCATTTACGGCCACATCTTAGCTTACCATCAGGCGAGATCGTGGTCAAGCGCTTCCCTATCTATACAAATAAATAAAATTGGAGTGTCTGTTTGTAATGTTAAAATAACCGCTTTTTACTAAATGCATATGGATGTATACACGATACATATGCCAAAATACAATTTTTGTCTGTTTGTTCCGGCTAAACTCTGGAACGGCTGGACCGATTTTGATGGAACTTTTACTGGCAGATAGCTGATGTGATAGGGAGTAACTTAGGCAACTTTTTTTCGAAATTTTTCCAGCTAGTCGATAATTATAATTTAGAAAAACTAGTGATGCGGATATATCCATCATTGATGTTAAATAGGTTAATGTGTACAGTATGAAACAATAAAAGCCCACTTCTTAGTCCGCATGATTATGATAACTTCGGATCCCTACATTGCGCGTGGCAGGACATTTACTTTCCCAATTTATTTAACGAACTAGCTGCAGCATGCTGCATTATAAAGGTTTTTGGCGTTTCCCGCGGGATCACCCAATTTTCCCGTAATAAAAAGTAGTCTATGTGCTATTCTAGGTCATCATTTACTCGTGTGCCAAATTTCATTCAAATCCGTTCAGTAATTTTTGCGTGGGTGAGTAACAAACATCCATCCGAACATCTATCCATCAGAACTTCCGCATTTATAATATTAGTATAGATATAGATAGTTGTAAATGCCCTGATAATTCTTGTGTAATCAAAACAATTGAATTATAATAATGTTAACTTTAATTTTGAAACAGTACAAGTGCAATTTACTTATGTTTTGCATTGAAAAACATTTAAAGACAATCTTTATATGAACTACTGGTATCTTCTGGTGATGTTTATCGATTTAGGTGAATATAATTTTTTTTGTTTTTTAAACAATACCTAGTCGTTAACTTTTAAACAATAGTCGTTAACTCACTGATGATTCATATGTAAAGAGACACCCGTTGTAATAATCTTAAGGTTTTTGTAAAACTGCACAAATGCGATTGTAATAAAATATAATAATAATAATAATAATTCACGGGACAAATTACACTTACTGATCTAACCCCAAAGTAAGCAAATTATTTTGCTTGTATTATGGGTGTTAGTCAACGATACTAATACATAGAAATACATATATAAATACTAGAATGTATATAATAAACACCCAAACCCGGAAATACAAACATTTATGCTCATCACACAAATGCTTGTCCCCGTCGGGGATCGAACCCGAGCCTCGTTGATTGCGTAGTCAGGGTCTCTAACCACTCGACCAACGGGGCGGCGGTCAAAAAATATTGCATTGAAAATAATTTCAAACAAATCTATAAATTGATATTAAAAGTACTTTCATAATTTTTTGTTACACTCTCATATGACTTGCGATTTTTCATTAAATAGGGCATTAAATTGTGTTATGTGCCACTTATAAGACAAGCCCTCTACGGTGACGGTCCTTGTCGAACAAAGTCAACAGATGTAAGTGTGTAAGTTTAGTGCACTGATTGACTCACTGCTTGCCCCGCGGGTAATGTCTGACGTACTCCCCGACGTCGTAGCAGGCGACGGCCAGCACCACGGGGTCGCTGCTCTTCTCTAACAGATGTACGAGGGTCCGGAGTAACTCTTGCCCACGTTCGTTCAGACGTGCAGCGTTTTCACGCCAAAACTTGGCAGATTTATGCACAGGGGACCATTCCAGACTGTAATCCAAATAAGTAAGCATAATAAAAGGAATTTACAAAATTATACTGACTTCAAATATCAACTACATATACAAAAACCGCTAAACCGATATTGATGAAACTTGGACTGTTCACAAAGTTAGAATATACCTGATACAAATAAAAAAAATCTGAATATGGCTTTTAGTTCATGAGAAATTTCAATAATCAAACAAATAAACATACACTTACGAAATTTAGTAATCTTGCTTGGACCCCTAAATATATCATATAATATTTAAGTATGTTAAATATTATCCAATTCCAACATTATTACATACATACATGTCAAACTGATAACCTGTTTTTTCATCAGTTGAAAATAATATTACATTGAACACAATTTGCTGTCTGGCAAAATGTATTACAGTTGGCGAATTTTAACAACATTCACTTAATATTTACCCCACTACTGGTAACCGAGACTAACAGTTTAAGGTGCTTTACCAAACCAGGGGTTATAAGCCACCACCACAATCTAAGGTACTACTCAGATTATTCTAAATAGAAAAAAATATATAGGCAGCAAATGACACAAATTGATCTAAATAAGCAACTATTTGTTCGTGATATGAGTGTTAGTCAACAATAACAAGACTACATACAGGATTATTATAAAAGACAGAAAAAAATAAGCATATTCTAACTATGCATAAAAAAGCATCTTCTCTATTATTTTGAGTTTTTATAATGCACCAAAACACCTCATAAAAAAATTTTTTTTTCAGAAACTTCTTTTTTTTTAAATTAGTGAAAATTAAATAAATTGTAAGAAAAATCTTTTAAATCACGCTATACATAAATACTGACATATATTTAATCCCTAGAAATGTAAGAATATGTGCATATTACATAAATGCTTGTCCCTGCCGAGAATTGAACCTGAATTTCATCAATTATGCAAACAGAGTCGCTGACCACTAGATCACCGGAGTGGTCAATTTTATTATAAAAAAATACGGACACTTTGCACGCTGATAAAACCTTGAGCATAAGACACTACAGTACTAATAAATACTAACTTACCGCCCACTCTTAACTTCAGTAGCATACTGGTCGAAGGAGCTAAGATCCTGGACAGAGGTTTGCAGGCGATCATTGAGGAACTCCACGTCATTCATTATATCCTCGTCATCTGAACGCTTCTGCTCTAGGATGGACAGTTGTTTCAGCACTTTGCACTGTACCATAGCAATGCAATGTTCCTTTGCTACCTAAAACAAAAAATTTTCAAATAAATAATTGTTTCATATTTATTAGTTTTTGAAGTGAAACTTCCTTATCAAAGTATGGGAGAAACTTTATAGAAATGCTAAAAAGGGCGTGTGTCATAGTGAATACATTAATAAATGAAACTTTTTTATAACATTTTTCTGCTATATACTACATATTAAAATAATAGTGCGTGACGTGTACAAAGCGTAACAGAAAAGTGTACCTTTTTTATCACTGCTATAAAGTTTCTCTCATATGTTAAGTTTTGCTAAAAAAGTAACATTTTTTTCTGTTAGCCTTGAATGTCACGCATTATGTTTATTGTTAAGTGTACACTATTACACACACCATTTAATATAAAAAGTGTTAGGTTCAGTGTAAGTCAGTTATACATAAATCACAAATTACAGAATACTATCTGCAGCCCACTGCCCTATAATAGTTTTTGGCTAATCCCGAGGGAACGACTCATTTTTCCGCGACAGAAGGTAGCCTATTTGCTATTCCAGGCCATCATCTACCTGTGTGTCAAATTTCATTCATATCCGTTTAGTAGTTTTTGCGTGATTGAGTAACAAACATCCATCCATCCAAACATCCAAACTTTCGCATTTATAATAATAACTAGCTGCAGCGTGCAGCCCGTTGCATTATAAAAGTTTTTGGCGTTTCCCATGGGATCACCCAATTTTCCCAGGATAAAAACTAGCCTATGTGCTATTCCAGGTCATCGTCTACCTGTGTGCCAAATTTATTCAAATCTTTTCAGTAGTTTTTGCGTGATTGAGTAACAAACATCCAATCTTTCACATTTATAATACTAACTGCAGCATGCAGGCCACTGCATTATAAAAGTTTTTGGCGAATCCCACCAGATTACCGGGATAAAAAGTAGCCTATGTGCTAATCCAGGTCATCATCTACTTGTGTGCTAAATTTCATTCAGTGTTTCACAGGAAGAACAAACAACCATATATCTATTCTATATTAATTAATTAATATTATAAATGCGAAAGTTTGGATGTTTGGATGGATGTTTGTTACTCAATCACGCAAAAACTACTGAACGGATTTGAATGAAATTTGGCACACGGGTAGATGATGACCTGGAATAGCACATAAGCTACTTTTTATCCCGGAAAAATTAGGTGTTTCCGCGGGATTCACCAAAAACTTATAATGCAGCGGGCTGCACGCTGCAGCTAGTAAGACTGCATGTCTCGAAGTTTACGTTCTGCATCCAACGACGGCGGCGGTCTGATGTGATGCATTGCTATCTATATAGAAAAACCGGGGACGCAGCGAGTCGTGTCTACAACGGCGTGCGCCAATCACCTTTTTTCTCAGTATAATTAATGGCCCAACCCACTAAATGGAAAGTGGTGTTTGGTCGAAGGTGTTCCGGTTTGGAGGGTAAGGTAGCCGGTAAACTTATGCATGTGGCATTAGACCTCGCCACAAGATAGCAACGCACCATTAACATCTTTGGTGTCTATAGGCGATGGTTGACTCTTTCCATTAGAAGACCCATCTGCTTGTTTGCTATCTTATGACATAAAAAAAAGGTGGTTGCACGATCAACTAGAAAATGCCTTCACTATTACTTCGAGATCCTGGACATTATACACTTTTCTTATTTCTCTAAATTTATCCACCAAACAACAGCAGCACCAGCGCAAAGTTTTTAGCGTAATGACTTATATATGCTTTAGTTTTCACTTACCTGGTGATCTTCGGGCTTTTCAATTAGATTTCTGAATACAGCAAGCACAATACGAGTCACCTTTTCTTTAACTGAGTCGCTAAGTATGTCAGCAAGAATTGGTATAGCATTGAACTTATTCATTTTTTCCGCCAGCAGTGGGTTGAAAGTTAGCACCCACAAACAAAATACCAGTTGGTATTGGACCTGGTGCAAAAATAATAACTTGAGACACTACATTCAGATCATAGTTAGGGATATTTATTATAGAAAAAGAAGCATATTTTTAATTGAAAGAAAAAGAAAATTTGTAAGAAAAGGATAGCTAGATAACTGGTATTTTTATGTAGTCTATAAAAGTGTGTGTGTATACATTACACTTTCCATAAGTCCTAATTATAGGTAAAGAAATAATTGAACCTATATTATTTAATTCCAGTCTCAATGCGTACTCCGTAATCTCTAGACTAGTCTATATTATAAAGAGAGATTTGTATTTTTTTATGTTTGTAAGCTTTTGGTGATGGTGTTTTTGGGATGTAATGTTATTGAGTCACGTGTACGAAGCTGTGAGTAACAGCTAGTTAGTAAACAAATATTGTTAACTATATTTGTTATATAGTCTTCACATCCGGCGTGTGTGTATGAAGAGAGTGATGAATGTGGAGGAATCGAGACAAGGCGGCACTCGGTTCTCTCTGCCTACCTCATAAGGGATCTGGCGTGAAGATATGTACATGTATGTATTTATGTACTAACTAGCTATATTAATGACTACAGACTTAGATAGTAAATTTGTGGAAAAGTTCTGGGTTTATTATTATTGATGTACATTCATAATTTATGTATCTCTCGTTTAAATATAGTTCTGAATAGAAACAACGTCCATCCCTCCACAAGTGCACACAGGTACATTTGATTCAATACAAAATAACTAGATTTAAGATTGCGGTCTTAAAAGTACAAATGAAATATGAGCACAAATAAAAGCGTGGTCCTTATTTCATCCACTACAGCCAATGTACGATGCGTCACGTCATGAAAACGTAAGTAGCATGTGACTTGCAGTTTTCAATATTAAAGCTATGAACTTAAAGTTGCATTTTCAAAGGGCTTTTTAAGATTTAACAAGCTCTAGTTGGTAAAGCTGTTTTTTTAATTCATAGAATGGGAAACCAGCTATTATAGGGTCTTTATTATTAGGATTTTTAAGAGGGCTAGTAAAATCCTTAGAAACTAATATTGCATAGATAACTAGCCCTATGATTTCCAAATGACCATAGGCACTGGTTATTATTATACTTACTTTCATATATGTTTGCAGATACAATACAAATACTAAATTTTAGAATAAACATGTGTTCATCTTCAATATAAAACAACAAATTGCGTACAAGTTAAATGTTTCTTGGATACAGTTGACTCTTGTTTGGAGAAAGACAGCACTAATTTAAAATTAATTTACACAGTGTGCAGAATCAGGGTAAATATTTACCGACTAATTCTTACAGTTAGTCAATACGGCACAGATTTTCGTCAGCTTTCAAGATTGTAACAGCTTTTAATTTTTATGATTTAAAATTTATCATCAGCACTTGCTGAAAAATTTGTTAAAATTAATTTATAAACTAATGATTTTAAAACAACAAGTATCACAGCGTTATGCCCTAAGAAGCTGTGGATGCATAACCTTTAAGTTAATGTATGTATTAGTGTAAAACGGTATAACTCTCCTTTGCTATTTGGAAAGTGTATTGTTTCTTCTGATAATTTACCTGGAAGTTAACTCTGGAAGCCAGAATGGATAACAATGTAGAAATACCATCAACTGACAGAAATGCGAAGCGGTATTCATCAACACGTAGCATCATTTGCAGGCAACGGGCCACCGACTGGATGTAGTCATTGTTCTGAATGAGGAACAATAAAATAAAATTTTAGTTATTACAAAATGGCTCAACTTAAATCTAATTTGAAGAATCAAGAGATTTATTCATAATTTTGAACATTGTTGGTTGATTGGAAATTGTAGTTGGGAAATTGTAAATAAATATTTTTAAATGTGTATTTTCTAACAAATAAATTAATATATTATTACTTATTAGATTATAAAATGTTTGAATAAAACGTCAATTCTATCTGCTTAAACCTTTTATTAACATGTAGGAAGAGTTATAAATTTCTAAACATTTGCCATTAAAAAGAACTAAAATTAATATATAATGTGGTTACATGTATGACGTAACTCGTAAAATAATTTTGAATAAAATATTTATTTGTGATTTTACAGGGAAATATATATTATGAAAAAAAATCCTTTAAAATTTTTCTGTTGTTTTATTACATCCAATACATTAAAATCTGCAATCATACTATAACAATGTACTTACGTACTATTTTTTTTTAAATAAAATGTTAACTGCAAAAATGTAAGTAGCATCTGTAAAATAAGGCATTTAATCCGAATTTTTAGCAAAAGCAAGTTGTAAATTTATGCGTTGCAATAAAAAAAGCTCATTTACCTTGTTAGATACAAGGTTACATTAGTGAAGCATACACATTTATCATATTATTTACAAAATCAATATCACAAAACATTCTATGATTAGTTACATATCACACACTCTGTGTATGATGTCCACAATGTATTGTTGTTGTTCTGTCAACACTGAATACCTTATGGCCGTGAAGTAACTCCTCATGAGATTTCATAACATCAAAGGAGCTATAAAGACTCGAATATTTTTCACGACCCGCATCGGCTCTGTCTCCGTCCTTGTCCTTGTGGTGGTGTTTAATGTGTTTATCGGAGAAATGTTGTTTCTCATGCTCCAACATAACCTGCTCAGCATGCGCTAACTCGGCAGACATTTTCTCCGCCTTTCCAGAAAATAAACCTCTATGTGATAATGATACCATAACCTTTCTTACCCAAGAATGCAGGATGTTCAAATGATATCTCATGTACACAATTTGTTATCTCATTGTTATAGCAATGCCAACCATTCAAAACAATTCAAATTCGATATTTGTTTTATGTGTTAAGATATATAAAAAATTCAAAGAGGAAATGTGTGTAAAATGTAACTGTATTTGAATAAACTTTGTAAGTGTGGTTATCTTACATACAGATTTTTTAATAGTGTAATTGATTTAAAAGTAGTACTTTTTCTTGAAAAGATTGGCAGTATTTATTTGTAGCATAAGGTTTTAAGGACTTATTAACTGTTATTTTTTGTATTTAACTTCATATTTATTACTAGCTGTTGCCTGCGACTTTGTCCGCGCGGACTTCGTTTACTTCGCACTGCTCCTTCCCCTTTGGTGATAGCGTGATAATGTAGCCTATATGTTGACCCGACCTATTAGTAATATTCATGCAAAATTTGAAGTAAATCCCTCGACCCCGGACATACATACAGACAAATAGACAAAAATTCTAAAAACTATATTTTTGGCTCTGGTAACGATTGTAGATCACGTCCCAAGTATTATTTTAAAAAAATATTCAATGTACAGTTTTGACCTACCTACGATTTTATTATATGTATAGATTTCGAAAAATTGAATAAAATGGTCATTTGATAACATTGACAAACCTTGATGTTAAGATTCTATTTTGACTTCCTTCCAAGGTAAGCTAAAATTATTACCACATTTATCTTTCGAAATTGTTATCATTTTCATCATCATCATTCATTGTTATCATTTTCAATTTTTCGTTTCTTGACATAAAAATACTTTAATAATGTATTTAAAAAATAAAACCTACCCAAAATTGACAGTATACTAACATACCATATAAACCAGTGGGGCAAGGCACTATTACACTCATTGATTATGAAAAAGATGTAGTGTGGCCTTGCTCACTTATATGCCCTAGTTCTACTTATACAAAATCAGCTTTAACAATTGTGTCAAAAGTTGGTAAACAAACCAACACAATTGTCAAATCTGGAAAAAATCATCTGTAGCAGACCATGGCACAAATACCAACAAGTTACTTTAGTTATTAGATACTTTGAGTGATGTACAGTTAAAAAGAAAGTATTAAATCTCTTTTCTGTTTTGTGTAGTTTTTGCAAGAGTTGATGAAAACAAACAAACAATTATGATTTGTAATAGATATACATATATAGGTATTACCTAAATGTAATTTAGATGAATTCAAGAATAATGCTCAGGCAAATTTCATGCTAATTATTCTGAAATTAGCTACAGTGTGCAGCCCACTGCATTATAAAAGTTTTTGGTGAATCCCACAGGATCACTTAATTTTTCCAGGATAAAAATTAGCCTATGTGCCATTCCAGGTCATTATTAACCTGTGTACCAAATTTCATTCGAATCTGTTCAGTAGTTTGCAATGATGATAAGGATGACTGCTTTTGTCTCAGTAAGTAAAGTTTGACCTAAGTAAGAATTTGTTAGACAAAATTAACAATGCACTTGTACATTAATTTCACTTCACATATTAAAATCCATATTAATATTATAAATGCGAAAGTAACTCTGTCTGTCTGTCTGTCTGTTACGCTTTCACGGCTAAACCGCTGAACCAATTTGGTTAAAATTTGGTACAAATATAGTTTGAGACCCAAGAAAGTATAGTTTGAGCCCCAAGAAAGGATATAGGATAGTTCTTATCCCGGAAATCCCATGGGAGCCTGAACTATGCGGGTTTTTATTTTAGAAATTTTTCCACGCGAATGAAGTCGCAGGCACAGCTAGTAGCAAATATGGCCAAACTTATCCTCATTTACAAGTAGTTAAAATTTAAATTTATGAAATGTGAAGTGAAATTAATATACAAGTGCATTGTTAATTGTGTTTAACAGTAATTGAATTTCACCAATTGCCGACAATGGAAAATATAGAATATATAAGAATTTGTTGTTTTGAATCTACAAAATATGGAACACATACTACGGCTTCATTTATTTTTAACATGGTTTCCCTATTTTTTGTTATAATGAGAATTGTCTTATTGCCTATTAAGGCATATGAGGAAACATGTACAATACAATACAATACAATAACTCTTTATTGTGCACCAAAATATATGACAACATTATAAGTTACAACATAAAAATATGACAAGTAAGATACACAAAGGCGGTCCTATCACTAATAAAGTGATCTCTTCCAGACAACCTTTATAATAAGGATAACAATAAACTAGGAAAAGTGGTGCTAACCACAAGATTTATAGTTTTTATGCTCTTAAATAAAATAATAATAATAATAATAAAAGTAACATCCGGTTACAGTTACACAGAAAAGCAAAACAAAATAAAACAGTGGTAACACATAAACCTAAATAAGAAAAATTAAACAAAGTTACTAGGTACAAAGAAAGTGACGTTTGACCATACTTTTGAAAGAGTTTAAACTTGGCGCCTTTCTGATGTCTACTGGAAGAGTTCCAAAGCGTAACATCTTATGAGGTAAAGGAACGACTGTAATAAATAGTGTTCTGCGTTGGCACTAACAGGGAACGATTATCAGCCGATCTAAGATATTTGTGCTGGTTGTCACGGAAAATGAATCTTTCTTTCAAATAAGATGGAGATTTCAGATCATAGAGAGTGGAGTATAGCTGTGAGAGAATATGAGTATTCCGACGAAGATGAATAGGCAACCACTTGAGCTTGGCACGAAATTGTATGTAAAGTTATTACAAAAAGGGATACCATTACCAAACCATATACCAAATAACATTGATCAGTTTACTCTATGGACTAAATTTTTAACAATTCTTAACAAAATTGTAATCAATATATTAATGAACAGAAATTTTGTCTGCTGTAATATGTGTTCACTAGTTAAGTGGACATTTTCTTCCATACATACAATCTACCTAACTAATAAGTTAGGAATTTGAATCGAAAATAATACTTTAATTTGTAAAGTATAACTGGCTTAAGTAAAGACTACACCTTAATGTCTTAGATTTGAATACGAGGTCAGGCAATTTCTTCAGAACAAGTTTTAATTATTTTTTTTGAGAAACATCTTGCCGGAGACTAAATGCATGCTCGATTCATTGATAGGTTGATCACTTGTCATATCATAAGATACATTACCAGTTGCTTATAAAAGGTGCACCAGTTTCATCCCTGCCTACCTCTACGGGGATATCAGTGTGATGGTATGTATCCATTTATTTTAGCAGCACTAGTACTTAAAATACTAACAATATCCTTCGTTGGACAATAAATTAAAGATATATTTTTAATCATGAATAGCAAGAGATAATCACATAGTCTGGTTAACAAGTTTAAATATGTGTTAAATAGATATAAAGTTCATGAATATATGAGCTCATTTGATTCAGAATGGTCACTAGAAAAATTTACTGGAAAGGTTTTTTCATGCAAAAAATTTTTTAAAAGCTATTAACAAATTCAGTCAAAGACTTAATTATAATTTTTGCAAATTTTTTTCATCGTAAAAATTCATTTAATACAACTTTTAGTCATCATTTTGAATCAAATGAGTCATCACTCATACTTTCAGTACCTTTAATTCTGTTTAACATATTTTTGAATTTTGACAGTTGACAACGCTAACAATAATTTGCAATGGAGCATTGCAATTCTTTGAGTTTTGTTATGTTTCAGGTCACCACACACAATGCTAACTGTATTAACACTTTAACAGCCTATCACGTAATGGGTACAGATGGATGGGATTGTCTCAGGACGCTGATCACATGCTCAGTATGGCATCGACTTTCTTAGCATTTGTTTTAAAATGACGTCTGTGATTCGTGTTTTGTGTATAATCCTGGTGTACAATAACTCTTTAGCTACTCATACATGTATGATTCATTGATGGGAGGTGCAGGCTGTGGGCGGGGTAAGCGAGCAAGCACCACGCGGCGCATAATCTCTGTAGTAATTTAGGCACGAAATGGCAACCGCTCGGCATAGTTATTGATTGCAATCACAGGATATTCTGGATACATTGATGAATGGGATGATTCGGATGAAGAAGAAGGGAATATTCAAATTGAAGGTAAATTATTGCATTATATGGGTGTATTTTAAAAATTATATTCCACCAAAATGATAAAAAATGTACATGTTCGAGTTTTATTTTTTTCACTTTCAGCCTATTTTCATGTACGATTTTCAAATAAAAATATATAATTAACAAATGTTTTTTATTTCTATCCTAAAAATATAAGAGTCCATTGTATAAAAAAATAAAAAAATGATAGATGTATCACAAACAGTTTTTTTTATAAGACGTACAATATCGACAAATATCAACGGCGTATCAGGAAAGGCACACTTTAAAATAGTCTTCTGTAAAGTGTTAAAGGAGCCAGTAACTTGACCTTTATTTTACTGTTTTTGGTGCCATTTAATTTTCTTAATGATAGCTCCTATCAGATTGGCACTAAACTGACAAAATTAAAGAAAAAATAGTTTTATTGGGAAGATTCTATAAAAATAATGCCCTTTAGTTACGATCTGCCTGGTTCACAAAAAGTACAACATTCACCAATGTCAACAAAATATTAGTTGATAGCGGTGTGAGGTGTTCTGGAGTACATTACTAAGAGTTTAGTGTGGGTAGTTGAGGTTTGTTCATGTAGATTTTAGATATGTGGTGATATTCCACTATGATCATAAGAATCTTTGCAGTAGGGTTCTATAAAAGATTTTGAATAAACTTCCTCACAATATTACCCTTCGTTTTTAAATATTAAAGTGAAAATAGTGCTGGATATGTAATTAATACCATGCAAGTAGGAATAGCAACTACACCGATAAGTTAAGCCATACATTTCAAACCAAAAACTTATAAAATACATAGTTGAAAGTGCAGTAAATATGTACTTAAATGTAAAAATATCTTGTAAAAACCCTTAATTTTTAGTATTCTAGTATAAAATAGTCTAAATATAATGTATTTCTAAATACAAATAATTAAAAATCTTATTAGATCTGTACATCATGCATAAAAATGTAATTTAAATATACTACATATTATATTTATACATATTTAATCAATACTATGCCATACTATAATTAATTAAAATCACTTACATTATATTTGAGTTGGTCCTTAAGCCAAGACAGATAAAAATGTAAATCACTCTTCTCCATTAGTTGTGTATGCCAACAGGCTAGCTTAGCAATGATACGAGCCGTCATGTGTTGCACAAACTCATCTTGACGGTTAAGTAGATTTAGGAATGGCTGCCAAACATTCCCATGTCTAGCATTACGGAATATTTTAACTCTGGATTTATCTTCCTGTAAATAGGAAATTTTAGTAATTTTTTAATTCAATTCTGATTCTAGAAACCTAAGATTAAATTGATTTCCTATTTAGATTATTACTTTTATGATAACCAAGGAAAAAAAATCATACCAAAATGGTACAACATATTTTTTTGCAATTCAGTAATTTTCCCAATTTTATTCTTTTCAACGCTTCTGTAATTCATATAAATATTAAAAATAATACAGTCGAAACCTGTCAAGACTGAATTCTATGAAAATTAGTATTTATAAGGAAGTTTTTTATAAATAGTGATTTTGAGCTGGATTTTTTTATAATTTAACATATGAAGACAATATTATCATTTGTACATCACAGAAGTGTGATGTTTATGAGCCAGTGGTAAATAATCACATTATATCTTAAACTTTAAGCCAGAGTTCAATTGACAATATGTACACAAATGTTTGTACTTACCGAAAGAATGTCATCTAGTAAGACAAGCACATATTGTATGGTATTGTCTTTGCTAATGTGGGTGATCAGGTTCAAGAATACATTAGCACAAGCATCAGGGTTCTTGTCTGGCAAGTCCTTTTGTCCTCGTTGATCCAAGTTAACGATAAAGTCATGATCAAGCTGCGTGATCATCTGAGATCTACAACAATAACAAATAGCTTTAATGCATTGGAATAGATTGCTGTGTACAACACAACATTTAATGGGTACTTACTGGAGATAAGACTGCCAGTTAATCTGGGTGTGACGGATCTCACTTGCTCTGATTTGTAGAACACTCGTCGCAGCAATCATATCTTAAATACAAAAGAATCATGAACAGCAAATAGAAAGCTTTTATTAAATTACAATGGGTTCAATTTATTACACCTACATAGCTCATCCCAAACTTACCGACTTTTTCATCACCGAGCGTTGGAATTAGCTGGCTTATATTTTCGTCGTTTAAATTAGCCATTTTGGCTATTAAATCGGGAGAAATTACAACAAGCGAAATAAATGAATAAGATGGAAATTTATTTCTTCAGAATACAGAATCTCAGCTGAGGCCTGAGAGGTCTTGTGACTATGATGTAAGTGAAGTTAGTTAGTTTTAAATGTCAAAAGATATCTTACCTTCTCTAACGTAGATTTTTTTCGCTGCAACAAAAAGAGATAGCAATATAAAGTATCGATTGTCCACCCTGTGTACAGCATGTTGGCAACTTAATAATTTCAAGTGTCATTTGGTGTATTCTAAATAACTGCTAATCTCAAAAATATAAATTAAATTAACATAATGCTGAGCTAAGATTTTTCCAGGACACTATAAATACTTGAATATATTCCAATGCCAAAATATTTTTTGTAAGTCAAGGCGCTATTAAACAAGCAAGCATGTTCAGATGCTCAGAACATAATATTGTTTACTCCGACAGGTTTCATTATCTGACTTAAGATGTCTTAAGTTAGCAATTATTCTGAACACATCCATTTTAGACAAAGCTACAAAAATTATGTCAGTGCTCTAATTTCAAATTATTTAATACCTCAGCCGCACTTGTGTCTATCGTTACAAAGCTTCGTGCAATGACACGATAAATGCAAATATGACCGGCTACCGGCTATTTTCACATATATTCCAGACTGCGTGTGCCTTAGCGCGCATATAATTTCGGGACGATAGATGCAATTGAGGGCCCAATATAATGGTGACCAGCCATTAACAAATTTATTTATTTTATTGGCACGGATACCTACCTAGTCCATCAAATTAAAATTCTCGAATTACGTTACATCTATTGATGGGTTACCATTTAACACTTACAAGCATCGAGTAAAGACAGTAAGGAGGAGCAACTTTAATGAAGGGAAAGCTGTAAAAGTGTCCAACTGTTTACAATGTTTATAGCGCTGCTTAAACATTTGTGCAATAATATTGAATACTCATTGATTCCAAACGTTCAAAAAATTTGCTCCATAAAATTGACAAACCAGTCTCATCAATATTTTCGTGCGAGCAACATTGCTGACGACGAAGTTTTGGCGGAAGCCTTGCTGGTGATTTTGTTTAAAAAATCTCTATAATTCTATACACTCAAGAAAAAATTCCGTTCTTTATCTTTTATAGCATTTGTGCTCGCCATTTTGCTTAAATTTACGACACAACAATACTGACCGAACGCGACCGCTCCAAACTCTGAAGTGAAAAGTATTATGCAACATTAAGCCTACACAGTGCAAGAAAACAATATTGCGCAATAAAAATTTAACCCGCTCAAACTTTCGTTCAATCATTGTGCAATCTTCAATATTAACCCTAAACGGTCAATAATATTGCACAATACGTTATATTGTGCGATATTATTGTAGGTCTATGGGGCGCCTACGACTGAAGCACTTCCGGTGTGCGCAGTGCACTTGCGCAGTGTATGCAAATCCAAAGAGTACTAGGTTGGTACCTATGTAACGTAGAAAAAAAGTCAGACAATTAGCTGAACTGCAGCCTTAAGCCTATAATTGTGACCCATATAATGCAAAAGGTAGGAATTGATATCTTAGGTCCTTTTAGGAAATCTTTGCACGGAAATAAATATAGTGTGTGTTGAGTATGTATCAAAATATGCAATTTGTAAACCTGTGCAAAGGGTAACGGCAGAGAGAGAGAGTGAAGTTTTGATTGAATACCTAAGTATTTTGCAGGTACGGGGGTGTTAAGGAGGTGATTTCTAATAAGGGAGCAGTATTCACTTCACGCTTAGTGAAGGAAACCGTGAATCGTTTTGGGGTAAAGTCACGGTTTAGTACGACGCGACGTTTAGACCGGAAACGAATAGCTTAGTAGAGCGGTTTAATAAAACGTTGGTTCAAATGTTATCGATGTATGTTGCCAGGGACCAACGAGACTGGTGCAGATTTGTATCATTAGTGTGTCATGCATATAACACTAGTAAAAAATAGAGCACTAGAATTTCACCATATGATGGTGTATTCTAAGGAACCGATATTCCAAAGCGACATGGGGGTGAATAGGTATAGTCATAACCGGGAGATAAATTATGACGAGAGACATAATCTTTAGTGTGCTTTAGTTTGAAAGGCAATGCATAACATTAGGAAAGCACAAGTTAGGCAAAAGAGATATTTCGACAAAAGGGCTAGAGTAAAGAATTTCTCACAGGGACAATTAGTATTAGTATATGCACCAGGACGGGTGGACAAAAAGGGTTTGAAATTGTGTAGGTTATATAAGGGGCCATTCAAATTAGTAGAGAGGATATCTAATGTAAATCATGTAATCACGAAGTTAAGCAATAGGAGGTATAGAGACATTGTACATATAAATAGGTTAAAAGCATTTCATGTACGTATATGAAAAATTGTATATTTTTGTTATCATTCATTATGCATGTCACAAAATCTAAAATTATACAAATAGAAAATTCTATCCCACAGGGAAGTGTACTAGGATGTATCCTATTTTTATTGTATATTAATGACCTTCCAAAAATAATTAATGAATGCTGTGTACTATTTGCGGACGACATCTCACTTTTGACATCATGTAAAAATAATATAAATTTAAATCGAAATCTTACTGACATTTTTAATAATTTAAATAACTGGATGAAAGACCAAAACCTTGACATAAATTTTTCAAAGACGAAACTAATTCAATTCAGACCCTATCAAAAAAATCCCATCCCTATCAAAAAAAACAGTAGCAGTCGTGGGACTGCCGATAGAAGTGAAAACGGAACTATTAAGTTGAGAGTAATTAAAACTATATGCAAAACATAGCTATAGATATACTATTATCATTAGCATGTCGGTGACGCGAATCGAGGATTTTACCCTCTACCAAAACGCTCAACGCGCCTAAAGAAGTTTTCACTTCAAAAAGTTGCTGCAAATTTAAATATAATAATATAAAAATAGAATGCATTGATACGTTCACATTATTAGGCTTGGACATAGATTCAAATATAAACTGAAAGAATCATATAAAAAAACTTAAAACAAAAATGTCGAGCTTTACCTATGCTTTAAGAGAACTTCGCAAAGCAACGGATCTTAACACCGCATTGTCTGCATATCATGCACATGCAAACTCATGGCTTAAATATGGCATTCTACTATGGGGAAATAGTGTGAAAGTACAAGATATATTTATTTCCCAAAAGAAATGTATACGTATTCTCAAGAATATCAAAGACACCGAAAGCTGCAAACCATATTTTAAAAGCCTGAAAATATTATCGTTGTCGTCAATGTACATTATGAAAGCAATGAAATTTATAAGAAAATATCCTCAATTTTTTAAAAATCAAATGGATATTCCACGACGCTTCGAAAGTAGATTTAAGTATAATTTAGAATTGCCACAATCAAAATTAAGAATGCATAGTTCCGGACCAAATATAATGTGTGTGAAAATATATAACAAATAACCAGATAAAATTAAATCAGAAGAAAATGACCGTATATTTATAAAACTTGTGAAAAATCTCCTGATAGAAAAATGTTACTACACTGTTAACGACTTCCTTAATGACAATCAAATTTTTGATGAAATGGATCGGTCCAGTCCTACATTGCAATACCCTAATAGGGTGTATATGTTCACTATCTACTAATTATTATTGTAATACCTAAAATTGTTTGTAACATATAATGCAATAAATGATTGAGTATTGAGTATGTTAGATCTTTATTTTAGTTTGGGCTTGTGTATAAAAATACTAATATTTGTGTTTATTCCATGTAATGTGACGGGGTTTAACCAATACCGTGATGATGGACCGGAGCCAAAAGGAAAAAGATGACCAAGGAATATATTATGAAGAAATATTATGTTAATATGTCTACAAATGAAACGTATTCCTCTCAAGTTTTTTCCAATAATCACTACTTAGTATAAAACAAAGTCGCTTTCTCTGTCTATCCCTATGTCCCTATGTACATATGTATGCTTAAATCTTTAAAACTACGCGACGGATTATGATGCGTTTTTTTAAATAGATAGAGTGATTAAAGAGAAAGGTTTATATGCACAATAACATTCAATGTATTGTAGAGAAATATTGCAATTTTGGAGTTTTCTGATATCATGTCGCAAATAATCATATTTTTTCCCGCTTACATTGCAAACCGGACTAAACCCTACGAGATTTATCAAAATAATGTACTAAGTATTTGTACATCTTGAAAAGGTCTACAGAAAACTCCGCGATGGTATATGTCTATCTCTTATGGATAACCCACAATAGCACTTTTTTGTCATTTACTTTTTACGAGAAATAATAGCTTTTTTTCGAAGCAATTTTAAGCAATATAGTACTAATTCTTATCCAATTAAATACCTTTAATATATTGTTGATTTAATATAGATCAATATGGCCGTTTACAGCATGTAATTTAAATGAACATTTTCGAAGACATTACAGATTTAAAATGCAGGGGCATAGCGGTTCCGGGTTTACGGGCTGTGGCGGAAACGTGTTAATTTTCGGATAAATAAATAAAGGACTGCAGCTGAAAACCAAATTTAGTACATTCTTTTTTTTAAAACTAAATATCACCATATAAAAATCATGTCAAAGATTAGAAATAGTATTAACAAATTATTGTTTTAGAGATTTTTTAGCCTGTTTTCGGAATTTTATATGATCAAGTAAAGTACATTCTATCATGTAATAAGTTAGCATATTCCTTAGATCAATCATATCTTCAGGTAAATCGTATAATTTTTGTAAAATTGTTATTTAACAATTAATGTAAAAAAAACGCGATTTAGCAAACCAGTTTTTAACTTCCCACTACGTATGTATGTAGATAAGGAAGTTACTGAGTTTTTTTAACCCCGATTTTCAAAAATCGAGTTTTCAGCAGATGTCCATGTTTTGAGGTCCTAGGAATCTTTTCCGACAATTTTCACGATGACATCAGTATGTCTGTATGTATGAGTGTGTGTGTGTGTGTGTGTGTGTGTGTGTGTGTGTGTGTGTGTGTGTGTGGGTGGGTGGGTATGTGTGTATGTAAACATGTCATAACTTTTTAATGGCTAGACTGATCGAAACGCGGTTGATGGCATTCGATTGGATTCCATCATTCCGCTCAACTTAGATTTCCTGAAAATTTGAACCGATTCGGTCCAGGAGATTTTGAGAAATTTTAAAAAAAGACCAATAAAAATTTTGACGAAACAGTATTTTTTTAATATAACTTCCACATTTATGTACCGATTGAGTACAAAACCTAATCAGCTCTATTCCTCGAAAAACGACATGTAATACATAAATTGCATCAAAATTGGTTTATCCGTTTGGGAATAATCGTTGACGAAAAATTTTGAAAAAAAGTGTTTTTTCGACGTAGCTTCGAAATTTTTCAACCAATAATTTTTTGGTGTTCTACGATATCTTAATACTAAAAAAAACTACGTCAAATGCCGTTTCAAATCAAAATTGAACCTAATTCTCAAAACTTATAGCTTTTCAAGTATTAAATTTTTTTTAAACAATTTTCAACTTAATTTACCGATTGACTTAAAAATATTATCAGCTTTTGTTCTTTAAAAAATGGGTTAAAAACCGTTAATTTAATAAAAATCGGTCAATATGTTTGGGATTTATCAATGAAGAAATTGAAAAATAAAATGTTTTTTGACATAGCGTCGAAATTTTTCAACCTATCGATTATTTAGCTAAAACAATATTTTAGATCTCAAAAATTGAGTTAAATGCCATCATCGTTTTCAAATATACAGCTTTTCAAAAATTAATAATACTGCCATTTTTAACAAAATAGATGTTTGAACTGAAAAATCTATGCTTATATTATTTACTCTTTTAAGCTTAAAATTCCTTAATTTAGTGAGAAGTTTCAAGGATGGCCCGTAGGGTCAACTATTTACACATGTTTTCCCGTTTGCTCCGATGCTTCGCCTTAATATATCGCAGGGTCAAACCTTCAACGTTGCAGACTTAGATTTGAGCGTTGACTGTTTTTCATATGGCCAACTATATATCGCTCTTTCAAGAGTAATTTCTAAAGAAAACATGTTTGTATTGTCTAATGGCAAGAACGCTGTGAACGTTGTATATAAAGACATTCTGTAATATATTAATTGTAAAAATAAAAGAAATAGGTAAAAATGTAAAAACTAAAAATGTAGTACCTATATGAATTTAGATATTCCAAAGATAGCAGGAAATCTTCAGGGTATAGGGAAAGGGGAATTGTTTTACTCCAAATTTAATGCGTGCGGGCCACGGGCAGTAATGAATAAATCAAAACTACTGGATCGATTTTAATAATTTTTTTCCCGTGCGAAGCCGGGCGGGCCGCTAGTAAAGTATAATGGAGTTTAGTTATTGCTAGGGACGAAGCCGCCTTAATATGGTATTGAAAAGTCAGTATAAAGATGGAGTTAAGAGTTGTGTGAATGAGAGTTCAACTTTGTAGTACGACATAGTCGACACAAAGAATATCTGTTTAAGATATATAGGTATGAACTCAGATAGTCATGGGATATATTTACTAAGGTAATTGAATATGGTTCTGGGTAAGGAATAGTCACATTCGGAATATCTATTGGGGCGAGCTCGATGATGAGAGGAAGTAATACTTCAATCTTTTTTCTTTTGGTCCACCAAAGTAAAAAGAGTTTGAATTGTTATGTCTTTCCATCCCGTATTATCTCATTATAGCTAGAGCCCTTCAGGCTAAAGTTTAATAAGTAAACAAATAATGTTTGCGGTAGGATAGATTAGGAAAGGGGCTGTGGTCTACCTTTTAGTTAGGTTTTGGTATACCGAAGTATGTGACATGGTGTGGTAGTCATTAAATAATATTTATAATATATTTATTTTAAGAGAAAATAGTCAATACCACACATGGGGCAAACTATCTTTTAGTAAAAGACAGCCCCACGAAATGTACTTGCCTTAGGTAGGGCTATCGGGATAAGGATAGGCAGGTTCTTCAAATTAGAACAAGTAAGTGCCAAGCGTCAGCTGCTCCTACCTTGGGGGGTAGCTGATGTAACACCTTCTTTGAGTTGCAAGTATAATAGTGCTGGCCAATTATTCCATTTTAAGTTTTTATAAAATACCTATAGTAGAATGTGTAGTCATTTTGATATTTTTCTATGATGGTAATTTTGTTTCTTATGGGGCTCGGACGTAATGCCCAATTATACGAAGTAAAGGCCTAAGATTGATTTTCATTTAAAAGTAGTTAAAAAATCCTGTCCTGTGATCCTGATGTCCTGTGTATCTCTCTCAACAAAAGAAGTTGACGCTACTAAGTAAACAACCCCCTGGCGATCGGAGTATCGCTACAATATGTGGCGCATTCCAAATAGCAATACTGGGGCATGATAAATCTATGGAATCTTTACCCATAGTACTTATAAAAATTACGAGTAAACTAAACAAAACATAAACATTTCTTACTTTTCAGAATCATTCGGTAAAGCAAAAAACGAAAACTTTGAATCCTTCTGTTTATTGCGACAAATGTGCGAAAGCCATCTACACAGCAATTCTTTGTATTACGTTTCTCCATTTTATAAGAGTTACAGTAATAAACCTTACGTTGCGACGATAATCGTCAGGCCGTCGTACAGGTACGCATGTACTCATAAGGACGGGGCGGCCCCGACTGATTTGCATTTTGCAACGCTGAATTGTCGCGCGCTGTAGGGCTTATTGCGGTAAGCGAATGTCCGATGCCTGCTAATACTTCATGGTTGCAATACTCATATCCAATGTGATAATATGTAACATGTTTACATAAGTATGTATCCATAAAGCAAGAACAACTTATAAAAATTCGGCGAATTTTGATCATGCTCATTTGAAATAACGCAGCGCTTTCAAAAAAACTTAGATATAAAGGTAGTGAGACATGCTAAAAGGAAGTCACTTACGAAGTTTCAAGTATACATAATTCAAAAATTAGTATGATATTTCGTTCCGTGGACTACTTACTTTGTATTTTGGAATCGCACAATTAAATAATGCCTATGTTTTACATAGGGAAATAGCAATACCAATTAAATGTCATTTTAAATGTCATGCTAACGCACCTCTCAGTCATCGGTTATGTTAAATGTCATTACTTATTTGTCAACAAAAGCAAAACAAAAGTATATTGTACGCTGAAAGGTTAATTTAATATTACTTATATTCAAAAATACATTCCGATTTATGTTTAACTTCACCATCATAATATACACATTACGAATATTTTTTTATAATTATCAGTCATGGTTAGATACCTTGAGTAATAATTTATAATTAGATACAATGTCATTTACTGCACAGTAACATATTTAACCATTTATATATAAACTATTAGCTCCTAAGTCTTACTTCATAATATCTGCACTAGAATACTCACGATTAAATGATTCCGTTTCAGTTTTAGGTGGTTTTCTTGTTGGATAATTTTCAGCCATTGCTTTTAAATAAACTTAAAACTACCAAATTTTGTTAATTTCATATCACATTATAATAATTATTATCAAGATGACTTTTTGTATTACAGATTATTAATTTATATTTGTACAAGTGACACATTTTGCTAAAAATAAATTTTGGGAAGTGGCCAGTTGTTGTAATGACAAGTTTACCATTTGATTGTCAAACTGATGACCTTAATTTAACAGAAACGGAATCCATGGACATGGATTCTTTACACTTTACACTCGATAATCCTATACAAGACTCTTTTACTGGTCATTTTAATGGATTTGGTGTAGAAGTGAGATCTTTAGATGAAATGTCTTACTTATATCTTATGTCATGCTTTGGCAAAGGTAGTAAATCAAGATCAAAGCCTCAATTGACTCAAGACAACTGTAGCTCAACTATCATGAGAAAACGTCAGTTTCAGAAAAGAAATTACTGGCACAAAAAGTTTGAGAGCACCGAAAAGACTGAGGACTTATTTTTTAATGAGGTTACTGCATTAATATCTAAGATTGTTAGTGATAGTAAAAAACAACATGGAAAAGAAATAATTGATCTTGTATCAAGTGACGATGAAAATATGGAAGAAGCTACAATAGATCAAAATACAAGCTTTTGTTACGATAACTTTGATTCACATGATATGATTGTTGTTGTGCCTAACAGTGATTCAGAAGATGATAATTATTTTTCTAAAATGAAGCCTAAAACTTGTATAAATAGGGTACAGTTACAGGAAAAACTGATACTAACGTTGCAAGAAGCATTTTTTCTTTTATATGGACTTGGTTGTCTACAAATCCTCAATGTAGACAACAATGCATTAAGTATAGAAACTGCATGGCAATTATTTTCTAAGACTGAACAGAATTTCTTAGAAAAATATGTTGTTTATCATTATTTTAGATCTAAAGGCTACATTGTCAAGCCTGGCATTAAATTTGGTGGAGATTTTTGTAAGTAAATAAAACTTACTGAATTACTGTTTACTTAATCTAAACAATTTTATTTAAAGATATTATTTTATTTTAGTGTTGTACAAAGAGAAACCGGAAATTAACCATGCTGAATACATAGTAGTTGCAGATAGTGATGAAGAAAAGTTTGATTGGATTTCTTTGCTAGGACATGTGAGGATGGCAAATACTACAGTGAAGGTGTGTAAAAAATACAAAACTATTATTGATTGATAGTTGATTGTTTAAAAATTCATACTAACTAATATAATAAATTTGGAAGTCTGTCTAATTGTTACACTTTTATGGCCGCTGAATCCGCCGCTGAATCGATTTTGATGAAATTTGGCATGGAGGTAATTAAAGATCTGGGGTCAAACACAGGCCAAATTAATTTTTAAAAACCTCTAAGGAGCTGCAATAGGAGATATCGACAATTTAATCTCAATTAGGGAAGTTGTGCAATACAGCTAGTAGTCTAAAATTAAGTAACTTTCCTTATTTCTTGTAAAGTTACTATTGATATAAGTATACGATATGTAAATAAAACCCTGTCTGATCAACAAAGGCATAATTTGGTTGCTCAATATAAACAAATTTGTATCATTATTTTATGGATATTGATTCATATATTATTTAAATATTTGCTTGATTTAAGGTGGAAATTGCAGTTTTAGTACTAATTAAAACGAGGCACTTTAAACTACGATATTTTTCTTATTTTAATAAAGATAATTATTTTATTATTCTTTTTGATAACCTCATTGTCCTATATACCTCTTTCGGATCGGACAGGGTTTTCTTTACATGTATATGTGTTTTAGCACTCGCCCAGTGCTTGAGAAACCTTACAAAAGAGAAATTTGACAATAGGACCTTCAACCTTCTCTCTGGCCAGGACGTTTTAACCAACTAAGCCACTGTCGACTGATTCATTGTGGCAAAATTATTCTTTTTTTTTATAGAAGAGGGGGCAAATGGACAGAAGGCTCACCTGATGGTAAGAGATTACTGCCGCCCATAGACAACTACACTACTAGAGGTCTTGTAATTGCATTGCTGGCCTTTTAAGAATAAGTAAGCTCTTTTCTTGAAGGTTCCTAAGTTGTATCCATTTGGAAAAATTTCTGCCGATAGCTGGTTCCACATAGGAGTGGTGCAGGGCAAAAAATGCCTCGAGAATCGCACGGTTATGGATTTCCAGACATTGAGATGGTAAGGATGGAACTTCGAATTTTGGCGTGATTCTGATGGTGAAATTTGGCGGCAGGAATTAATCCAAACAGTTCCTCAGAACATTTCCCATGATAGAGCCGATAAAAGATGCAGAGTGATGTCACCTCTCTACATAGCGCCAAAGAATCAAGCCAATTTGAAATAGTCCCGTCATCGACGATTCGAGCCGCTCTACGTTGAATGCAATCAAAAGGAAGGCGCTGGTACTGTGGAGCCTCCTCCCATAAATAAGAGCAAACTCCATATGAGGCGGGATTTGCGGCTTATAAAGTAATAAGCGATGGGCCAGTGTGAAGTACTGCCTGGCCCTGCTGAGAACTCCCAGCGTTTTAGAGGCTAATCTAGCCTTACCTTCCTAGTGACTGCAGAACTGAACATCGCTAGATATGTCGACTCCAAGTATTCCAATACTGGCTGTGGCTTTCAGGGAAGTATTTTCAACGAGGTGATATGACAAAGAGTCATTTTTTAGCAGTAAATGTGCAAACTTGTGTCTTAATGAGGTTGAATTGGACCAAATTTAATAGACCCCACTCTGAAGCTACGGAAAGTTTTGCTTCAATTTCTGACACTTTTCTTTCTGTGATTGATGTACTTAACTACGTCCTGTTGATTTGGAATATGACTCTGGATACTTAAACAGAACACAATGCTGAGATTCTGATCACAAATAAGTGACAGTGATATGCATGTTAAATGTTACAGAACTTTGCAATAGTCACAATATTAGTGACAATAATAAAAAAGTTCGGCTTCTTCATCAAAAGTTATTTATTTGTGTAGGGATATACTTTTTTCTGTAAACTTATACTTTTAAACCTCCGTTTTTAGCCCTCTTTTTGTTTTGTCCTTTTTTATGTCAATACTGTCGCAGCTTAATGTACTCCCCCTCCACCATTACATTTGTAAATGTTCATTAGCTTATGTAATAGTAGCATTTTTGTAAATGTTTATTAGCATTATAAGTAAAAATAAAATGATTTTGTATCTCTTTTATTAATTGTATTTGTTTTGACTTCTTATTCAATTTTTTTTCTGTAAGTAAAGGTATGTCACTAGTCAAATTGATAATTTATAATAACGGGACCGGATTTATTTTACTATTAGAGTTAGTTAAATGCAGTGAAAATGAATTTATGTCGATAACTAATCGTTAAAAAGCAAAATAATACATTGATAAATTATGATTTTATACAAAAAAATTTAGTCTTCCAACAAAAAAAAATTATTCTCAATATTAAAGTCATAAATTTTTCAATCAAGAGGAAAAAATCATGTGTAACGCGAAAAAAACGATAAATTACTTTTGAATTTAACTTCAACGTCGAATAACTTTGAAAGGAGTGAATTTAATTGAAAATGTTAAGAGACCTTTTTTTTAGAGCATTAAATTTCCTTTAAGAATAAGTATTTTAAATTGTAAAAATATTGATATTTATGGTAGCTACAAAAATCCAAAATCGAAACGCAAAATTGAAAAACTAAATCTTTGTTTATGGCATGATTACAAGGAAACGGCTTGTTTTACGGTAATTTACTAAGATAACTTTTTTTTAGGAAATTTAATTTCCTATAAGAATCCATATCGCTAAAATTTTTCAGATTGATAATTAACAAGTTTTGAGTAAAAAATGCGATTACTGTTGAAAAATCATTAGTCGTAACGATACACCCTTTAATATTATTATTAAGGACTCAAACTTTCACAATAATTTTTTTTTATCATCATGAATGATATTTTCACAGTATCGATAGAAAAAAAAAATAGTCGGTTTTTTTGGCCCAGTCTAAGTGACATGTTGGCAATGGCCAAAAAAATATAGTTGTATTCTATTGGTTGGTTGGCAAAAAATATGTATTCTATTGGCAATGCAAGGATGTGTTTTGGGCTAAACACTTTTAGCCCATGTTTTTGATGCAGACTTAATGTAATAAAGGATTTTTAGATTAATTACAACAAAGTTGATATGGCAATTGGTGTTTTAAGTCAATACCACTTTGGTTCAGGCCCCTTTAAAAGAATAGACTTGCCAGTTAACAAAAGACGTACAAGGTGAAATATGTCACTCCCATTGTGACTACCAGGTTGTAAATATCCTTAACATTTGCCAAAGTTGGTGCCTCAATTTACCTATTTCTATTGGATGAGCATTAATGCTTGTTAAAGTGAAAGATGTTATATTCAAATAAACTTTTACAGGCACTCTTGACAAGAAACTTTTATTTACTACCAAATAATAATGTGGCCACTATTATGTCCGAACCCCATTATCTGTGTAACATATTGGTGTCAATTGATTTTAGGAATGGGGTAATTATAATTAAATTTCTGTTTTCTTTACATAACAATAAATAATTACAATAATAAATTATTGACATTGATTTTAATTATGAACTTTTTGCCAGTGACATCGGTAGAAGTTGAAAGGTAATTTTCTTGCTGCAAATGGATATTTTCGAGTCTAGGAGACAGACCCTTACTTCTGTTAATATAGAACATATCCAAGTCATTTACTAGGAGTGTCACATACTAAACAAATGTCTATGTTAATATAATATTATTATAATTATTTATTATGTTATGTAAATAAAAAATAAAACAGAGTTTTATTTAGTTATAATTACCCCATCCCTAAAATCACTTGCCACCAATATGCGTCATAGATAATGGGGTTTACTTATATTAAGGGTATAAAGGCAAGGTAACCAGTAAACTTATACATATGGTATTGGTATTTCCCCACATAGATGACAATGCACAATTAGCATCTTGTCATAAGTTTAGCTGGCTGATAGTGATTAGAGATCAAAGAAAACTGGTAATTTATAGCCATTTGTTTTGTTTTTAAATTACCTATTTTATGTAGCTGGAAAAAAAGGTTTTTGTGGGAGACATAATTGTCTTCACTACTATGAATGAATGAATGATAACTCTTTATTGTGCACATAATTACAGTAAAAATACATGCTTAGTACGAATAATTTAAAGACAATTTAAAGAATTTACTAAGCCCTTTTCCTAGAATAAAAAAGTTTCGAGTTTTAGCAACTAGCTAATAAGTATAGATATAGTTATTATTATAAACCCTGTTATCTATGTAGCATATTGGTGGCTACTGATTTCATGTATGTATTAATTATAATTAGATAAATCTGTTTTTTATTTTTATTTAAATTACAAAATAAATAACTGCAATATATTATTGACCTTGACATTTTTTTAATATGTGACACTTGTAGTAAATGTTTTTGATATGATCCATATTTAATGGAAGTAAGGCTTTACCTTCTACTCGAAAATATCAATTTGAGACAAGAAAATGATCTTTCAACTGCTACCAATGTCACTGGAAAAACGTTCATAATAAAATCAATGTCAACAAGATATTATTGTAATTATTTATTGTTATGTAAATAAATAAAGAAAACAGAGATTTTTTTTAGTTATAATAACCCCATCCAAAAGTGCATAAGAAAATCAATGTCAATAATTTATTATTGTAATTATTTATTTTAGGTAAATAAAACAAGAAAACAGAGATTTATATTAAATTTAACCAGTTTATAATTAATTTGACAAGGTTTATATTAAATTGAAATGGCCTAGCCATTGAGCTTAAAATTAAGGTTCAAAATTTACTACCCTTTGTTTTTAATTCATAGTTAATTTTGTTATACTTTCTAATTTCTTAAATTCTGATTGGGAATATGTTTTCCAGGAAGTACTGTTAGCTAAAGTTCACAAGCCAACAAAGGAGTATGTCAAATTACCAGAAGATTTAAGTCAATATTCTGTTCGAGTAATAATTTTAACAAGAAATATACCAATAACAATAAACAATGATGAGGACTAAAATTTTTATTAATTTTACATTATATAATTCTAAGCATTTTTATTAAGAAGCCCTTTTCATAGGCTTTTTTATGCCTGTTCTCCTATATTCACTTCTCTGATTTAAGTATTCTTCAGTACATTGTTGTTTAAATTCTTCATTTTTATACCAACTGGATAGACAGGACTTGAGAGCGGAATTTTCGTTCCTACACTTTATTACCATAAGTAGCGAAGATTCCTTACAACATTTTGAGAAGGTTGCCACTTCTTCAACGCATTTTTCAGTTTTAGCTTTATCTCTGATTAACTTTGGTATGAGCACTTCAACTTCTACTTTTCTTAGCGATTTATCATTAGGATCTCCTAAAAAAATAATTCATTTATTTCACTTGGTAAATGTTATGAAATAGTATTATTACAATGTTTTATAATATAACCTAAACCGTGGGGGCCTTCAGAAAATTTATTAGGAAGTACAGTAGCTTCCGGCATTTTCTTGTCAATAATCACTTTCTATTAAAAACTACTATTTTACTTTCATCCTGTTAAATTCCAGTATCGAATATCGATGTTGTGTGTAAGTACCTTCTGTTTTCCTATTGAAAATTGAAGTTACGTAGTATTGTAGGTAGGTACTAGGTATACTCTTTGGATTTGTTATTTGAAATCTCAGGAATATCTGACTTATGTCAGTTACAGTATCACAGATGAGATATATTGTGTATTTAAGCAGGCTGTAAACGCACAAACATGTTTGTCAAACGTACCAACGAGTTTTTAAAAAAAAACTTCACTTTCAAAGCAGTTTTCGCCGTGAAGGGACGCTCCGACGCTCAGATGAGTAACATTCAGCTAATAACATGTCTCAGCGGCGGCGCGGCGGTCGCGCCAAAATGGTGAGTTTGAAAAACATGACTACACCTTCAAACACACATGACAAACACGCTGTCAATCAAATCTTTCAAACATAGGTACAGCCAAATATTCATATTTCTATGAGCCAAACACGTAAAATTTGACAAATTGAGCGTTTACTGCCTGCTTAAGTACTCTTGTAGGCATAGAAAATAAATCATGTCTCATGGGATCTAGATAAGGAAGACAAACTGTGGCCGCGCCACCGTCGCATTAAAGCATTTAAAAAAGTAAAAGCGCGGCGATTTGAAAGGAGTGTCACGAAAATAGCTAAAACAGCGCTACAATCGCTTATATATTCAGCACCGGATACATTTAAATCCGTCTACAAAAATTATTTTCGTACAACAGTTTATTCTGCGCCAGCGCCAATATGAAACCTTATTTTCAAGTAGTTGGATACTACTGTAAAGTGTGTCCTGACTCCTGACCAAAACTCGCTCAATATAAAATTTTATTACTCTGACTGTCTAACGCAGATTAGTGAGATTATACTTTGGCTGAACACACCATTAAACTTTTGATACAATATTTGTTACAATATTTTGGACTTAGTTATTCACTGATTTTTGTTTAATATTAAGAAAAATGGTTAGGTACTTGCACTTAATTTGTAAAAAAAAACTTTAAAACTGTTTTTTTTTTTGTATTTTCTTAATTAATTTACTTTACTTCAAAATATTTAAAGCATTTTTAAAAATCTAAACCCCTTGGATTGATAAAACGATTTATTTGAAATATTCTAGCATTTACTTTAAGTTCAAAAAACCTTTCAGTTATTGAAGACGTTATAAACTTCTTTCATGTATTTTCTTGTATGACAACTCGCCAAGTTCTTTAGAGATCACATCTGCATTTTATAGTGTCATTGCACGAAACTTTTTGACGATAGATGCAAGTGCGGCTAAGGTATAAGCAATCAAAATGATAAAATAGCATGCATTCCAACGGTGAACATATAAAAATGGCTTTAGCATTGTTTAACAAGTTTGAATTTTCATAATAGACAAAGCTACAAAATTAAAATGTCCTCATTCCAAGATAAATATAGTCTCCGTATTTTGCACGTGTAGTTCAGCCGGGCCGCGGTTCCTTTGTGTCTGATAGGTATGATACACGATATTCTATTTGATTTTAACATCGATGATTTGGTGATATTTTTATCGAGTCATTACAATTAGACTTTAAAATAAAAAGATTTATGAACAACACAGATTAAATTATGCAGAACGTTGTACATCAACATTTAAGTATAATATTGTGGACTGTAGGTACTAATATTTCTATAGCCGCTGCCCGCTAGTTTAAGTTACTAAAGGAGTCGCTAGTGGGTTCAAGTGAGTGGTAGCCGAAGTTATTAGATGAATGTGCGGCCGTAGTTTGCTGTCCGTTAGGATTGTTGGCGGCATGTGATGTACGTAGGGGCGTGCGTGGTGGACCGCCGGCCCGCGTCTGCGTCCCCATAACCGAAATCATCTGTTGTGCTAAGTCACAATAATGTTTGTATGTTTTAGGGTCCTGCGTTTGTTAAATGTGAACGTTGTATTAAATCTACATAAACGGTCTCAATTCTCATGCCACCTAAAATAATAAATTCTAATAAGTTACAGGCAAATTAAAACCGAATTCGTTTTTAAAGATGAATAAGGCTACAAAGGTAAACTTCAAAACAAGCGATTACTGATACAAGGCAATGTTAATTTTGTTTAGTTTACTGGCATTAAAATACAGATATGTCTAATTTCGGTCATAAAACGCTTTAGGTTTCTCCTTTCCAAAAACATTAGTCTCTAAAAGTAGGCAACTAAAGTAGCAACCATAACTTGAACTTCACTACAGGAAGGACTACAAACTGGTATAGTAAACGTTAACTTGATTTGAAACTGCGACCTTCTATCATACTTATCAAAGCTCAAGCTCAATCAAGCTCAATAATTGCCAAAAAAAAGGGATTTGCATAGATAAAAAGAGGGAAGAAGGAAGGAATCTTAGAGTTGGACTAATGACGTTAGTCAGAAATATTCAGATATAGATATCAATAGCGTGATAATGATTTGATAATGAATGAAAAAACATTCATCGTGTTTATTACATGATTCGGCGAGCATATTATGTCGTCGGTTTGTTTTAACGCTATTGTTGAACGACAGATGTCGGGTCATTAAACGTGACGTCACGACGTTAAAATGATCACAATAACCATTGACAGATAATAGTTACCACAAAAATAAATAAACATAGATCTAACAAATAACGATCGATAACAAGTAATCGAGAAGAATTAACGTATACAATATGTTTGACGTGTGACGAGATATATATATATGATATATATATATATATATATATATATATATATATATATTAAATAAACAGGAATAAGAAATGAAGATTTCATTGAAGGACTCCGTTGAAGAATAGACCATCTGCCGTTCTGCCAGGCAGGTCGTAAAAAGTTTAGCTAGTCAGCTAGCTATTACATGTCACCACCGTAACTACTACTAGGTAATAGAGTTCCGCAACGTCTCACTTCAGGTATTTGGTAACACCGCCTTACCTATTCCTAACGTAATAACGTCGATTCCGTCATTATCGTGTTCCTGTTTGAAGGATAAGTACAAATAGCAACGTGCCATTACCATCTTTTTTGTCTATAGGTCTATGGTTTTTCTATCAGGTGAGACAAATGCTTGTTTGCTTATATGTTAAAGAAAATTTTTTAAAATATAATCTAATAATTCGTAAAGTAGAGAAAATTGTGCAGGAAAGGGTCACTACTAATATTATAACATTGATATTTGCTTGTCTTTCTTTCACGCAATATCGGTTTAACAGATTTAGATGAAATTTGGCATTGAGATAGACTATAAGCAAATTGTAAAAATAACGAAAACATCGAATATTTTATACATTTAATTTTATAATACTGTATAATTTCTTCGAAAGTTTGATTATGCTATTATATCGAAAGTTCAACAAATGACTCATTTATCTTATTTTTGTTCTATCTATCATTTATCTTATTTTGTTTATAATCTCACCCTAAGGTTGACTGGAGGTTGCATTCATTTGTTCTTATTTCTTGTATTGTGCTACGATAGCGAAAATATTCCTTTCATGTTTCTTTAAAAAAATAAGTTGTACGAATTCCTATTTAATAAAAATAATACAGACGAGCCAAAATTACTTGCCATATTAAGAAATGTCGTATACTTTCATCAGTTACAGAAAGTGAAATTGTTTTTGTTGCTGTGATAATTCTTATATCTGTATGCTAATTTGTCATAATTTGTCGAAATTACTTTTAAAAGCTTCAATCATGAAAGTTTCGATTGCAATATTTGATAAAAACTTAACTTTCAAAAATATTGTGAACAAGCAGAATCTGTATTATTGGAGTCTAATTAACAGCTTTCATTGTTGTAGTCATATATTTTTTTCCTTTAAATCGACTGGAAATCTGCAAAAGTAAAATGTAATTAAAATCATAGTTCGCTACATGAAAAAACACTTATCCTATAAGTAAGGTATATTTAATCAAAATGCAAAAAAATAAGATGGCTAAAGTGACAAATATGCAACTATGAAAAAGAAGACTGAGTTGGAATACAAAAGTAGAATATCGATATTGAAATTATCGAATATCGATATGACTCTTGATATCACTAGTTAATTCTAAGCAGAACAAAATTAAATAAATATTATTAATTCTGCCGAAAATCAATATCTCTATTGTTAATACAATATTGTATTAAGAGTTACTGATAAAAATTAGATGCGTTAAATACCATGTTACTCAATTTTTGATTAAAAACTGACACGTACCTGTGTGTGTTACACTCCTTTAGGTAGAGAAGTTTGTCCACTGTCCAGTGGTAATATTAGGTACCCCATAGTCCTACAATAATATTGCACAATATTACGAATTGTGATTTTAGGGTTAATATTGAAGATTGCACAGTTGATTAATGCCCATGTCAAAAAAAAAAGAAAAAAAAAGATTGCACAGTGATTGAACGAAAGTTTGAGAGGGTTTAATTTTTATTGCGCAATTTTTTTTCTTGCGCTGTGTAGGGTTAGTATTGCAGAATACTTTTCACTTCAGAGTTTGGAGCGGTCGCGTTCGGACTTCGGTCAGTCTGCAGTCACGGTGTTTAATATATTATGGTTGTGTCGTAAATTTAAGCAAATTGGCGAGCAAGAATGCTATAAAGATAAAGAAAGGGAGTTTTTACTTGAGTATGTAGAATTGTATAGAGATTTATTTAACAAAATCACCAGCATGGTTGCCGCCAAAACTTCGTCGTCAGACATGTTGCTCATTCGAAAATATTGATCAGACTGATTTGAGTTTGGAGTCAAAGGAGGTATTGAATATTATTGCACAATAAAAGTATTGTGCAATGTTGTAGGTCTATGGGGCGCCTTATTCACGTCATCACCAAATATATAAATATGTATATTTAGTGATGGTCGGGCGAAATTGGTCGAACTAAAATTGCAAATTACAAAAAAAAATAATTCCAAATTATAAAAAATGCTAATTATTGCTATGCTCAGAATTCTGAGTAGTTACCTACTCAGAATTCTGAGCATAGTTTTTGGCCGGGAGTCGGGACACTATACAGTGATTTAGAAACTTTACCAATGCCAACATTTTACTTAATATACGGTGCTGTTTTATAATTCAGACTTTTAGATTTTGCCACTTTTATTTAGAAAAAGGAAAAGTGTAGAAAGACCTTCACCGGCTTAAATAGCTTGATAATAATGAAGATAGTATGGTAACGACGATGTTTAAACTATAACGAAATGTGAGATATTTTGTGCTCGAACCACTCAAGCTTCAAGTTTTTTGACTCACGTGTAAAAATAAGGCTCTTTACTTGATTTAATATCTTGCAACATCATTCGTGAGCTTGCACATTTGACGAAATTGACGTCACTCTCAGAAATGTCACTTTTATTGTCATTTACGTTTACGAATGTTGTGGCCGGAGGAAATTAAAATTATTTGAAACTTGTAGTAACTTTCTATAATATTAGCGTGTTTTATTATCTTAAACTGTAATAGATAAAGTAGGTAAATACGTGTTAGATGTTTTTTTTTATTATTTCTTGTTATCAATAAATCACCGAATCGTCAATCTCACAAAGCATTCTACTTCTGTTTCAGGTTTAGTCTTAATTTGAAATAATGGACCGCCTTTTACGCCTAGGAGGAGGTATGGCGGGCTTGTCTCAAGCTCCGCCGTCGACTGACGCACCTGTTGTCGATACCGCAGAACAAGTTTATATATCTTCGTTGGCTCTTTTGAAAATGTTAAAACACGGTCGCGCTGGCGTTCCTATGGAAGTGATGGGTCTCATGTTAGGTATTACGAATTAGTTATCTTCGTTAACACTATTATTTAGCTTTACTGTTCATATGTCGTTTTTTAAAATTGAAATAGTCAAATTTACAAAAGATGAGATTATTCCTGTAAGTTACGCCAGCAACCCGAATAACAATATGATTCATTGATTCAATTTCAAAAGAGAATTTAATTTATGTGTAGTAAATATTTTAAGGGTGCATCATCTGTGCAAAGGGTATGTGCTATCTATAATTTATACTTTTCTTTAGAAGAGTGTTGTGTTTGTGAGACTCCAATACAGCTATTGAGGACCATTTATCATGGCCATTGTGCCATAAATCATAATACCTGCATGGTGGACAACCTTAATGAGACCAATGATGCTGACATAATGTGGCACAGTTTTAGTCTGACAAAATATAATGGCTGAACTTGCTCGCACAACAAGAATAACTTCTATACTAATATTATAAAGAGAAAACATTTGTATTTTTGTTTCAATTCAATTCAAAAACTGCTAGACCAATCATAAAAAAATTTTACCATCAAAAAAGCTACACCATCCAATGTGTGACATAGGCTACTATTTTACGTAAAGGAAGTACAGAATTTGACTTATGTTATGCCAATGGAGTCATGTGTAACAGTTAGTTATGCACTTCAAACCAGAACTAGATAGTGTCAGTAGCTACTATTGTGTCCAAAAAGGTAAGACCTAATATTTAACTCGACAACATTGCTGTATACCATCTAGTAGTTACCCTGGAAATTATGTATATTGCATAGTGTCTGACTTACAAACTGCCTGGAATAAAATCAGGTGGCCTATTATTTAAAAAGGTCTGGAATAATATGAGTGTTGGGTTTGGGTTTTAAAAACTTGCTAAATATTTTTTTATTTTATTTAATAGCAAACAAACAGGGGGCTCTTCTGATAAAGATATAATCATCATCTATAGGCACCAAAGATGTTATTAGTGCATTTGTATCCATGTGATGGTGTTCGAATTCCTCATGCATAAGTTTGTTGGCTACTATTGCCTTTAAACTGGAACACAACAGCAAAAACCACAGAAGTCATTGCGTATGGTACCATACCTGGTTCATACATTGCAGAACTCTACCAACTACCACTGTACAAAAGTAGTCACAATGTTAGTGACACGTATTTGCCTTTTCACATCTTTTACGAGATGCCTAGCAGTAGACAATTGGTCTATTCCTTCAAAAGAGAACACATGTTATAGTATTAGATTCCACTATAAGACGACCTTCATCATGCTGGTTAATGGATGAAAAGTATTTTATATTCAATAAAATATGTTAATAAGTATATTAATAAGTATATTGCAAATGGGTTGACTAAAAAAATTCAGTCCAGAATATGATTAATTAACAATTAATTTTTTTTTAAACATTTCACTGGTTTGGTTAATATACAATTTCCGTACTAATCAACAGTCTGAAGCCTATACATAGAATATGCAAACGTTACATTCACTATTTTTTTCCTGTCACAACTCTTGGGTAGGCCAGGTTACTAGTATTGATTTACCTGTTTATACATGTTTACCCTAGAGTTGTGACAGAAAAATAATAGTCAATATTTGCATATTCTATAGACTTGATAATATGTTTTATTGGTATGGAATTAATCTATTAACGAAACCCGTGAAATGTTAAAAAAAAATCTACTGAAATATTTTAGTCAACTCATTTGCAATATATTTCTTGCCATATTTAATTGGATATAAAATACTTTGCATCCAATAACCAGCTTGTTGAAGAACGCTCTATAGTGGGATCTTATTATTTTAAGTGTGTTTAAGAACTTATTACCTCTTACCACCATTTGCTTGTTAACTTGTCTTATGTAATAAATGTATTATTTTTGTTTTACAGGTGAATTCGTTGATGATTACACAGTTCGTGTAATAGATGTATTTGCCATGCCTCAAACAGGTACTGGTGTTTCTGTAGAAGCTGTTGATCCAGTGTTTCAAGCTAAAATGTTGGATATGTTAAAACAAACAGGAAGGCCAGAGATGGTTGTTGGATGGTATGTTAAATAACTTAACAACGTTTAGCTTAAGCAGAGTTAATTAAACACATGTTGAAGTACCAATGGTCTGCTTCGTAGTCTAGGGGATAGCCTATTCGGCTCAGATCATGATGTCTCGGGTTTGATCTCCGGGATGGTCAAGTGTTATTGAGCTTTTGTCAAGGGTTTTCTCAAATATCCTAAATCTTAGTAGCTGCTTGGAGTCTAGCAAGTTGAGTGTTACCATTCCGATGGACACGTAAAGACGTTGACGCTTCAGATGAACACGTAAAGACGTTGGTCCCACTTATTGCCAAATATCGTTATCAGGTCTGTAAAATGCGGCGATGGGGATCATCACTCATCTCGCCAACCGAAAAACAGGTGTATTGTATTGAACCAGAATGAATATAGATGTTTGGTTTACTCTACCTACCCCACAAGGGAACCGAGCATGATAATACTTTTTTTTGGTTTGCTACATGGTGCTTGCCTACACTGCATTTGCTATTTTGCTATTTATTAATGATAACTTTGACCAGCCTCTTTACATCTGAAAGGTAAAGCGGTAATACAATCTCCTTAGGATTGTTGCCATTTTTTGAATATACAGAAAAACTCGAGACAAAACTCATAATAATTCTGTTCACTGACAGTTCTCAATGTCATCGGAATTTGAAAACATAAATGTTATGCTTATATTAGCATTCATGTTATGATAAATGAGCTTACTGATAGAAAAATATTCCTGTTGATCCAGTGTTTCAAGCTAAAATGTTGGATATGTTAAAACAAACTGGAAGACCAGAGATGGTTGTTGGATGGTATGTTAATTAACTCAACATTGTTTAGCTTAAGCAGAGTTAATTAAACAGATGTTGTAGTACCAATGGTCTGCCTCGTTGTCTAGCCTATTCGGCTCAGATCATGATGTCTCTGGCTGTAGATCGGAAATGTATGTAAATGTATTTCAGTAAATTGGAAACCTTATAGCACAACTAAATTTTTGGCTATTAGGTGGTAGAGTTCTGCATTGTCTCGCCCAGGACTGATACCACCTCCTTACCTATTCTTGCCACAATAGCGTCAGTGCTTGTCATTGTTGTGTTCTGTAAAGTTATGCATGTGGTATTAGACTTCACAATATCGCAACATACCATTAACATCTTTGGTGTCTATAGGCGATGGCTGAATCTTTCCATCAGGAGACCACCTGCTTGTTTGCTATCTTATGATAAAAAAAAACTGTCTCATGGCTTATTTTAGTTTGGGTCATATCCTGGATTTTTGCAAGAATCATGTTTTTCTGATAGAAGTGTGTCCCTTGAGATAAGAATGTAAAAAGATTGAAACCATTACTATTCGATCAAGAACCATATAAACCATTTTAAGAGCATTTATAGTTTTGGGAATTATAAATGCTCTTAAAATTTGCATGTAATTATGTGGTCAAAAGACTCTAATGAGGAAATCCATTTACCTCTACTGCCAGTAAACCAGTGAATCGTGGTGAACAAGGCGCTTATTTAGACTTTAATGGTCACACATTGGTGGACCACATGGACATCATAGCAAACATAACATATATTACATTCATATTATATGTATTTACTGTTTTCTTAGAAATCTATATAAATCATGACAAAAATTATTTACAGGTATCATTCCCATCCCGGCTTTGGTTGTTGGTTATCTGGCGTTGATATAAATACTCAGCAGTCATTTGAAGCCCTATCAGAACGAGCTGTTGCTGTTGTAGTTGATCCAATACAGTCAGTTAAAGGGAAAGTTGTAATTGATGCGTTTCGTCTAATCAATCCAAACATGATGGTTCTTGGTCAAGAACCCAGACAGACAACCTCAAACTTGGGGCACTTACAAAAGCCTTCCGTGCAAGCTCTCATTCATGGTCTTAACCGTCATTATTATTCCATCAGCATAAACTATAGAAAGAATGAATTGGAACAAAAAATGCTGTTAAATTTGCATAAAAAGTCTTGGATGGATGGTCTTACTTTAGCAGACTATAAAGAACACTGTCTTATTAATGAAACCACTGTTACTGAAATGCTTGAATTAGCTAAGAACTACAACAAGGCTTTAGAAGATGAAGAGAAAATGACTCCTGAACAGCTAGCCATAAAAAATGTGGGCAAACAAGATCCAAAGAGGCATTTAGAGGAAAAAGTCGATGTTTTAATGGCAAATAATATTGTCCAGTCTTTAGGAGCGATGCTAGATACCATGGTCTTCAAATGATTTTATAAGTTGTAAAATTTAAGATTTAAACTAAGAAAGATTTTATGTAGTGCATGAATTTGTAACCTACATACGATATTGTCTACAACTGATGTTATTGATGTATATGGACATCTTTTAAATAAA
The DNA here is from genome assembly GCA_036924255.1 of Apodemia mormo. Lineage (NCBI taxonomy): Eukaryota > Metazoa > Arthropoda > Insecta > Lepidoptera > Riodinidae > Apodemia > Apodemia mormo. The sequence continues at coordinate 16,458,511 of JAUPFN010000017.1, forward strand.
GAAAAAACAATTCTTTTCTAATTCTGTATTTTTAGTAAAATAATCTTCGTCCTGCAATCTGATGGCAAATATTCCCTAACTTTTTTTGTACTGTCGTATATTGATCATTATTTGCAAAATCTATGTCAAACATGGGCTTCAGATCCTTTTGATTATTAACAATACTTCTGATGATAGTCTTAACTTTTTTAAAGGCTGCATCAGGGTCGTCCATAGTTACCTGCAATGTATTGTAAATATAAAAACATTCAAAGTACAGTTAGATAAGGTAACCAGTGAATTGGGTTGCATTAGACACCATTTTTTATGCTTCATTTGATAGCAATACTTCAAGACCTATTTTTCTAAAGAGCTAGCTCGCACTTGTGTTTTTAAAATAGGGTGATAGTTTCATCGTTCTGGGATTCAGTATAGAGTTATATAGCTGTGCTATCTTTTTCATGGCGTGACCCACCTTAGCATATTAAAAAAAATATTGCAATCCGCTACCTTCCGACTCCTGATTTGTATTACAGATATCAAATCTGTTGAAGCTCAGAGTAGTCCATTTTTTTCCTGTATTATTCGAGCATTTAAATATCTTGAAAAAGAGTTTTCAAGGACGGGACGAAAAGTAATTACTGCTAAAGATAAGATCTATGCCCATGGTTTTAGGGAAAAATAGAAAAAAACGCTCTTCTTTTCGATTACTACCTGACTGACTTATGCATTGGTGCAATTTAGATAAATTTGTACTAAGCCTTTTACTTTACGTTTACTCTAATAAAATTACAACTCCGCAAGTATAATGACAAAACATAGAAATTGACCGCGACATATAAATCGGTGCTTTTTCTATAAAGATAGCTACCTATGTGTTTATTTATTTATTTGCATTCCACAATGTAATATTATATGTTACAAATATGTAATATTATATATTATATGTAAATATTACAAAACAGTTGTCAATTATTGTGGACCCAGTAGGGCACTGCAAACATTTTTAGAAGAGAGGAGGATATTATACAATAATTATATCTATACTAATATTATAAAGAGAAAAGATTTGATTGTTTGCTTGCAACGATTTAATTCAAAAACATTTGATCGATTTTAATAGTCCTTTCACATTTAGAAAGCTATATTATCCGTAGTCACGTTATCTTTGGTTATTTTTCACCCGACTGAGCAAACAGAACTAATGTTTTTTGATCACGTGAGCGAAGTGACGATTGACATTTGACTGCTAGTATTTATATATGTCCTTAATTATTAAAGTTTATCATATTTAAATTTTTATCAATAAAGTTATAACATTATGTAATAAGTAATATTATGTGAATCAATTTTAATCATTCATTAATTTAAAAAAAAATGTCATTGTATATTAATTGTACATGTCATTGTATATTAATTGTGAATAAATTATAATTATATATTTAAAATAACTTATTAATTTTAATATAAAAATATAGAGATTAAATATAGGGGTTCTCGATAGCAATAGGTTTGGATATTATTACTGTGTCACTTTTGTTTATCACACATATATTCCTCTAAAGTATAATATGCTTTTTCTATTAAATATTGTTTCAGATTTTTAATGAAAGTTCTTTCATTTGTTTTATTTTGTATATAATTAGCTAAGTTATTTTATATCTTGATTGCCATCACAAATGGGCTATTTGAGTGTAAGGTTAGCCAGGAGGTAGGCAGCATTAACATGTTTTTATGTCTAATTGAATGGTTGTTACTTCTGTCTTCCCGTTTGGCAAAGAAATATACGTACTTTCGAGTGAACTTACAAATTTCTAATATATATATATATATATATATATATATATATATATATATATATATATATATATATATATATATATATATACATTAGAAATTTGTAAACTCTATTCATTCATAAAAAAAAATAATACGAATACTCGTAAATATAGGACAAACTGAAAGCTGCAAGCAATATTTTAAAAAACTAAGTTTACTTACTCTACCGTGTAGATATATATATATATATATATATATATATATATATATATATATATATATATATATATATATATATATATATATATATATATATATATATATATATATATATATATATAATATACTATATTTACGAGTATTCGTATTATTTTTTTTTATGAATGAATAAATAGAGTTGGAGCTTCGGTACTATTCCCCCATTATATAACACCGTAACTTAACCATGCATAAGCGTATGCAAAGTAGGTAATTAGCGCGGTTTTTTTGGTCAGTAGTTTTTTTTACTTCTCGGAGGGCATAAGTAAATTTAGAGAGTTTTGCTCGTATGTTTTGGATATGCGTTTTCCAGTTTATATGAGTATCTATATTCAATCCTAACAGTGTACAGTTTTTCACTACGTCTATTTGTGTATCCAGTATTTTGAAATTAACCGAATGTGGTGTTTTTTGATACGGATAGAATGTCATGAGTTTAGTTTTCTTAAAGTTAATTTCCAAATTATGGTCTTTCATCCAGCTAGGTAGTTTTGAATAAATAGAATGTAGTTGTCTACTTACTTGTGTGTTATTTTCGCACGGCACTAGAATTGAAATATCATCCGCAAACAAAACACAAGGCTCTTGAATAATTTTTGGTAGGTCGTTTATGTATATCAGGAGCAGAAGACAGCCGAGCACAGATCCTTGAGGAATAGATGCATTTATAGTCTTTCCTTGAGATCTTATATATTTTTTTTTTATCGTAATCAAAGAAATTAGTCTCTACAAATTGCTCTCATATTTTGCAAATATGATGAAAACCATTTAAGCGCTATACCACGGATTCCTATGCTGTTTAATTTATCTAATAGTATTTTAAATTGTACTTTGTCGTATGCTTTTGTCATATCTATAAGTATTCCCAACGCGTATTTTTTTGTTATTTAAGGTATTAATTATTTCCTGCATGTATATATAAATTGCTATGGTAGTAGATCGGATTGTAGATTGCTATGGTAGAGACCATTATTGGCATTCATTAATAATTTTATATTTTTCGCAGAAAAATTATACACTCGATTGTACATAGCTCTTTCGAAAATTTTCGAAGCTATAGATAATAGTGAAATTGGCCTGTAGTTATTCAGGTCTGTTTTTGAATTTTTCTTAAACTTATTCCAAGACTGGTTGATTAATGTACAAAGCGGTAGACCCAACTGATCTGCACACTGTTTAATTAAAAAAGGTGGAAGTTTATCAACGCCGTGGCTTTTTTATTTTTTAGGTTAAGTATTATTTTGTGGATTTCCCGGCAATCTACTGGTCTTACAAATATTGTGTTTTCAGTCATATTTAGTGATGGAAACGTACTTTCTGATGGAGACGTACTTAGTGATGCAAGCGTACATGGCCCCCTATCGAGTTGCTGATTTTTATTCTCCCCTACAGATGCAAAATAATCATTGAATTTATTGACCACTTGTTTTGGATCCGAAATAAGTGTGTTATTTATTTTTAATTGTATACTGGTTTTCTCAATTTCTTTGTTTTTGTTGGTACGCTCGTTATAGATTTTATTTTGTTTGTTGAAATTTTTATTTTGTATGTATATTGTAGTTTTTTGGAAGTTTTAACAGATTTTTTAAATATTTTTCATATTTTTTATCATATTTTAGGATTATAGGATTGTTAGTTTTTGACACAATAATTTTTAATAGTCTTATTATATTACACAATATTAACATTTTTCAGTTTTTACTCGTGTTATATTGTGAGTAAAAACAGAAATATACATATAATCGTATTATTATCATTTACAAAAATAAATTTTGAATCATTTTTATATTTTGACTAGTATGTACTTACAGTATCCCAAAACAGGCCTGGACATTGACGGTGTATATCTTCGTATTCGTCGCGGATAGTTGTTGTATAGATCTCCGGTGGTAACTAAACAATTATAATTACATTATTCCGTAATCTATACATATAATAAAATCGTAGAAAAGTTAAAAGTGTACGTTGAATATTTTTTTTAAAAGAATACTTAATAATCTACAATCGGTATCGAAGCCAAAAATATAATTTTTTAGAATTTTTGTCTGTTTGTCTGTATGTTTGTCCGGGGTAAACTCAAAAAGTGCTGCATGTATTTACTTCAAATTTTGCATGAATGTTACTAACAGGTCGAGTCAACATATAGGCTACATATTATCACGCTATCACTTACGGAGGAGGAGCAGTGCGGAGTAAACGAAGTCCGCGCGGACAGCTAGGACATTTATATTATAAACAAACTGTACTAGCTGTAACTAGCTGCTATTGACTAATAATTCGCATTTGACCAGTTTGTCTCATATTAAGCAACGCTATGGTCTGCGGTTCACTCTTATCAATAATTAATTTAAACGCAGTAAAATTAACCGTCTTACCATTTACTGTATATCAAGAACCGTAAATCATTTTTCATCAAGGACATTTGAAATGAAAAATATGCAAATCCGTTCAGGCGGTGAACATACATAAAAAAATTATGGACATGGTTATGGCAGTTTACCTAAACGATAAATTAGTTCTTAGACAAGCAGCTCAAATATTGTTCTACTAATCAGCTGGTATATGGTCCCCCGGTGTTGGTCCCGAGATCCTTTGAAGAATAGGCCAATTGCCGTTCTCCCAGGCAGGTCGTTAAAAGGCGACCGATTGGCTATCGAGTCACTACCATTGTGGCTACTAGGTGGTAGAGTTCTGCATTGTCTCGCCTGTGTCTGGTACCACCACCTTACCTATTCCTGCCGCAATAGCGTCAATGCTTGTCGCTGTCGTTTTCCGGCTTGGAGGGTAAGATAGCCGGAAAACTTATGCATGTGACGTTAGACCTCGCCACAAGATGGCAACGCACCATTAACATCTTTGGTGTCTATAGGCCATGGCTGACTCTCCATCAGAAGACCCATCTGCGTGTTTGCTATCTTATGATATAAAAAAATGTGTAAACGGTTGACCCTACGGGCCATCCCTGAAACTTCCCTCTATGTTAAGGTATTTTAATCTCAAAAGAGTAAAAAATATAAGCATAGATTTTTCAATTCAAACATCTATTTTGTTTGTAAAAAATGGCAGTATATTAATTTTTGAAAAGCTGTATATTTGAAAACGATGATGGCATTCAACTAAATTTTTGAGATCTAAAATATTGCATTAGCTAAATAATCGATATGGTGAAAAATTTCGATGCTATGTCAAAAAACATTTTAGTTTCTAATTTTCTTCATTGATAAATTCCAAAAAATTGACTGATTTTGATTTAACAGTATTTAACGCAGTTTTTAAAGGAGAAAAGCTGATAAGATTTTTAAGACAATCGGTGAATTAACTTGAAAGTTATTTAAAAAAAATTAAGTAAGTTTGCTAAAAACAACGTAGTTTTAATATTTGAAAAGCTATAAGTTTTGACAATTAGATTCAGTTTTGATTTTTGAAACGGCATTTGACGTAGTTTTTTTAGTACTAAAATATCGTAGAACACCAAAAAATTATTGGTTGAAAAATTTCGAAGCTATGTCGAAAAAACACTTTTTTCTAAACTTTTCGTCAACGATTACTTCCAAACGCATAAACTGATTTTGATGCAATTTATGTATTAGACGTAATTTTTTCAGGAACAGAGCGAATTAGTTTTTGTACTCAATCGGTATATAAATCTGGAAGTTATATTATAAAAATACCGTTTCTTCAAAATTTTGTTTGGCGTTTTTTCAAAATTTCTCAAAATCCTCCTGGACCGACTCGGTTCAAATTTTCAGGAAATCTAAGTTGAGCGGAATCCAATCGAATGCCATCAACCGCGTTTCGATCGGTCCAGCTGTTTAAAAGTTATGAGGTGTTTACATACACACATACACACACACACACACACATACATACAGACACACTGACGTCATCGTGAAAATAGTCGGAAAAGGTTCCTAGGCCCTCAAAACGTGGACATCCGGTGAAAACTCGATTTCGAAAATCGGGGTAAAATCAGTAACTTCCTTATCTACATACGTAGTGGGAAGTTAAAAATTGGCACGTTAAGTAGAGGCCACTGCCCAGAGATTTGCAACATGAGGCCTTGTTTAACTCAACATTAAGTCGTAATTTGAACGCGGCAACAACAGACTTCCGGTTTCCTATATCTCCGGAACCCTGCATAAGATTTTCACTAAATGAATTGATAACTACTTCTTTTTTGAAAGTCGGTTGAAATTCACCTAAGTCATAAATAGGAAAACCTGTTCAATAGGAAAACTGAACAAAAAGGATATTCTATAGTATATCTGTAAGTATAAAATATGCACGCGTAAATCGAGTTTTGGTGGTTATCTGTGCATCTTTGACCGCCCCGTTGATCGAATGGCAAGCGAACCTAATCACGAATCGATGGGGCTCGAGTTCGACTCCCGACGAGGACAAACAATTGTGTAATGAGCATAGATATTTTATTTTTGGGTCTAGGTGTAACAGTATTTATATACGTATTTCTATGTATTAGTGTCGTTGATTATCACCCATAACACAAGCAAATAATTTGCTTACTTTGGGGTTAGATCGATTTGTGTAATTTGTCGACCGATATTATTATTATCTCTTTATTTACAATTTTTTTCTTATTTTATATACATTTATAATTACAACAATTGGAAAATACAATATAGAAAGAAATATACAAAAATAGATTTCCCGCCGACGCGGACGGGAGCCTTGCAGCTAAGCTGCCGCGCCGGTGGTTAGGGCACACTGCACTAGATCAACGAAATGATAATGGAAAAGAATTTAGATTAGGTACTTTGAAAATAATAATAATTAATACCAAAGATTACAAAATACACATCATTAAAGCTTTACGTCGCGATCGGTCACTGGCGTTGGTACAATGTGAATGTCGGTGCTTATTCATCAGTCAAGCCCCATTGTAATTATTTATCGCCAGAAAGTATAAGTAGGTAGGTATTATGTAGTTTGTGCATACCTTGTCATAGTAACTTAGTTCCATGGCTACATTATTAGAATCATCAGACACTTGACCTGATATTTCTGAAACAATTTTGTATAATTAAGGCAGTGACTAACTGCTGCGTCTGGCTCGGATCTTAATAAAAAGTTTGTCTTTTTAACAAGTAGATGGTTCTTGGTGATAAACAACGCTTGTAGACATCAATAGCGAAACATGTTAATGGTTGGTTGGCATCTAATGTCAAAAGTATAAATTGACAATGTACCTTACTTTCGAAACTGGAACACAACAGTATCAAGTTATTACGTTATGAAAAGATGAGAAGCGGTGCTAATAATTGGCGTATTTAGAGTTATTTTTCAGATTGGTTCTGGGACTCTACTACAAAAAATAAATTGGTAAAGTGCATATCGGAATGATGTCGGACCATGCGCAATGTAGGATTCTGAAGTTGCCCATCACAATCATGCGGATTAAGAAGAGGGTTTTTATGGTTTGCTGACATGACTAATATGTATCTTCGTGCAAAATTACAGCTTTCTAGTAATAAGTATCTCTGAGCTATCGTGCGGACTGGCGGAGGATGGACGTAGCGAAACTATAAGGGTTCCTAGTTTACTTCGGGACCCTAAAAACGGTCGTGAGTTTGGACTCGTTTACATACGTAATATACATAAATATATACATACATAAACTTGTATCTATTGTTTGCTTTATATTTTGAACTCTGGGCTTAATAATCTATCCTTAGCCATATTTTTGCTCTAAGCTTAAAATAACTGAATTTAGCGGGTAGTTTCAGGGATGTAGGGCCAACCGATGTACAGAATGTTTTATTTCGTATAATTAAATGCTACCGACCTCCTGAGTGGTCAAGATTTTAGGTTCGACAGAGAGGTTAATATTGTTTATTTTTCTAGTAGTAGTCGCTTGATATTATTTTATTTATCGCTTAGCTCCCAGCCACCTAGTTACAGAGTAGTAGTATTAGTAGTAGTATTTAACAATTTTGCTTTAATTCGCCTTGAAAAAGCTACTCGTTAGAGAGGCAGATAGACTTAGTTATTTGTATTGATATAAAAAACCCAAGATGCACAGTCCCGAACAAAACTGACACTCAAAAGTGCCCCTAATTTCATTTAAGTAGTTATAGATATGACAAAAACGTATGTCTTTGTATATCCAACATTAAGTGCAAGACTTATAGTTGTTTTTACAAAGCAATGGACGAAAAGAAATAAAATTGACAGTGTCACGACCGACGCGATTCTATTTGAAATGAGTGCACAATTTAAAATTGCGTGCTCATTTTTGGAGGACGTTTTTGACACACTGATTGTGTATCTTGGGTTTTTTATATCAATGGTTATTTGTCAAAAGTTTGACATGTAAGCACTAAACACAAAAATATAATTTACCGTGTTCTGCTGATGTGTCACTCGTTTGAATAAACCTGTTCTCTAATAAGAATGCCAGGCAAAGATCCGAATCACAGGATTTTAAATTCGTCACATTTGCACTTAAGGATTTTAAAAGTATATTCTGCACTGAAAATGACAATAATTACATAGGTACATAGGTATTATTTATAAATTACAAAATTAATGAAAGCAAAAATCTCATTATTAATATGTTAAGTAAAAACTTTGTACCCCATTTTACATTTATAACGCGAACGGAGACCCGTGGGTATGACATTTGGCATAGGTGGCATAGGTAAAATTTAAGCGGATCATAATTTGCACTCCGCAAATAGCTAATTTCATAATTAGATTTTTGCAATACATATATTATACATTAAATAGTAATAATTATTACAAAAAACACTACCATTCATTTGACATACATAATAATAATATATACAAAATATATATTTTTTTGATGATGATTACAGTCTGTTATAAAACCAGAAGAGATTTTGTTCTTAAATCTATGGTCAAACAGAGTCATAGAATTTTGACCATTTGCCAATCGCTAGTAAACCCTGAATCGACAAATATACCTTTTAATTTGCGCGCCTTACAGCCCGTTGCGTGATCAAACAAATTCTTTCAAACATAATTATTTATATTCAAAAATCGCACGAGAACAATAAATATTGACGAAAGAAGAAAGACGGAAATCCCAATAACAGGATTTTAAAGTACTTTTGTAGGTACTGAAGGATTTCAAAAGAATTTTCTCCACTAAAAATTGCATGTTACATTCTTTTTATCAAGAATAAAATGAATGCAAGCATCGTGCCACGAGCTGTCAGTGAAAGTCTCGCCAAAATAGGTCTAGCCGTTTTGAGAGTTTAGCTAGAACAAAAAGACAGCAAGAGAAAACTCTTAAAATTAGTTTTGGATATAAATAACGAAGAAACATTTGTATGCATTTAGTAAAAATAATATGTTATTTTTACATTATTCATGCTATACTTAACTAGTAGTTTATACCAGGGACTGTTTAGCGGTATGAATAAGAGTACAATTTTTCTGTACGACGTCACATAATTAAATTTCGGTATTCCAAAATTCTAGTACAGATATTTCTTTTAGTATCTCCATATCATAAAAATTCATTACAGATGTTTTTGATACACATATTTTTGAAATACTATACTGATATTTTATACTTATGCAACCTTAGGCTTAAGCTATTTGTTTTCAAATAATAAATAAATAAACAAGCAAATAAATATTAAAACAAATATTTGTGTTAAACTATAGGCTTAAGCTGTTAGTTTTCAATTAATAAATAAATATTGAAAATCTATTTCATTAAAAATTACGGTTATTAACTGCTTTATCAAGCGAACGAAGCTGTTGAATATTTACTTTCCATTTCCGGCTGTGACCGTATTAACAATCCTGAAGTGTCCGGTTCTTGGTCCAAAATATCCGTGTTTTCAGGTGAATTAAAAGTAACGGACTTGGATGTGTTTCTGCTGCACTGAGTTGCATACAAACCTGTAATTTTTAAAGTAAAGTAAAAAGTGCGAGAGATTTCTTTTTTAAGCATAGGTAAGCAAACCCTAGGTGGGTTTTGTTGTTGAAGAATACATCAAATGCCTTACAGCTAGGCATCTCGTGAAAGGCGAGAAAAGGCAAATACGTCTCATTATTTTTTTATATCATTAGACAGCAAAAAAGCAGATGGCTCTCCTGATGGAAAGAGAAACCATCGCCTAAAGACACCAAAGATCTTAATGATGCGTTGCTATCTATGTGGCGGGATGGCAATTCCACATGCATAATTCCACCGGCTACCTTACCTTCCAAACCAGAACAAGACAATGATAAGCATTGACGCTATTGCAACAGGAATAGGTAAGGCGGTGGTGATAAACACCAGGGCGATACGTTGCGGAACTTTACTACCTAGTAGTCACGATGGTAATGAAAAATATAACCAATCGGTCGCCTTTTAAGACTTGTCTGGCAGAAGGGCAGTTGGTCTATTCATTAAAGGAGCCCGGACCAACACGGGGAAAACCTAAATAACACTAACATCCTGTCTACTAACAAGGTAGTAGAGTTCTTGGCACGGGGGCAATGGGCAATTGCACCCATTGGATTCGCGCCTGTCGTAAGCTGTCAGTTACCGATATTAAAAAAATATATTTGAAATTTCGATTCACCTTTCCATGTGGTAGAATACTTTTGGCATTCCTGATTTTTGACAAACTCTGCCCTTGGGGAAAATCTTGGTTCACTGGTTCTGTTGAAATAAGATTTTCGAATAAAAAAGAAAATTCGAAAGAATTGGTTAAAACAATAATTAAGTAAATAAAGTGATAAAAATTAAACATCAAACGTTGCATTAAACTTATTTCTATCACGCTCATTCTAAAAATTGGCCAAGTACGTAATGCTAAGAAAATATAAATCCTTTATGTTAAATTCTTGTCTTTATAACAAAATATTGGAATCTTGTATTTATTACAAAAAGTTTTCTTGTTCGTATGACTAAGAATCAGTGCCGGATTAAGCCAGCGCTGGTCCCATAGCAAATTCTGTCAAGGGGCCCTTGGATTGTTTTATATTGTTAAGTTTATTATAAACTAGTTGTTGCCAGCGACGTCGTCCGCGCGGACTTTGTTTACTCCGCACAGCACCTGGCCGCTAGGTGATAGCGTGATAATATGTAGCCTATACGTTGATCCGACCTGTTAGTAATATTCATGCAAAATTTGAAGTAAATCCATGCAGTACTTTTTGAGTTTACCCCGGACATACATACAAACAGACAAAAATTCTAAAAACTATATTTTTGGCTTCGATATCGATTGTAGATCATGCCCCAAGTATTCTTTTTAAAAAGTATTCTTTTTAAAAAGTATTCTTTTTAAAAAGTATTCTTTTTAAAAAGTATTCTTTTTAAAAAGTATTCTTTTTAAAAGTATATAAAAGCTTCAGGTCAGCTTGTACCGTGGGTTTAGGGAGTATGCCTCTTAGCGAAAAAATATGTTTTCGCGAAATTATAACCAATCCGTTGGTCGAGTTGGTAGCTACCCTGCCCACGCCATCAATTGGGATCGGATTCGATTCCCGACAGGGACATGCGTGAAGCATTTGGGTGATGAGCATAATATATGTTTGTATTTCTGGGTAGTTTCTGGGTTGGCATTAATGTTTGTTGGAGTCAGGTTCTGGTTTGAAAGGTTAGGTAGCCAGTATATTTATGTATTTTAAATACAATCTCGTCACACAGATTACAACGCCCTATTAACAATTTTGCTGTCTATAGGCTTTATCGCTTTGCATCTAATAGGTATAACCTTCTGCTTGTTTGCTATTCTATAATATTGTTAAGAATAGTCTAGAAACGTGTACAGTTGGAACGCTGGAGAGAACTAGAAATAAAAGAAAGAGATAGCTACTCCTATTAATACCTAAACAATTAGTTGTTATTAATCCTCTCCTATTAATAAATTACGAACCCGAAGTACGTAACGATATATTTAAAAGAAATAAGTGTTTAAATTACCTATACCTTTTCGTTTTATCTGTTATAACAGCTTGGTGGCAGACATCGCTGATATATTCGCCGATACCTCGAGTTTCATTGTACACCGAATAAAGACTTGATTCTATCGCGCTACTGGTTTTCTTGTTATCTTCGATCGTGGACAGACTCTTAAATATTTAATAGCACTAATTTTAATATAAAATTGTCAATGTATGTATCAGTGTGCCAGTTATCGTCGGGAATAAGTGTGCGTTCACATTGAATGCATGGTGGTCTATGATAGGCGTGACGGCGCGGCGGGAGCGCTGTGACTGTGACCCTAGTCACCATAGTAGCGCTTTGGCGTAATGCAATGTTCTAAACAATTGATGAAGATAACAGAAGAATACCACCATTTCCAGGAATTACAGTGGTGTTGATATTTACTTTGCCATATAGCTGGGTTAGATTGAGTCATACTAATAAATGCTTAACTATTTATCGCCGGTTTACATAAAAAAATCCTTATAGATGCGCACGCTGAAGTCAAGCAACAAGACTCAACGAGTTTAATACCCCCGCCGCAGTGATGGCAGACCCGTGAAAGATTATAATTGTGCCCTAAAATTATTGCACTTTTAGCAAAATTATTGTAGATTATAAAATTATATTTATTTTCTATTTTAGACATTATTTATTAAAGAAACTATTTTAAATTTTCCATAAGGCTAGAATAGTAAACCGTCAAAACTTGTAAACGATAAATTTTTAACCGGCAAGCGTATCATCCAGAGATGTGATAAACGGCTTTTAATTATTAACACGTTTAAACGTTTTGCTTATACTTTTAAGCGTGCTTAAAAAAGCGCTTTTCATTTAAACGCTTTTTTAAACAAAAGTTGTTGATAGTTGAGAAGGTCGATTATAAAACGAAGATTTAAGTGAATTAGTGGCGACCGATAAAGCCGACAGCTGAAAAAGCGTTCAATGTTTTGTGGTTATGTCAGTGTTATTACTTATTACTAGCATATAAAAATAACGTGTTATTAAATACAATACAAATTATTATACAATACTAGCTGACCCGACAAACGTTGTTTTGCCATATAAATTATTGAATTATAAAATAGGGGTTGATGATAGAAGGGTGAATATTAGGGTTGTATGTATTTTTAATGCCACATTATAAAAAAATAAAAATTAAATATTTTGTCTTAAAAATAAAAAGCAATGTTAGGGGTGGAGAACTCTTATCACTTAGGGGTATAAAAAAATAAACAGTAGCCGATTTTCAGACCTACTGAATACGCATATATAATTTCCTAAAAATCAGTCAAGCCGTTTCGGAGGAGTATGGTAAATAATATCGTAACACGAGAATTTTATATATAAGATACTTTATCAATCAATCAACTTCCATTCATACTTTTCAAGCTTAGGACTATCTGAAATGAATAGTGACATAATATATACTTTTTTATCCATAACCTAATTTCAATAATTAATATAAACAAAATTATTTGTAAAGGGATTCGTGTCATGTTCGTACGCGCGCTAAGTAAAATAAACAATTGATGAGCGCGTCGAATTTCTTCAACAACGAAAAGCGTACTGGAACTTGAAAAAACGTAAGTTGTCAATTCGTTGTAAAAAGTACTAACCAACCAAAAACGGAGCGTTGTCAGTCCGACACAAATATTGCGTAAAAAAGTAGAAAATAATTTAGCCGCTTAATACGATAACCAATTCAAATTGTTATCGTTTCTTATAGGAATAGTAATAAGGTTGTTAATCCAATAAAATGAAAAATTATATTGAGTCTAAGAGTATAGAAATAAGGTTCTTTGTTCTATTTTATTTTGATTTTTAACGTTATTGAAATAAGGTTACTTTTCGTCAATCATGCTAATATGGTACTTAAATTTTTGTATCCTAAACATAAACGTTTAAACTAACCGTTATAGGCTTATTTTGAAAAGCCTAATTTTTTAAGCCTATATCGTTTAAACGCCCACGACTAGATCATCTTAAGGTTTGCAATTCGCCGGCGATAAGCCGTTTAAATGTAACGAAAAACCCATTAAAACGTCGCGAATTGCTTGCTGATCACTAGATACCCTTTTTTTAAAGTTTGTGAAATTTTATATATAAGATTTATGCAAAGCCATCGAAACAGGAAATGTATTTTATTTATTTATTTATGTAACATTTTATTGTAAAAAAAAATAATTACATAACAGAGAATAACAAACGAAAACAGTACAAAAGGCGAGCTTATCCCTAATAAGAGATATATTACAGCTATCCAAGACAGTGAAATACAATGTTAAAGCGGAACAGGTAGACAATCTACAATTTAACTGAAACACAAAAATAAAACTAACTGTAATTAATTTTATATTAATAAAGAAAGAAATAATTTAGTTTAGATAAAGACAATAAATAATGAAGCCTCTATTGTTTTTTAAAAAAGCAAAGTGAAGTAATGTTGCGGATATGATGTGGGAGCGAGTTCCAGAGTTTTATAGCAGTGACTGTAAAAGAGTGAGAAAAATATCTACTGAAGCTGTGCATGGGAATACGTAAGAGGGTGGAAACTGACGAACGAAATGGAGAACGAGGTGGATGAATAAATTCAAAAGTTCTACCATCTAGTAGCCAAGATACGAAGGGAGCTCAGACCAACATGAGGAAAAACTCTGAAGGGAATCGGGGTTACATGATATTTCCGTTATAATATGTTTTCCTTACCACTAGGTAGTTTACACCGGCCTTTCTTTGAATAATAAATTATGAACGATTAATTATTCGTATCACTACCATCGTGGCCATGGGCGAACCCATGTCCTGGGCCAGGGGGGCAACCGTAACATTTTACAGCTATATTTTTATCTTATTCTGTTTTTATCTACAACAGTAGAGAGGTAAACAAATTCCAGGGGGGGGAGCTGTCCCTCTCTGCCCCCCCTGGTCTCGGTACTATTCTTCACTCAGACCAAGGCCGAAAAAATAGTAAATGTACATAAAAAAAATAAAAATAAAAACAATCTTCACGCCCGTATCTCCCAAGAGGTAGGCAGAGGTTCAACAAGAGCACTTACGGTTAGTCGAAGATACTTAGTTCTACAATGTGATAGGTAGCCACTAGCCAGCCTATCGCCAATCTGGTACTTTTAAAAATAAAAATAAAAAGAAAAAATAATAAATACAAGCATTCATGGTACTGGTAAATTACTTTAAAATAATTTAAAAAAGCAAATAAAACGAATCTTACTGGATTGATAACTGTTAGTCTATTCAAGTCTATACGTTCTGGCTTGTGGCGCATTTCTGTATTCATACTCAGCGAACACTCGGATTGAAACAAAAACTCACTATCATCATTATTTTCAGGTGTTATAGTCTGTAAAAACTTATTAGTAAGCTGCTGTCGGGAAACTAAATGAAAAATCTGTAGACTGTTGCCCCTGCGGCCATCCCTGAAACTTCCCACTAAATTAAGGTATTTTAAGCTCAAAAGAGTAAAACTATAAGATAGATTTTTTCAGTTCAAACATAGGTATATTTTGTTAAAAATAGCAGTAAATTGATTTTTGAAAAGCTGTGTATTTTGGTAACGATGATCGATTTTGATCTTTCTAATGGCATTCAACTCAATTTTTGAGGTCTAAAATATTGCTTTAGCTAAATAATCGATAGGTTGAAAAATTTCGAAGCGATGTTAAAAAATGTTTTTTTTCAATGATTTTCGTCATTGATAAATATCCAAAATTATGACCGATTTTGATCCAATTAACGGTATTTGACGCAGTTTTAAAAGCTGATGAAATTTTTAGGTCAATCGGCGTACTTAACTTAAAAACTGAAAGTTATTTCAAAAATATTAAGTAAGTTTACTAAAACAACTTAATTTTAATATTTGAAAAGCGGTATTTCTTGAAAATAAGATTCGATTTTGATTTTTGAAACGGCATTCGGCGTAGTTTTGTTAGTACTAAAATATCATAAAATATAAAAATAAATATTGGTTGAAACCTTTCGAAGAAATAACACTTTCCAAATTTTTTTATCAACGATTATTCCCAAACGTATAGACGGATTTTGATGCAATGTATGCATGATATGTAGTTTTTTGAGGAATAGAGCTGATTAGATTTTGTACTCAATTAGTACATTAATTTCGAAGTTATATTAAAAAATACAGCTTTGCTTAAATTTTTTTGGGTTTTTCAAAATTTCTCAAAATCTCCTGGGCCGACTTCAATTTTTCAGGAAGTCTAGTTGAGCAGAATCCAATCGAATGCCATCAACCGTGTTTCGGTCGATCCAGCCGTTCAAAAATTATGAGATGTTTACATTGCCGTGTTGGTGCCGGGCTCCTTTGAAGAATAGGCCAACTGCCGTTTTGCCAGGCAGGTCGTAAAAGGCGACCGATTGGCTATTCCAGTCACTACCATCGTGGCTACTAGGTGGTAGAGCTCTGCATTGTCCCGCCTCGGTCTGGTACCACCGCCTTATCTATTCCTGCCGCAATAGAGTCAGTGCTTGCCACTGACGTGTTTCGGTTTGGAGGGTAAGGTAGCCGGTGAACTATTTCATGATAAAAATAACACGCACACATACACTTTCGCATTTATAATAATAGTATGGACACTGAACAATGGTACCTGTAAAATCTCGTTTAGTATTCCATTAATAATGATGCGGCCGGATAACAAAATTTGTAATGTCGAAATTTCAAACGGATATTCTGCACTCATTCTCTTTTCATTGCTCAGATTTCTAGCACTACAAGAAAAAAAAAACACTTATTTTAATCTGATTACTTATAATATTAATCATACATTTTAGTTACGGATAATAGAATTTTTAATATCAGAACGGTTGCATAAATTAATAATTATTGTACAAAAGAAATATTGCACAGAATAATTGACGGTGTGTACGTGTGTCTGACTCTTCTTCTTTTATATCGTTGAAATTCTATCAAAAACGGTATTCTAAGTCAAGCAGAAGTCAAGTAAAAAGCAAAAATCTCAATTAAAAATATAAATTCTAGATTTAAGTCTTCATTAAACCGCAAAAAATATAGACTTACAATATTTTAGTTAAGTACTATAACTATTTTTTTTGGAAAGAAGATTAGTATAATGAGATGTTTGTCGGATTGTGTGTGTGCGTGTGTGAATGTGTACGCCTTTGTTATTGTCACACTGAAACTTCTGAAAGAAAATTCAATTTACCTAGGTATATATACCGTGCACTTTTAATTTCTCAAGTTATAATTAAAGTTTTTTTATTTTTTGATAAACTAGACCCATTTCAAAATTTTCATTCCCACTAATTGTGACATAAGATTGTTGGAAAATTTTCGGAATAGCACAAAGTTGGTGTGGTAGGCTTTTCAAGATTAAGCATTTTATGCTTTACCTTACTCCACTTATGTTATATCTGAGTAGAAGAATTAATTCAAATTATATTGCAAATAATTAGGATTAATTTTTCCACTCCACGGCATTCCACCAAATTCAAAAATTGCCCGAGTCAGTTAAGTGACACATGATATAAAAGTACGAAAAACTCTACCCGTTCCGGTAATCAAACTTACGATCTAAGTTATACAAGTATTAAAGTTTCTAAACTAAAAATACACAATATACCAACGAGTAATACGACTGTATAAGATCAGGAATAATTATGTTTTCTTATTACTTTTCCTCACATAGGCGAATAAAGATGGGCTTCCTGCGGGTTCTTATATCTAAATCTTACATATTAAAACATCACATACATTTTCCGTTGCTCCTGCCTCAGAGCTAGTGCTTTTTTGTCGAGGCAAGATGCCAAGATCAGATACGGCCGAAAGCCTCGAAGTTTTAACATCAGTGCTCCTATTAGATCCATTGTTGCAATTCTTACTTTTCCATCTTTTACAAATGCTTGTTCGCGACCTGAAAATAAGTATTAAGGAAAGTTAAAAGTTGTAGACGAAAATCATCCAAGCACAAAACTTTTCCCGATGTAATATCATAATATTTGGATTATTCTTTTATTTAGACTAGCTGTAATAATAATGGTAAATATTTTATTTCGTAGAACAGCAAGTAAATCATTAGATATACACCTATAAAGATGATAATCGTACGTTGCTATTGGTGTAAAAGGGATGAAATGTCACATGCTTACTCATTGATATCTTTCCGTCCCAGCGGAATGCGATATTGGCAAGCAATGACGCTATATTGGCTAATTTTGGTTTTGAATCAATTGTTGAAGTCCAGAGAAGGTTTAAAAGGTGAGGAAATATAGAAAAAAATAAGAGTAGTTAAAAAGGCAGAATAACGTTTGCCGGGTCAGCTAGTATATATGTATATAAAAATCAATTGCTGTTCGTTAGTCTCGCTAAAACTCGAGAACGGTTAAACCGATTTGGCTAATTTTGGTTTTGAATCAATTGTTGAAGTCCAGAGAAGGTTTAAAAGGTGAGAAAATATAGAAAAAAGAGTAGTTAAAAAGGCAGAATAACGTTTGCCGGGTCAGCTAGTTTTAGCATAAATATTTGAATATCTTTTTGCGCATACGTACCAGTATATTCCATGAATTTAGATGCCTATATCTAAAATTTATCTGTTGTTTATCTAAATAACTTTTATACGAAAGACATATTTATTAGCAGGTAAAATATACATAATACGAATGAGAAGGATAGTAATAAATTATGTAAGAATTTGAGGTCTACAGGGACTCCTAAGTTCTATCTACAATCGTTGGCAGTAGATAGACCTATACATATAATAAAACTGTAACGCAACCAAATCTGTACATGAAATATTTCTTTAAAAAAGTTATTGCTGCGTATTGTGTACAGGACATAAACCCCAAAACGATAGAAATTGACTTTTTTGTCTGTTTGTTTGTCTGTTCGCTTTTCACGCCAAAACCACTGAAGTGATTTTTACTAAATTTTGTGTAGCTAATTCCCCGGGTTAACATTTAGGATACTTTTTACTGCGGGAAAATCTTTCGTTCCCACAGGAAAATGTAATTACTGGTTCAGCAAGTTCAAACAAAAATTTCAATGACGTAATAATTACTTATTACCAGAGCATAATAACATACACGAAACCCTTTAATGGGTTACATTCTTGATTTTTTTTTAAATAGTTCATATTTGCATTGATCAGTTTTTTAAATATTTGACTAGGTAAATAAAAAATTTAGTTCGAGCTTCAACTAACTACGAAACGGAACACACCTTCACACAACGTAAATCCAAATTTTTATGCAATTAATGCATTAGATGTAGTTTTTTGAGAAATAGAGCTGATTAGTTTTTGTACTCAATCGGTACATTAATCTGGAAATTATATTAAAAAAACTAATGTTAAAAAAATACTGTTTCGCTAATTTTTTTTTGAGGTTTTTTCAAAATTTCTCAAAATCTACTGAACCGATTTGGTTCAAATTTTCAGGAAGTCTAAGTTGAGCGGAATCCAATCGAATGCCATTTTTATATAGTGCCATTTTCCAACCGCGTTTAGATAGGTCCAGCCGTTCAAAAGTTATTAGATGTTTACATACACACATACACTCACACACACACACACATACATACATAAAGACATACTGACGTCATCGCGAAAATAGTCGGAAAACATTCCTAGGACCTCAAAACGTGGAGATCCAGTGAAAACTCGATTTTCGAAAATCGGGGCAAATTCAGTAACTTTCCGCTACGTAGTACGTAGTGTACGTAGATAGAATCTACGTACACTACGTACTACGTAGCGGAAAGTTAAAAAATGTTTGCATAAAATTAAAAGAACTATTTATTCATCATAATTATCTATCTGTTACTTTTTCCAAAATTTTTACTAACAATTCAAATTGAATTTACACTTTGAAAACAAAAGAAATAGCTTTTTTGACTTTTGTCGTTAGGGACGTTTTATTAATTTTTGCTTACACACGTTGGGGGCCCCCTGTAGCCCGGAGGCCCCGTTTAATTGAAATGGCAGATACGGTGGTAGCTACACCCCTGATGATTACTGAAATTGACAAACACTACCTAAATTAAGAAACACATTTTTTATGTTATTCGTTACGTATTTGTCATGTTTTTAAGTTAAAGCACACTAAAAATCGTCAAATCCTTCTTACAAAATATTAGTTTTATCCTTACATAGTTTAGTGACTTCCCGTGGCGGGTTCATTCTATTCACATTGTAGTTCTGGCGACTTGTTTGGCGAGTAAAGAGCGTGAAATGTGCGGCATCCGTGAAAGACATCATAGTAGGGGAGCCCCAGATGCTAAATGGGGAGTTTCTTGAGCGTAGTACATCGAGATCTACTGGATTTTATAGATGATAAGATTGGAAAAATAAAAGATTATATATATATATATATATATATATATATATATATATATATATATATATATATATATATACACTACGGAACCTTACATTGACATACAATTGGCCTGGTATTTACCATTTTGTTAAAGGAAATGTTTTTTATAGAAGAGGGAGTAAAAGGGCAGGAGATTGACATTGCGTTGCCGGCCTTTTAAGAATGAGTAAGCTCTTTTCTTGGAGGCCCCCAAGTCGTATCCGTTTGGAAACACCCCTGCCGGTAATTGATTCCACAACAGAGTAGTGCGACGCAAAAAGTGCCGAGAGAAACGCACAGTTGTGGATTTCCGGACATCGGCATCGAGATGGTGCGGAACTACGGAACCCTATTTTGCATCTGGACCGACATGCACTTAGCCTGGTATTTACCATTTTGTTAAATGAGTATTAAAAAGGAAAGTGCCCAAGGGATAAATATGTGAAAAAAATATTCTATCCATCCCATGGCATTTAAGATAAAATAACAGGCCGTTTTGCAAAATGATTTTTAAGGTCTTTACCGCGTGAATACAATACCTATATGTTTACTTTCATAATAATGGCTGTTAGACCCTAACTAGTTGGATAAAGGAAAATATTTCGCCATAAAATTATACGACGATACCCTACTTAGACGTTTTTCTTTGTATATACATCGGTTATTGGCCTTATCTCAATACACTGTGAATAAAGATAAAGTCTAAGTTGGAACGACATCGATAATAAAACCTAAAACTTCGAACCTACATGACATTTAAAGAAAAATCGATACCAATTTTTGTTTGATAAAACTTTTTTCCATTTGTTTGTTTATTTTTTATATTTTACACTAATCTACATACCTATGCTTTTTATGCCTAAAGAATTGAATTTTCCAATACCAAATTTGTGTTGGTGTGAAATAAATGTTATATGAGACAAACTCAGATAAAAGAAAATAAAGATTAAGCACTGCCATACGAGATAGTGACATGACGTAATTTTCTTATTTCAGGCGTATTTGACGTATATCTTTTTTATTATTATTGTTTTTTTCTTCTGAGTTCTTTAACTGGTTGTAACTAAATTTACGGGCCGTATAGCCAAGTAAATGTAGTTTGTGGTTGTAATATATGTACGTTTTTGGGGGATTAGTGTTGTAATATTTCACCTTCTTCTAACTGCATAAATTTTCTCACTATCCTGCATGTATTCAGTATGGAAGCTTTTTGGAGGGTAATATATAAATTATCTTTTAGATCTATTAGTTTTAAACTATTGTGGAGCTGTTTGGGAATGATACCTGTGGTTGAAATAACTATTGGGACTATATATACTTTATCTTGTTTCCATATTCTTGTAACCTCATCTTTAAGCTCTGCGTATTTACTTATTTTTTCAGTTATGGTTTTTGGTATATTATGTGTGTTTGGCACGGCAATATCTATGAGGTATGTGATTTTCTTGATTTTGTCCTGTAGTGTAATATCTGGTCTATTGTAGGGAATTGATCTATCGGTAAGTATTGCGCGGTCGTAATAGAGTTTATGTGTGGTATTCTCTAATACAGTTTCAGGTTTGTATTTATAGTATGGGGTATTTGTATCCTGTATAAATTGGTGTTTAAGTGCTAGGTTCTGGTGAATTATGTTGACGACTTGGTTGTGTCTGTGTGTGTAATCTGTTTGTGTTAGTGTTGTGCAGGCTCCAGTTATATGTTGGATTGTTTCTGGTTGGCTATGGCACCTTCGGCATTTGTCATTTGTAACTGATGGGTCTTTAATTATATGTTTTCTGTAGTTTTTGGTGTTTATTACTTGATCTTGGATGGCTATTATAAATCCTTCAGTTTCTGGAAATAGGCTGCCTACTTTAAGCCATTTATTCGATGCTATTTTATCAACATGAGTCTGATCTAAATCGTGCGGGTGTCGTCCATGAAGAGTTTTCTTTTTCCAGGTGTCTATTTTTCGAGTTTGTGTGTCAGTATTTGTGGGGTCTTGTATATTTGGTTCGCTAAGGTTAATAGGAGTGAAGTTGTAGTCGTTATAAATAATAGCTTTATGTAAGTTACTTATCTCAGATTTCGCTTGGAAAAATATTTTTAGATTATAAATTTGTTTTTGCCAGAGATTACTTATATCAATTAAGCCTCGACCCCCGTTTTGTCTTTTGATTGTCAATCTTTCTATAGCAGATTTTGGGTGTAAGTGGTTGTGTTTAGTAAGTGTAGTGCGGGTAACTCGTTCTAAGTTTTCTATATCTGTTTTTGACCATTTAATTATTCCAAAAGAGTACGTTAATATTGGGATCGCGTAAGTGTTTAATGCTTTAATAAGATTTTTACCAGAAAGTTGAGATTTACATATAGATCCTAGTCTTCTTTTATATTCTGTCGTTAAAGTCTTTTTGATTAAAGTGTGATCTAGTCCTTTTAATTGCTTATATCCCAAGTACTTATAAAGATCTGTGGGTTCCATGGCAGTAATTATAGTATTATCATCTATTACATAATCTCCGGGCTGGATCTTGCCTCGCGTTATGTGTAAAGTCTTACATTTATCAATACCAAATTCCATGTTAATATCTTTGCTGAATTCTATTGTTTTATCTAATAATTTCTTCATATCTTTTTCGCTTTTTGCATATAGTTTAATGTCATCCATATATATGAGATGTGATAAAACTGTATCTTGTCCTGTATGTTTGAGGCAATATCCAGCTCGGCAATCATGCAGCATATTTGAGAGTGGATTTAAGGCAAGGCAGAACCACAGAGGACTTAGGGAGTCACCTTGATATATGCCTTTTCTAATGAATATTTGCCTAGTAGCTACTGTATTATTATGGTTGTTTATTTGTAATGTGGTTTTCCAATGTTGCATAATATTTTTAATAAATTCTATTATTTTTGAATTGATTTTATATATTTTTAATATCTTTAGTAACCAGGAGTGTGGAATACTGTCAAAAGCTTTTTTGTAATCTATGTAGGTGCAATGTAAGTTTCTAAGTTTGGTAGTGGCATGCTTATGTATAGTGGAATCAATAATGAGCTGCTCTTTGCACCCCATGTGGCCCCGTCTACATCCTTTTTGTTCCTCGGAGATAATGCGGTTTTGTTCGATATGCGTAGTGATTTTACTGGTTATTGCTGATGTAAGGATCTTATATATGGTAGGCAAGCACGTAATAGGTCTATATTGTGAAGGCTGCGCTGAGTAGTTACTCTTTGGTATCATGTAAGTTATTCCCGTGGCTATGAATTCTGGTATATTTTGTTTTCCTGTAATAATATCTGTCAAAGTTCTTGCAATACAGTTGTGTAATGATGTTAGTTTTTTATACCAGAAGTTATGAATTTTATCTATACCGGGTGATTTCCAATTATGTAGTCTATCTGTTACCTTAGTGATGTCAGATTTTGTGATTTCATGGAATTCCATCTCCCCTATTGTATTCCACCTGTTTTCTTCTTCTATGATCCAATGTGCCTTATCGTTATGCTGGGCTTGCTCTTCCCATATTCCTGACCAGAACGTCTCTAATTGCTCTTGTGAGGGTATTTCAATGCTGTGAGTTATGGGTGTTTCAGTGTATGCTTTTTCTAGATTTTTGTAAAATAATTTCTCATTGTTGGTGAATAAAATGTTATCATTTTTTCGTTGCTGTGCTTTTTTGTATCTTCTGAGTCTATGTGCTTTTAGAGCTAGTTTCTGTTTTAAAGTGTCAAGAAATTCTTCAGGTTTCCTATTATTGCCTTCATGTCTGGTGTGTATCATTCTACTTTTGAATATTGCTTCTACTCTTTTAACAACTTTATTGGACCTATTATTGTTAATATACTGAGTAAGTCTACCGCAGTCTACTCTAAGCTTTTCTATATCTTTTTCTAGTCTTACTTGCCATGGAGGCTTATCGATATGTTTTGGTTTAAGATTACTACTCTTATCACGTTCCAGTATTTTATAATTAAGTTCTTCGGAGATAACTACAGCTGTGCAATAAATGATAGTATGAATATCTACTAATTGTATATCATCAGAAATAAATTCTTTCAGTATACTTTGATTAAATAAATTAATTAATTGAAAGAGTTTTTCACTATTTTTCAGTTTAGGCAATTTTGGTCGTAAAGCTGGGTTCATACCAGAATATTTTGTTAAAGCTGATCTAAATTTATTTGTTATTTCTTGTTCATGAGTATTAGTGATAGGAGTAGGATTTACAAAAAGTTCTATATCATTTTCCAACGTAAGAGTAACTGTCTCAGTTTGCGTAGATGTGTCTAGCGTTTGTGCGTATGACTGTATTTGTGATTGTGTGTAAGGGATCAATAGTGTATCTGTTTGTGACGGTAAAGACTGAGCATTTTCTTGGATGTTATTTGTATGTGTGATGATGTTTGTGTGAATATTATTGTGGATTTCATTTCCTAACTGTGTTTTAACCTCATCTTTCAATCGGTTCAGTACTTCATCAGTTAGTAATTTATTACGTATTATGGCACGTCTTTGGTCAGAGATGCGTTGCTCGGTTACTTTAATTTGTGGATACTGTTGTGTGAACAATTCATGCAGTTGTTTTCTGTATGTAGTCATGTCAGTCTCTAATTTCGTTATGTAGTAATAGGTGCGCATGATAAACATGTTTACATCTTTATTCCACGACATGCGCATCCTGGGTTTCCCTGCCTTAGTGGACGCAGGTAGAAAGGCATTTACCTCCTGCGCAACATTTAAGGTTGGGGTGGGTGCTTCACGTGAGTTTTCATCCACTGAAGGTACTGGTGATGGAATGTATGAATTTGTAGATGAGCTAGAAGGTTCAACAATTGTATTTATGGAATTTGAACTAATATTGTCACTGTCTATAAGTCTGTCCGTATTGTCATTTGGGTCGGCTGTAACAAGTTCGGAGGACCCGGTGGGAGCCCGCCTGCTCAGCTCCGCACCACTGACGGTTCGCATGCTGTGACACCCAGCGTCAGCTCCAGGTGTGCCCCGGCGATTACCCCCGGGAAGCGGCCCTATACGTTTACGATATTTACTTCGTGTCTCCATGTTAAATGGGTTACCATTGCCATGTTAGCCGTGCCAGTAGTAGCATGTTGCATATCACGTGTCCGCCCCCTACGTGAATCAGATGATCGATTCGGACGTGTGGTTGGATTTTAGGGGGCTTATTATTATTATTATTATTATTATTATTATTATTATTATTATTATATCTTTTTTTTTCTTAGTTCAGTGACGCCTCTATATGCACTGACAGGGATCACTTGGTTTGGAAAATAAGAGCTGTATTTAATTATGCGACTCAACTTGGTTGAAGTATCAAACTTCAATAAAATATTCGAGGCACTCTGTCTATACATTTTTGGTCTCAGGAGACAGTACATACTGTTAGTCCACTCAATAATTTTAGTTATTGAGTGGGCTAACAGTATGTACTGTCAATTGTACTTTATTGTAATATATTACGAGTAATATCCATTTAGTCCATACTTAACGTTTTTATCGAATAGAAATGGGTACACAATTCAACATGCATACTGAATCCAAACAAACACATTCTTCTTATTGTTACGTTCTTCGGGTTCGTAATTGTAAGAAAACGCCACTTATATGAAAACCGTGTATTTACAACACAATGTAATAGGTAATTAAATACTCTTTAAAAATATCTCTTTCTTTTTTTTCTAGATCTCTCCAGCGTTCCAACCCTTTACGTTTCTAGATTTTTCTTAACATTATTAACCTACATCACTGCACGGCATCTTATGAGATTTTATTATGAGGTTATATCGAGGTTATATTATGAGAATATGGAATGAAAATTTTTCCAATAAATTATAGCATAATATTTCAGTAATTTACTTAGTCCATATGACTCGCCATCCCTTTCACTGTATGTAAGCAACTCGCCAGATAGTAGCATATTGTCAAAATTCGCTCTTGTCACGACTTTATAATGGTCTGAAAAGTGGTAATTTGCTGTTGTGTGCTGAATAGCTAGTTCAATATTAGAATTGCATTCTGACGCGAGACGACGTGCAAGCTGCCCTGAAACAAAATTTTAAAACTTAATTATTTTTATGAAATTAATATAAATTGTGTAATGAACGCGTGTTTGTTCGGCACAGTCATTGTTTGGTATTTTAATATAATCATATGTTTACATAAATGTTTTTATTTTGTACATAGAGATCTGATGCATTTTCCCGAACAAAATGATGAATCTTAATTATAAATTTTTAATAATATTTTAAAATATCACCTAAGGCAACAAAACATGTCGGACAAAAATCAAAAATCCCGCGGTGTAAATCCTATGCAATTTTTTCCAACACCTTAACTATTGACGCATTAGTCTTATTTAAAAAATATATTCAATAAATTTAGATATATAGTACAAAGTCTGTAGATGTAATATAAAGAGTGACTCAAATAAGACTATACTATCAATACGCACCTTTTCCAACAGCTTCGTATCCAACAAGGACGACAATTGGCACGTCAAAGTTATCTGCTGGAGGGACATAAGGTGAGATCTTTGCCTTGGACAGCTGTTGTATGTATAACAAACGCAGTAAACGACGGGTGGCGAACGTCATAACATCTGGATTCATGTCCATTTTTGAAGTTCGCTAAAATATTTTATTTTTTAACTATTAGGCACTTAATTATATATAACGTAAGCTACGTAAAAGTCATACACACATATATAAACACATATGTTTACACGTGTATATTTAATGCTGTATATTTTTAGATTACTTTGTTCGGTATCGTTATAGGGTTATTGACGTTTGCACTTCTGAGTTTTAAATCGCGGGCCGCATTGTAGTTGTGGAATTTTAAGACTGAATAACACTTAATTAAGAGTCATGTACAAACGCGACAACGTCGAAATGAAATTTGCCTTAAAATTCAGGCAATCTTTGGCAAATATAAGGCATATTTGCGAAGGCAACCGACGTCTACATTCAGCGTATGCATTGTATGGCACGATTTGTTCCTGAGACAGTTCAAGTTGGTTTGACTGAATCTTAAGGATAGTTGCATTTTGAAGATTTTTGACATTCTTCTTAGTAAATATAAAGCAAACAAATTCGCTATACGCAACTTAGAACACCAGACGAGGACAATGGTATGCGCATACTCTTAAAATTAAAATTTAAGGATTCCCTTACTTGAGCAATAGGTTCCAAAGCAGCACCATCCAAATTTAGTAGTAGTGGAAAAGTGTTAATAATGACATCACTGTACCCCTTCACTTTACATACAGGATTGGAGCGCAGATCGAGGATAGTCAGACGACGTAGTTGCCGCATATACACAGCTAACTCTAGTAGCAAATTTAGATCGTTGTTTCTCACGTGTAACTCACGTAATCTGGATTTAAAACAGTCTTTAATGTATAAACTAGATAAGAAAGAACTGGACGGTGCATGTGATAAGATGTAATAAGTTCATATTATCATCATAACTGTGCAGCACAGACATGTTTTATTGTAAATATTAATGTAAATAGATAGTAAGGCAGGATAGAATGTATATTTCGTTTAGTTCGTAAGTTTTCTATAATAAATAGCTCGTAGTTCTTCGCGCATCCTCTTGATGAGAATGGGGAGATGGCGTCGGGGCGAGTGGCCCCCTTGCCATGGACTCAATCGCTGGCCGTAAATACGGCCAGGTCGTTGGGATGGGTATAAACCCTTTAAAAAGAAAATGAAATTGAAATAAGAAAAAGAGAGATTGAAAATGAAAGTTTGCAGGTTGGTATAGATGATGGGATTTCTTGTGGGATATGTGGTTATCGGAGTGAGTGAATAAATGTTCTGCCCCTCCCTTATTTCTTCACGCCACCGCGGGCGATCAACCGAACCCGGTTAGACCCATTGGGGAAGCCGGATAAGGCGATCAGCGACCACGGCGACGACTTTGGTAGAGAGGGGAGAGCGAAGTTTATTTGTGCTTAATCGGAAATAAGATCCCTTGGATAGGGTTTGTCGTCTGGTGGACGAGAATGGTATGGGGCGATTATAATGTTCGTTTTCGTCTTTTATTCGTCCTAAGACCTACATACAGCTTTGTTGTATAGAAATAATAAAGCTTTATGTAGCTATGTTCGTTGCCTATTAGGCATATTATGAATAAAGCGAGTTCCACGCAGTTGACGACATTACGAGTCGACTCTTGCGAGATAATATTTATATGCGGGAACTCGCAATCACGAAAACCCCGAAAAGTGCAAAGTTCTTTGTGATAATGAATGTTTTTCTATTGAAAATAGTATGTATAATGTAAGTATAAGCCTTAGGCATATGTTTAGACACTTTTCGGTAATATAAAGATAGTTAACAGGATAGTACGACCTGAAAAGGCGTACAACTCTGTAATTGTAAGAGTTTCCGAGGTCCTGTAAGAACGTATAATGTATACAACACTCTTGTTTGTCATTATATAAGTTTATTTGTGTTAGATCCTTGTATATAGATAAGAAATAACACATTGTAATTAGTTTTCGGTAGGTCTTAGGGCATTATGTACCTTGTTTTGCATATATTTGTAAAAAGGTAGTACCGTTGCACTCGCTAGAGGGCCACACTAGGTAATTAGAGGTAGGAGAAGCTACCTAAGATAAAATTATTAAGATTAGATTACGAAAAGTAGGATTTTAACAAATCCCAGACATTGTGGCGCCACACTTGGCGCCATTTGTCTTTGTAGATTTACGCCGCTCGTCTGGCCGCACGCTATAAATATCGGAGAGCGCGGCCATACGTTCAGTTCCGTTCCGATCAAGTTACAGTTTCGTTACGACTCAATAAGTTTCCCAGACAAGTTCCTGTGCTTTAGTATATACATAGGGTACCGGCTTTAGAGTAGGGCAGTGTTAGGGCAAGTAGTGGCTCTCCCTTAGAATAGTGAACATTTGCAACGGTGCTAGCTTTATTGAATTCTATTTCGTTACAATAAAGCACCTTTGCAACGAAAAGTTGTGGTCTCGATTATTTCTCCGGCACATCCGACTCAACCAAAAAGCACTGTGGCTGGTGGGGCGTCGAAGAAGAACCAGATATACAGTCCGCTGGCTCCCCCGGCTGTAGTGCACAATAACCATTTATGTACTTGTTGTATATTAAGGGTTTTCCGTCACAAATTGCCGAGGTCAAATTTGCCACCTTGCATAAAGTTAGATTTTTATGAAAGAATCTAATTTAAACTGAGAAAAAGCCTAGAATTCGCCTTTAAAGGTGATTTAGGCGAGTCGAGATGTTTAGAATTCAAAAAAGTTGAAATAATTATTAGTTATATTCAGGAGGTAGATAAACGGAATGACATTAGGCCCAAATTAAAATATAGATTGTAGCAAAATGTTAAATATTCTCCAAGACTATCCCTTGAATCTAATTTATTATTCTCTAAAATATCTAAGACTACTGAATATTTGATCACAAGAAGCACACTTAGATCAATGACTAGCAATATTAGATACCCTTATTCCGTATCACATCAGTTTGATAGATTGTAAGAATACTGTTTTCTCCAAATTTCACCTTTAATTTTATGAAAAAGGATCAATTTTATGCATGTATTCTATACTACTTCGTCTAAATCTTATCTAGTCTAAAAGTTAATAGTCAAACCAACTTAAGAGAGTATTCAGTGCTCAATAGTGATTCTATAGCTTGTCTGCCCTAGTGAATTGAATTGAATGATATTTACACGTAGTTTGTAGTCTTACGAAGCCAATACAGAGACTGGTTTGCGTGAAGGACTTGAGCCTGGGACCCATTTAACCTGCATCTCCCCGTGTTGGTTCGGATCTCCTTTGAAGAAAATATCATCTACCATTCTGCCAGAGAGTTCGTAAAAAGCAAAAGACTGGATATACATGTCACTACCAGCGTGACTACTAGGTGGTAAAGTCTCACAATGTCTCGTCCGGGTCTGGTTTACCTATTCATGTCGCAATATATTCGGCGCTTGTCATGTTCTAGTGTCGAGAGTAAGGTAGCCAGTAAACTTATAAAAGTGGCATTACCATCCCACCACACGGATACCAATGTAACATCTTTAGTGTCTATAGGAGATGGTTTTTCGTACCATTAGGAGAGCCTACATAACTCTTGCTATCGTATGATATATTAATATCGTACTCTTATATACATATAATCGTACCGATATCACAATAAGTATCTTAAAAAACTTTTCCATAATTATTGATATTGAATACTAACAAAATTTGATGAATTTCGTTAACTTAGGGAATAAAATACTTTTTGAAAAGGGCACTCCTAATTACATGCTCTCCGGATATTTTCTTAAATAATCATTAAGGTTATCTTCAGTGTAATTGCTTTTTTCCAGGATCATGACTTTTCTAAATCAGGACTTTACTAAAAACATGATGAAGTATGAAGATTTTCATAAATGGTTTTTTATATTTCAAACTATTCTGGTCTCCAATGATTAAACTACTTTTATCAACTATAAGTTATTGAATCCTTTGTCTAGTAAGTAAAGCAGCAGATCAGTTAGAGCAGGTTTAAAGTTAATTATGCATTGAAATGTGAATTGAATTGCTTGGAATCAATGGATCAAAAGGAACATGCTTGGAATCATCGAATCATTTGGAATCATCAATTAGAGTAATCATAATTCAATTCGATATCATTAGAGCGATACATGAAAATAACATTCGTGATTATGTCTACTTACCGTGTACATCCAGTAAATATTTTAAAAGTCGTCAAATTGTTTTCGTTTAAGTTTAAATATTCCAGGTGAAGTAATGTCCACAAACCAGTTTCTGTGCTGATTTCATATGTCCAAATCTTGTTGTATGACAAATCGAGCCAGAGCAAATTCAAGTGATTTAGATTTTCAATGCGTTGGATGTGATTAAACGATAGATCCAAGCGACGTAAATAACTACGAATATAAAGATATATCATTATTTATGATGTACTTAATAAATAGCATTCAAAATTAGGAACGAATACTGTAGCCATGTAGCCTTAATAGAATAGAAAACCTGCCTCTCCTGATAGAAAGAGATCTATCGCATATAGACATCAAACATATTAAGTGGATTGCTAATAATGAATTTCAGGGAGGTATTGCCACAAGCATAAGTTTACCGGTTTTGTTATTCTCTCAACCAATACATGACAATCCAAATCACTGATGCTATAGCGGCAGGAGAAGATAGGACGGTGACATCAAATTCGGGCGAGACCTTGGAGAGTTCTAATAATAATAATTATTATACAATGAGTATCTATATAATAATACGGAAAAAAAAACTTTTTACCATTTTTAAGACAATTGTGCGGATGGAGGAGAGGTACAGTTATAGTTTGAATTGCAGAGGACTCGAGAAATCTCATGTTTTTAAATAATATGCATTAGAAATACATTAAATTAATAAGAATAAACATTATAAACACTACATTCATGTGATATAAAATATGTACATGCATTTTACGATTAAAACCTGTTGTCAATTTTAAGAGATTTTGTTATTTAGCCGATGCCGATTAGGCCGAATTTTTGCTACTGGGCGATCGCCAGATTTTTAAATTATTTATGTAATTACTATTTATTTATATTATTATTTGATGATTTTGTTTGTATCTGCTTGGGCTAGGCTTCTTTATACCTATGGACTTCGAACCAACAAGAGGAATGTTATGTTTTGGTAGCTAATGTTTATGACAATGTTCTCTGTAATCAGTTACTTTCCGTAAATCGGAAGAGAAAAATAAGCCAGAACCACGCTCTCATTATTTTTTAATGAGAGCCCTTTATTCGCCACTGCAAAAATATGTACCCTCTTTGTAGAAGGGACTATCTGCCAATCTGACAGGCAGTTCGTAAAGACAAACGGTTAGCCAAACATGTCAATAACATCGTGCCTACAAGGTGATAGAATTCTGCAACGTCTTGCCGAGTTTGGTACCAACGCTTATCTGTTTGAACCACAACAGCGTCAACACTTGTGATTGTCATATTTTTGTTTGTAGTGGACGATAAACTTATGCATGTTGTATTAACAACCATCCCGCCAAACGGATAGCAACGTACTATTAACATCTTTGGTACCTATGGCGATGGTTGTCTCTTTCCATCAGGGGAGCCATCTGCCAGTTTGCTATGCTACGAGTTACGACAATACACAGAATATTCAACTCCCATAGTTAGTAAAATCCAAGCCTGAAGGTAGCAGTCCCGAATATGGTGGAGGTAATGCTAACCGTGTTTAGACTAGTAAAGCCAACCGTAAAACCGTGTCTTGGCTAGTATTGTTTTCAGTTATCGTAACTTTATTTAACTTTATAGGTAAGAGTGACGCGGTGTAGATCACAAGCCGATAAATCGATGTGTTTATATAGAATAACGGGTGTGTGGATGTTTATGCCACAGTGCTTAACCTACAAATGAATTGGATGGTGACATTCTTTGTATATTAATTATGGTGAGCTTTTCTAGATATTAAATATTTTACTGAATTTTATAATAACCTGTAAATGTAATGCACTTGTAATTTTATTGCTCACATTGTTTCTCATGGCATCCCATCTCTAACAGGTTATTTAACGTGAAAAAATGTTGGTCGATTCTTTTGAATAATAGATTATTCTCAATTTAACCAGGCAGCTAATAAAAGGCGAACGTTTGGCCAACCCACAGACCCCATAAATACTATAGACATGCTCCGATCACTGTCAAAAATGTCATACATTTGTAGATATATATATTATATCGTGAAAAAACAGAAAAAAACATGTACTGTTTTATCGAACTGAATGAGATGTCAAGGTTTAAAAATTACCCTTGAAGTGATTTTATTTCAACGGTAAGTAGTATTTCTGTGTGTAAATGCAAACTACACTGATAAACTAAGAAATTGTCTTGAAAGGCATATCCCTTTAATCCGTAGGCCAACCATAACAATATTTGCTT
Source organism: Apodemia mormo (assembly GCA_036924255.1). Taxonomy (NCBI): domain Eukaryota; kingdom Metazoa; phylum Arthropoda; class Insecta; order Lepidoptera; family Riodinidae; genus Apodemia; species Apodemia mormo. Next base: position 16,491,750 of record JAUPFN010000017.1, read on the forward strand.
GTTTGTCCCGTGAAACAGCTTTGCCGTATTCCGGAGAGAAGGGCAAGACAGGCAGTGTAATTACTGGCACCGAGACATAACACCTTATGTCTCAGGATAGGCAACACATAAATGAGTTATCTGGGCTAGTTCCAGGTAAACTATTATATTTATTGGCAACGTCGACCATTTACCATCAGGTGGCACGTCTGCTAGTTTGCCTATCCAAATTACATTTTAAAAAAAACGAGAATGTTAGAGGGTAGAGGTCTGAAATATCTCTACTGAATTGGTATCAACGCCATAATTTTTTGGCCTAATAGTGTTAATGTTTGTCACTGCCATGCTCGCTTTTGAATCTGCATAAAAATGTACAATACAATACAATAACTCTTTATTGTGCACCAAAATATATGACAACATTATAAGTTACAACATAAAAAATAATACCTTAGTTCCTGTAGCCCATCTATGTATTTGATATTGTTATGAGATAAATCGAGTACAGTTATCGACCAAAACTTCCATAAATTTTGAATCCCCATAACTAAATTATATTTATAATGCACTTCAGTTAAGAACCATTGCGCTAAAAGCATATAAACTAAATTAATGAACGCACCAGAGTATCTCAACGTTTGGTTTACTCGTTTTTATTTAAAACCTGTGCAGAGTACTGAGAGTACTTTTACCTGCAAAGAGTACTTACTTACAAACTTACTTCCCTATTTAAAATCCTTAGCGGTTGATTTTTGGGAAATTAGCCTCCTTAATTTCCCAAAACTTAGCGAACACTTTAACTGTAACAACACTATGCTGATCGTCGGCGGCTGAGTCGTCTTTAATGTCGCTATATATAGACGTATCGAATGCTGTGCTAAAATATTTTCACCTATTTTATGGAATGACCTTATATATTTAGATATCGGTTAAATAAAGACAGATCTCTTGCGGTATATAAATAAATTTTAAACGTGCAGCGGACGTGACTCGGACGTTACTTTACTGACAATAAAGACGAGTAACAAAGTTTGAGCGCCAACGATTTTTCTATACTGCGCCTAGTTTATCTGCATTCTGCACTGGCTTTAACAAAGGCCACGGGTATGTGGAATGGAGGAAAATTATCATAAAATCTACATTAATGTGCTTGACACTAACGAGTAATAATACCTGTTATTTCATAGAGATACATTTTCCTAAGTGTATGGTGAAAATTTATTTGACGGTGTAGTCTCACTGAATTTACTTTGTATTAGGGACACGTTTTGTAACAAGAAGTATGGTTATTGTGTAATATCACGTTATTTAACTTTTAAAACGATAAACATTATAAAAAATAATATCACGATCATTAAAGGTCAACAACAAAAAAGGATCATTAATTAACTCCTTTAACGATAGGTAGAGTGAAGCGAATGTCTATAGACTTTCAGGTTAACTACGATTCATAGAATCCTCGGTTGGCGGAATGAGTGGTGTTCCCCATTGTCGCCTTTGACTGACCTTATACCTAACAATGACTGCTTATTTCTAGCGATAATCAGGATCGGCAGTTTTATGTGCTCATCTGAGTCATAAGCATCCTAAGACCACCGAACGTCTCTCGGTTGCTACTGAGATTTAGATTTTAGAGAAACACTTCGATAAAACCTTAATACCAATGTCTTAGGCTGATTTTAGTGTCACGCTGACCGCAAGCTGACGGTCGGCGCTGATAGGTAGTCATAGGTAGCGTTTTTGAGTCGCGCTGACCGCTCAGCGCTAACGACCGTAGGCTACATACATCAGCCCCGACCGTCAGCGTGCGGTCTGCGTAAAATCAGCCTGAATGATATAATATCCAAACGGAGCGATGTTATTTATATCATACAAATGTCACTGGGGATATGGTTGTAATATTTCAATAGGTACATTGTTTACCACGAGTCGCTTTAAAGTTAACGTATTTTATTTAACAATAAAATAACAAAATATTTCTTGAGATTCAGTTTACATTTATAAAGTTCACACAAAAAAAACCCTGTATTGGTCCCGGACTCCTTTGAAGAATAGGCCAACTGCCGTTTTTCCAGGCAGGTCGTAAAAGGCGACCGATTTGCTATGCGAGACACTACCATCGTGGCTACTAGGTGGTAGAGTTCTGCATTGTCTCTCCAGGCTCTGTTACCACCGCGTTACCTATTCCTGCCGCAATAGAGTCAGTGCTTATCACTGTCGTGTTCTGGTTTGGAGGGTAAAGTAGCCGGTAAACTTATGCATGTGGCATTAGACTTCGCCATAAGATAGCAACGCACCATTGCACCATTAACACCTTTGGTGTCTATAGGCGATCAGGAGACCCATCTGCTTGTGCTATCTTATGATATAAAAAAAGCTCAGTGAGATCATGTTAATTTGGCATAACATTTTCAATTACAAAATCATTAAATTTGATATTAGATTTTTTATACAATCTTAAAATGTTGGTAAGTACATTATATTCTTTCTGAATGTAAAACGTTCCACGAAAATATTTTTGCATTATTATTTCCTTCCTTATTAGGTACTTTAAATAATACTGATTACCTGTCGTTCAATGTTGTTTTTTTTAAGATATTTGGAAAGCTCTTTTAAGAATTCTTACGGAACATCAGAAAGATGTTAAAATAGAATGGTTGAAGAAAATTTTGCAGGCTTTAATTTTCATCATTACTTAGTGAAATTATATATTCAGTTATTATATTTAATGATATATTAGTGATGTTTCATAAATTCTTTTTGTGTTAAGGTTTTGTTTTCAACTGACGAAAAAACGGAGGAGGATCTCATTTCAACTCGTATATTTCTTTTATGTTAGACGATGCATAATTTTTTACAGAGTAATCCGATTTTGATAATTCTTTTTTTATCGGAATGAGTATACCCGGAGGGTGGTCCCGTTTGATTTTTTTAAATTCCAATCATAAGGGTCCGTAAACAAAGGATGCTTGATTGTTCACTCACTGATTTTAAAGTATGACCATCCATAATTTTTCACCGGTTTAATTTTGTGTTAAAAAGATATTATATGCTCTATAGTCTAGACTATTCAATCATATAAATATAATTATTCACAGTAAATTAATTTAAATGAGCTCAATCCGATTTAAATCTGATTTTAGATACCTACAGTAAATTATAAATGTGTTTTTGGATAAAAAGAATTTGAATTATGATTAAATGTGTTTTTGAATAAAAATAATTTGAAGAAATTCAAAACCATTTATTAAACCATGTAAATCCTAATAGTAGGGGAGCGCAAGAGGAAATTTTGGGACTTACTCGAGGGCGTCAGATTAACATGGCGGGAATAGCTCGTACACTGTTGAGGCTCTCTTATAAGCCCTTTATATAGAACAGGGCATCTAGGGCAGTAAAAAAACAAAATTACGATAACTTCTGGCTTGGGTAAACTATCAGATTATATTTTTTTCGTTATTTTTACATCATTTGTTCTAAATTAATAGAAAATTCAGACACGCTAATACCAAGTCAACGTTTTTTTTGTAATTTTATGACCCTCCTATTCCCTTACGCTACACTTGAATCGTCAGATTATCTACATTTTAGCTCGGAATTAACCCACCATACATTAACCTGTCGCGCTTCAGTGTTTCCATGTCACTGCATTTTCCCCCAAGACGCGGGCGCGACGTTCGAGTAAATACCCACTTAGCATCTTGGGCTCCCCTACTAAAACGTGCGTTTCTCTATAATGGAACATTGTATTATTTTGAGAAATAAATGTATCTTAAACCATAAAATCAGTCAATGAATAGCAACAAGTATAAGCAAACTGTAAAAGTTAACTTTGGTGTGGATGAATCGTTAGGTACTGCTTAAAATGCCGCATACTAGTAATGCACCCATTTCTTTGATGAGACTTTGGCGTCCAGTTAATAGCGGTATACCCAGAATATGTTGTCATATATCATCCCGTACATTTTTTTGTGCTTGTATTTTTGCATTGATAAATTATTAATAATCAACCATTACCTCGAAATGTTATGAAATGGTGCTATATGGAATAATCATGTTTAATCGCTATGCGATTTGTACAAAAATATATTTCCCGGAAAACACTAGCAAAGCACTAAGAAAGCTTAGGCGTCCAAACAACAACTTCTATGCATGAAACAATTATTCTATGCATTCAGTGGTAATATTTCGTTTCGAATCAAACTACTTTAAAATTAAGCTGTAAAATTCTGACTTAAAACACTATGTTTTAGAAAACCGGTAGTATTAAATTTTTTTTTTAAATAATTTCGTGCTCAAAATTTGCCAAATTGAGTCAATTAGTATTAAGTCTCCACTGTCCATCATGACATCCGTTATGACATTCGGAAATGTCATCGCTGAAATGCTTGCTTGCTACTTAATGGAATGCTAATGGAATCTCTCATGTATGTCCAATTTTTTACTTACGAGGGTCATAGTCTAGTATTCTTTCCAACCTATTGTAATCCACAGCTAGGTACTGCAAATACAGAAGATTGGATAGAACTTTCAGATCGGTCAACTGGTTTGAAGACAAATCTAGATACACTATGTACTTGTAATACTGCAATACTTCTATGTTGATAAGATACTGAAAAAATTTTTTTTTAAATATTTATAATAATAAAATAAATACTTTGACTTTAAAAAGCTTTGGGACATCACTATTTATTGATATTCTCACTCATTTGCCAGATGGTAGAGTTCTACAAGTTTTGTTTTACTGGGTGGTAGAGTTCTGCAAGTTTGAAGTAAGGAAAGAAGAAAGGAAGGAAGAAAGGAAATGAAGTAAGGAAAAACTTACCGGGTGAGATGTCTAAGTTGGGTGCAACTGAATTATCATTTTTTGCCGCTTTTGTTATAGTAACATTGTGATCGATATTTAATCAAAGTGCGATCGCTAGTTAATATATTACTTACTATACAAAACAGTTCAATTTAGAATTCGTCGAAGCTCCAACATTCCAAATAAATCCATACCAATATTATAAATATGAAAGTCTGTCTGTTACGCTTTCACGGCTATACCACGGAACCGATTTTGATGAAATTTGGCATTGCAATCGTTGAAAAAATATAACTATATTGACTAACTAAAAACTATATTGACAACATGGACTATTCGTGGCAGCGTAGGCTATCTATTAAATAAATATACTTAACTCCTTACGACTCTTATATTACGTCAACTTCTCAACCGATATGATTTATGTTTGAATTTAAAAATCATTTTGCCTCATTAATAGCTTTACAAAATTTCACGATGTTCCGATCAACGACACATAAATATGGACATGCATAAAAATGTTGCATTGTTCAAGGTGACTCGAGAGAACTTCGTTTACTACTCCTACTACACTAAATTCTACAAACTTCTCTATATTTAGAACAGCGCCCGGTCACTCCGTGTTGGTCCCGGGCTCCTTTGAAGAATAGGCCAACTGTCGTTCTGCCAGGCAGGTCGTAAAAGGCGACTGAGTGGCTATGAGCGTCACTATCATCGTGACTACTAGCTGGTAGAGTTCTGCATCGGCTCGACCGGGTCTGGTACCACCGCCTTACCTAATCCTGCCGCAATAGCGTCAGTGCTAGTCACTGTCGTGTTCCGGTGTGGAGGGTAAGGTAGCCGGTAAACTTATGCATGTGGCATTAGACCTCGCCACAAGATAGCAACGCACCATTAACATCTTTGGTGTCTATAGGCGGTGGTTGACTCTTTCCATCAGGAGACCCATCTGCTTGTTTGCTATCTTATAATATAAAAAAAAAACTTGGAAGATTAATTTGTCATGACCAATTCGTGTAATCTAGGATTTGGGCCACAGTTTTGATCATCGCTAATAACAAATATTTAACTATATCAGCATTAAGAATAGTATCTCGCTGCTTTGGTGATGACCAATTTGTCATTAACAAATTCAAATCTATTTAATTTAGGATGAAATGAACCGTGTTTGTCAGGGCTTCCTTTGGGAAATAGACCATCTGTAATTCTGCCAGGCAGTTCGTAAAAGGTGAACGATTGGCTATACCTGTTATTACCATCGTGACTATTACATATTAGAGTTCTGCAACGTCTCGCCCGGGTTTTTGTATCTCACCTATTTCTGCCGCAATAACGTCCACGCTTGTTACTGTCGTGTTCCGGTTTGGAGGATAAGATAGTCGGTAAATTTATGCAGACCCTGCCACAAGGAAACGCATTCGATGTCTATAGACTATGTTGTCTTTTCCTACACGAGTGCCATTTTTTGCATCACGAGTACCAGCTTGTTTGCTATCTCATGATATAAAATATTCCGCCACACGCATATTAACGCATCATTAACATTTTTGGTGTCTATGATTGTCTCTTTCCATCAGGTATTTCCATAGGTATTTGCTATCTTATAAAAATAATGCTTATAAATTTAAACCTTTAATTTTACAATATTTAGAATACTGGCAGACTTGCTTCAAGGCATTCAAGAAAACACCTTACTTATTCCTTATTCCAATAAGGTTGGTCATATGACCAGGAGACAATGATGCTAAAACCGTTCGTGGGCAGTGGTTTTACCATCAGTTGAGCCTCCTAAATGTTTGCCACTATAATTCAAAAACCAGCCAAGTGCGAGTTGGAGTCACGTACGAAGGTTCTGTACCATCATCTATACAAAAAACGTGTCTGTGTACTTACGTACGCACGTAAGAAGTTATGCTTCTTTGGCGTAACAAGACAAAAATCTTTTTGAAAGTGTTATCCTTCGCGTTATCCTATGTTTGTAGAGAGGACGACATTAATAATAGAAAAAAAAATTAATACATTGGAAGAAAGTTTTATTATAACATTATTTAGTTAAATAAATTTTATTTAAGTATCATTAAATAATTATCTGTTCATAATTAAAATAATGGATGTTTTTTGACAAACTAAACTTATTTTAAAAAAAATCGATTATTTTAATTTCGTGACGGTGTGCGCAAGCATCATAAAAAATACTCTCATCATTTTGCTCTAACGGGCCAAAAGAACTATAACTTCAAACATGGCAAAATCTACAATTTTATTGTATGAGAGCCCTTAATTATTTATTGTAGTTAAATTTAATTTAGTATTTATTTTTAAAGTGAATATATAACTAAAAATTCTGTGATTATGTTGTGTCTACTAGTTGTCGTTATTAAGATCAAGAAAAAAAAAGCAAAAAATCACGTTTGTTGTATGGGAGCCCCCATACTGTTTTTAGTATTAATTGTTATTATTGCGAAATACATCATCTGCGAAAATGTCAACTATCTAACTATTAGGGTTCAAGAGATACAGCCTGGTGACAGACGGAGAGAGACAGACAGACATATAGACAGACGGATGGATAGCAGTCTTAGAAATAGGGTCTCGTTTTACTCTTTGGGTACGGAAACCTAACAACATTTCTTTAAGGCGAGGCATCAGGACAAACGGGAAAAAACTGGTTTGCTAAATCACGTTTTTTTTTGTATTAATTGTTCACAAAAATTACAAGATAGACCTGAAGATAAAGAATATGCTAAATTATTACATGATAGAATGTACTTTACTCGATCATATAAAATTCCAAAAACAGGCTAAAAAAATCTCTAAAAAAATAATTTGTTAATAATATTTCTAATAATATTTATGCGAAAGTTAACACGTTGCCCAGCGGTTTCAGAACATACCGCGCCGTCCATTTCCTATAGAATTGAGGCGCGTCAAAATAAATAAATATAGGACTTCAGCTAAAAACCAAAATTTAGTACATTATTTTTTGTATTTAAAACTAAATATCACCATATAAAAATCGTGTGGAAAATTAGAAATATTATTAACAAATTATTTGTTTTAGAGATTTTTTAGGTTGTTTTCGGAATTTTTTATGATCGAGTAAAGTACATTCTTATCATATAATAAGTAAGCACATTCCTTAGATAATATCTTCAGGTATATCGTGTAATTTTTGTAAAATTGATTTTTAAGAACACACAAAAAGAATGTGATTTAGTATACCAGTTTTTTCCCGTTTGTCCCGATGCCTCGCCTTAAGCGTTTGGTACGTTTTACAATGATTAAAGTAAATATCACCACTCCTCCCTAAGAGGTAGCGATATTACTAGTACCCTCAAAATCAGGAAAAGGTATTTAGTCTTAGGACGTAGTAGGTGGCCAATTTATTACGACAGATCGGAACGAATTACTCGACTTGGATTTAAACTCAGTACTTCATGTGTCAGTATCGAAGCTGGTAACTGCTAGCCTGTTGAAGCATTTTGGAAACTTTAACGGTTAAATATCGCATATTCTTCAAGATAACCGGGACTAATAGCTTTTTGTGGTATTCTGGGGCACAGAGTTGTATTTACACTCTACCAGATTCCAAGCCACTACTGAGATTTTTTTTTATAGAAAATCAATAATAGGTAGCCCGACCGGGGATTCAAACCCGGATCTTACTTTGAACGACCATGATAAAATTAATATTAACTCACATTACAAGCAACTTATACATATTTAAAAAACTTTAAAAACAACAAAAAAAATTCAACGTGACAGGATGTATCCCTGTTACTTACTGTCATGCCGGGATGCTCTGACCAACTGAGCCACTGTCGCCTGGTTCAACGTAGCGAAATTCTTCTTTACTTTGTGAACGATACTGTCGATTGTACTGATCGCTAGATATACATACGTGTATACTGGAGATGTACTGGATTGTTAAAAAACTAAATCCGCGGATATGGATACGAATACGGATCATTATTGCTTAGATCTGCGAATACGGATACGGATCTCAACTTTTTTGCAATTATTTATTACTCAGGGGATACATACATATTTTAATGCTCCGAATATTTAAAGTTTTGATTAGATTAGATTTTTGATTTTTGTAAATCCAAGCCAAATCTTATGAAATAAGAAAATATTTTCAATGGAATTTAAAATAGTTTGTGTTACACTCCTACCTAATTACCTTCTTATATTTAGAAATTTGTACATGTAATGAATTTTAATAATAGGTGTAAAAGATCCGTTTAAGATCCATCTAAAAATTAGAGATTGGATAGAGGTATGGATACGGATCTTTCTTCTTCCTCGGATATTCGAGAATACGGATACGAATACGGATATCCGGCACATCACTAGTATATACGTAGGTCACACTATAAGTTTTGCGTAATTTAAAAAAACAACATGTTATAACCAAAATATTATGTTTATTGCTTTTCAAAATAATCACCTTTACATTTTAAACATTTTTTCATGCGATCGAACCATTTTTTAAAACAGGAGAACCACAGATCTGAAGGCATGTTTTCTACGTGCTGATTGAACGCTATTACTGCCTCTTCGGAGTTGGTAAAAGTAAACCTCTCATAAAATCTTTGATTTTGGGGAAAATACAGAAAAAACAGGGTGCTAGGTCGGGGCTATGCGCAGGTGAGTGATGAGATGTACTTTTTCGGAAGCTAAAAATGACTTTTTATGGTTGGCCGTGTGTGAAGAAGCGTTAGCATGGTGTAGGAGAACGCGGCTTTTGGGTCGTCTTTCGCGAACTTTTTCTAACACCCTGGGTAAACAAGTGGTAAAATACCACTCGGCTTTAACACTCTTTCGATCTTCAAGTAGAATTGTACAGATGGGACCTGTAGCTGAGAAAAAAAACGCGATCAGTTTTTTACCAACGTTTCTCGCCTGTCTCACCTTTATTGGCCTGTTTTCATTTTCTAACACCCATTCACAAGATTGCTGTTATTTTTGGGTTCAAAACAATAAATCCACGTTTCGTCTCTTGTGACAATGTCATAGACAGCATTAGAATATCCGTGGTCGTACTTCAGTAGCATCTGTGAGCACCATTCCACGCGAGCCCGCTTCTGCTCCGCTGTCAGTTCACGAGGGATCCAACGACAACAAAGTTTCTGAATTTTCAATTCTTCGTGTAAAATTTTCTGAATTTGGCTCATACCAATCCCCAATAGTCCTCGAATTGTCTCATAGGTAATCCGGATATTTTCTTCAATTAACCGCTTAACAGTAGCCACATTATTTTCGTTGACGGCAGTTGAAGGCCGCCCTTCACGAAATTCGTCATGTAAAGAAACTCGACCTCTCAAATTCAGCAAACCATCACCTCACGGTGCTCAAACAAGGTGCTTCTCTCTCAAAAGTATTTTGAAGACAAGCGGCACAGTCTTGCGGAGAAAGAAAACTTTTAAAATCATAAAAAATCATCGTTCTAAAATCTTTTCGACTTAATTCCATTTTCGTTGCGTACGTGAACGTAGAACTTTGGCGTGTGATAAAAAAACAATTGACAAATCATTTCCCGCCAATTGTTTTTTTTTTATTACTAAGAAGGTTGCAACGTTTTAAAAATATAACATTCGAAATTCAAATAGTTCCGATTAGCTAGAAGTGCAAAACTTTTAGTGTGCCCCATGTACTAGTAAAATGAGTTCATCGTTACGGGTGAAACTTGTATTTACAATAATGATCAATACTTTAGTGTTTCTAACTATACAGGTATATGTTTTAGCACGGGATTAGGTCTAGAATACATATATGACTTATATTTTAGCACTTAAGCCATGCTAAAACAATTATATAACTTATATTTTAATTCAAATGATGTGTATTCTCACTACTCGTAGTATAAAAATCCATACTTATATTTTATGCTGTGATCGTAAAACCACGAAAACTCGTGTAGCTACCAAGACTCATTTATATTACTTAGAGACAGTGTTCAGAAAAATCTTTTCTAAGCGGCCATCTAAAAGCCAACATAAATTACAGGACATGTTAAATTTTGTTTCTGGCTTAATGGAAGGTTATCCAACACACAGTGGTTGGTCTAATACTGACGACCACGCGAGAAATAAAACATTTTTGTAATTTTAGCTTAAAATTATGTAATTTATATTCCATTGTCGGCACTTTGCGAAACTCCGTAATAAAAAGTACACGTGTTTTTAAAATAATAACTTTAGGTAAATACGTAAAGTTATTATTTTAAAAACACTTGTACTTTTTATAAAACACATCATGAAAAAGCTTCTTAAGATAATTAATCTTTTTATTAAGTCTCTGATGGATACCTACATAGTTTGTTAATCGTCACAATTTTATACTTTTTTTTTGAAATGACAATAGCTGATAGCCTGCAGGACCGTAAATGTTACACCGGACTTTTGAAACGAGCAAAGTGCTCAGCTAGAGTTGTTTAAGTAAGGGCACGGCTGTTAAGGCTATCAACTATTGTAATTTCAAAAATTTTACAGCGACACTGGACTTTTCGGGCGAGCAGAGTGCTCAGTCAGAGTAAAAATTAAAATTAGGACAATTAACACCCGCGCTAAGAATTGTTTTGACTAATTATTGGGGGGAGCAGTAGTGGCATTACAATCCGCGCTAGGCGCAGGGCGAAATAGGGGTCTTCGTCGCCACTGAGACTGGCGGTTGCGACGGTGTGGTAGTGTAGTGTGTGTGTGTGTGTGTTTTGTAAAGGCGATAGCCATCGTTATACAGCAGAAGTTTTATACAGCCGACGTAAATTGTATTCTGTTATTCTGTTGATTCTCTATTTGGATTTATGCATACATTTTACTATAACATGTTTTATTGATGTGTCATCTTTCCTGTCACTCACATATAATCTGTGGAAGTGATTTCGTGAAATGTGACGGAAGTCTCTAACAGAAAATCTAGGGAGTGCGCGCTATTTGTATTGACTAATGAGCGCGCACTATTTGAATTGACCAATGAGCACGTGAAGTAGTAGTGGTGGCCATTAGATTGTAACAACTTTATAACTTAGATATCAGATGTTATAATAATAATAATACTAATAATAACCATTTATTTCAGGCAACATGGCCCATATTATTAATACCTTATAGATTAACATACATATTAATGTAATATACTTAAAAACTACACTTACTGTCACTTACACACTTTCACGTATTGACGGTGATGTAACACGAACTTCATTCCGGAGTCTCCCCCGGAACCTTCGGTAGACTACACCAGTCGGCCAGAATTCCCCCACCTCAAAGGTCGACAGGAGATGCGTCGGTACTCTCACCACAAAAGAACTAAAGTTGACCTTGTGGCGAGACTGCAGACGCTCGACCCTCAAGTGGAGTGACGTCTTCTTACTGATGTAGTCCACGACGTCCTCGACATTCATGGACCAGTGCAGACGAAATATGTACAAGGGCGTTGCGGGGACCGTCGCTCCGCAGACGCAGCTCGGGTATATTTGGCGCGGTGCCGCGATTGTTGCCGGCGGCGGGCTTCTTCTTCCTTCTTCTCTCCACCAGTGTGAAACCCTCGTCATCGCACCCCCTGCTTTCATCCTTATCAGGTCGACAAGACTCCACTTTACTCTTTGTGGCCTTGCGGCTCTCCTTATAATAGTTATATACATATATATATATATATATATATATATATATATATATATATATATATATATATATATATATATATATATATATATATATATATATATATATATATATATGCTATATTAGCTGGACTATTCTACAAATACTATTAACCATGACAATCTATAGTCTATGAAATATGGATCTAGTTGTGTCCATATTCCACAAACTATAGTCATAAGATACTACAAACGAGTGAACAGCAATGAATCGATTTCTAAATGCAAATTGATAGTTTTTGCTGTTTATGTTCATTGTTTAAATGTAAATAAAAATATTGTTGCATATTATGTTGTTGCATTGCATATTAATACAATAAAACATAATAATTATATCAGGTTAATCAAGATTGGCAATGTGGGTTTTTACTTTTTATATATCGATTGTATTGAAAGAGATACACATTTTAAAGTTAGTTTATACATTTTTTTTCTTTATTTATGTAGCTAAAACTCAACTTGTTAACTCTGTTATTTTCACTCTCCTTTGGATACATTTATATAATAAATAAAAATACATTATTATTTTACTATCTAGGTCGCAAAGGTAATAACATTACTTATAGTGCTGTACTACAAGTCACATATACTTAATTACGTGAACTAGCGGTCGCCTGTGGCCGAAATTCGACCATAGACTAAACAATAAAATCTCTTTTAAGTTTTACAACTGACTTTAGCTGTAAAGAAAATATTAGACATGTGTGTATAACATCATGTATGTCACATGAATTAAGTGTGTGTACGGGTTCCATCTGTACAATTCCTCTTGAAGATCAAGAGTGTTAATGCCGAGTGGTATTCTACCGTTTGTTTATCCTGGGTTTTAGAAAAAGTTCGCGAAAGACGACCCAAAAGCCGTATTTTCCTACACCATCATAACGCTTCTTCACACACGGCCAACAAAACAAAGTCATTTTAGCTTCCGAAAAAGTACATCTCGTCACTCATCCTGTGCATAGCCCCGACCTAGCACCCCGTGATTTCTGTATTTTCCCCAAAATCAAAGATTTGATGAGAGGTTTTACTTTTACCAATTCCGAAGAGGCAGTGGTAGCGTTCAATCAGCACGTAGAAAACATGCCTTCAGATCTGTGGTCCTCCTGTTTTAAAAAATGGTTCGTTCGCATGAAAAAATGTTAAAAATGTTGAAAATTATTTTGAAAAGCAATAAACATAATATTTTGGTTATAACATGTTGTTTTTTTAAGTTACGCAAAACTTATAGTGTGACCTACTTATTAAAGGCTGCTTGATAAATGTTGTTAATGTCATATTCTTGGGCCATACTTAAATTTCATGCCAACAACCCTAGAAACCGTAGCACTGTGCTTTCGCATTCAGGTCTCGCACATTTATCTAAGCCTGTACCATATAATAAAACTGTTTTATATAACCTGGTGCGAACAAAAATGATAAGAACCCAGTGTGCTTGTAGGTACATTAAAGATGTGTATCAAAAAAGGGGAGATGTTCAGACGATGAGACAAAGCTAATAGAACACAAAATAGTGCCTTTATATTTTTTGTTCGTTTTCTTTCCTTATTTGTGGACTTGATGAAATTACTATACACATTTTAATAGACTTTTAAGAGTAGATAGAGATTGAAGGGGAATATGGGCTAAATTTCATTCAGCCAATTCGTATGTTACTAGAAAACGTTAGTCCTATTCTAGGAAAAAAATATTTTTGGAATGGGGCGAAGCCGCGTGCAACAGCTAGTTTTAAATAAAATTACTTTAACTAATTACTAAAGTGTTTGTAATGAAACTTAACTTTTTATATTATAGGATACCAAGCACTCTCAGCGCTGTTAGTGGAATGGTTAGCGAACCAACTACGAGTTGATAAGGCTCGTGCATTGATATAAAAAACCCAAGATGCACAGTCTCGAACAAAACTGACATTCAAAACTGTCCCTAATTTTACATAAGTAGTTATAGATATGGCAAAAATATATGTTTTTGCATATCCAACCTTAAGTACAAGTTTTATGGTTGTTTTTAAAAAGCAACGTATAAAAAGTAATAAAATTGACAGTGTTACGATCGACGCGATTATATTTAAAATGAGCGCACAATTTCAAATTGTGCGCTCATTTTTAGAGGACGTTTTTGAGACACTGATTGTGCATCTTGGGTTTTTTATATCAATGGGCTCGTGTTAGATTCCCGAAAGATATATAGATATGAGCATAGATGTTTGTATTTCTGGGTTCAGGTGTTTATTATGTATGCAACAGTATTTATATATGTATTTCTATATGTAAGAATCGTTGATTAACACCCATATCCATTTTTTGGGGTTAGATCAATTCGTGTAATTTGTCCAGTGATATATAAAAGTAAGCAGATGGCTCTATAACGACTAAGCTCTTGAAGCCTCTTAAGGCTTCCAAACCTTCTATAAGGAAAGAGACAATCACTGCTAAGAGACAGCAGATATATTAACGCTACAATGTTATATTATGGTTAAGTATCTTCACTCCCGTAACCTGAAGGAGTAGGCAGAGGTACAGCCAGTGCACCCACGATTAGTCGAAAATACTTGGTCCCATAATGTGACAGGTGGCAAGCCTATCGCCAACCGGCACTTATCAAATCCCGGGCAACGTTGTTTTTATTATAAAACTGAAAAAACACATTTTTTGAATTGCCCGATCCGGTAATCAAACCCGGGACCTCATGTGGTCAACGCCGACACCGGACCACAGAGGCGATACTATATCTTTATATTATGATAATACTGCTTCGCCGTCTGTATTGCGGGTGAAAGTGAGATTTATTGGGTTTTCCTATAAAATAAAAGTTTCAGTAATGCTGAGGCCGCATTTGCGTCTATCGTCATGAAGCTTCGTGCAATGACACGAGTTATTATCGCAAACATTTGGGATGCGTGTGCCTTATCGCGCGGTTGACGGTACGTCAGAGGGTTTTACCGCGCTAATATCTTCGGGACAATACACGCAAATGCGGCCGAAAGGTAACAGTTTGGAGTCTGGTGGTGGTGTGTTGACAATCTGCCTCGGATAAGCACGTAAAGCCCGCTCTAGTTTTCGCAAAAATATGTCATTAAAATGCGATAATCCATATGATCAAAACCTGTCTCCCATCAGACAAATTAATTAACTTTGGCGAACTGGAAAGTCTACCGACGTTCGTCTCACTGTGAATGTCTCGCAAGGTAACTGGCCTGACGATACTTGTTTCGTAAATTATCGAGTCTGAATAAACACAGAATTATTTAAATTTGACCGCAAAGCCGGCCGCTATTAGCCAGCTAAGCTGTTCATAATCCACGCTTCTAACTAATTGGAAACGGGATATTTTCGCAATCTATTTTGAATGAATTGTTCAATTGTTCTTTGTGCTAAATCCTACATTTTAATTCCGACGTTTTATTCAACGAATTATTTTGACCTCAGTGATCGGAATCAGTAGACGCCTCAGAGGGGTTTAGCAAATTACCATATAAAACTTATTAGACACTTTTATTATTTTTCTTATTTAGATATATAGACATTTTTATTATTACACTTATAAGTGCAATAATAAAAATGTCTAGTAACAATGGAATTTCACCACTTGCCGACGATGGAAATTATAGAATACATA
The DNA here is from genome assembly GCA_036924255.1 of Apodemia mormo. Classification (NCBI taxonomy): domain Eukaryota; kingdom Metazoa; phylum Arthropoda; class Insecta; order Lepidoptera; family Riodinidae; genus Apodemia; species Apodemia mormo. The sequence goes on from JAUPFN010000017.1 coordinate 16,507,814, forward strand.
AAACTTAGGCAAATTAGTTGTAAAGTAATCCTAGTTTTTCGGAAAACTGTCCTGCCTAGAATTAGTGTCTGAACTTTTCTGATTTACCCATAGGTTGCCGATTCTCAACTAAATTTTTGCTTCACTGTTCCCCGTGTTCATCCAGGCTTCCTTTCTCCAATAGACCATCTGCCGTTCTGCTAAGCAGTTGTTAAAAAGCGAACGATGGGCTATACGTGTCACCATCGTGACTATTAGAAGGTAGAGAGAGCTCCGCAACGTCTCGCCCGGGTTCATGGTATTACCTTTTACTTTATCTTGTCACAAAAGCGCCAACGCTCTTCTTTGAGGGGTTTTATTTCCGGTTGTGTTCCTGAACCGATGCGACTTAGGAGTATTCAAAAAATAATTTATTATTTTTTAAAATTTCAGCAATGCACCTGCTTAAGAACACCAGAGGTTGGTGTTGCAGCTCAGCAGGGGCGGCGATCACTTATTGTGATCCTATCGCTAGTTTGCCCCTTAACTATAAAAATAAAGCACAGAATGGTTCTTAAAACCATTGCTTTGCTTAAAATCATATAGATAGATCATGTAGATACCTTGTACCTCAGCCTAATAGTTCAAGTTTAACGGTGTTTATTTACCTACATATTTAATACGTGTGTACAAAGTGTGTGTGAAGCATGAAATTTGCTACAGTTAAAGTTTACGTTATGGAAAACTGCAGAAACCATTTCCGAGATTCAGAAAGATTCAGAATTCTAAAGAAATACATTAAATTATTAAAAATATACGTTACACGTACTACTTTCATGTAATATACATGATATTATATACGCATGTGTACTTATTTATTGTCTTTATTAGTAAAGTATTGTCAAACTTAAAATAAATTTTATTGTTTAGTTTATGGTCGAGCATCGGCCACAGGCGATCGCTAGTCCATATTAATACGTTAAGCAAAAACTTGTACCCACTTTTAATACAATAACGCGGATGATGGAGTATAAAATTTGGCACAGTTTTAATTCATAGGTACTTTATATTGCGGAGAACTGAGGAAACTCAGTTTTCTTAAATAATATGTATTAGAAATACATTGAATTTATAAAAATAAAAATTACACACAGTACTAGTTAGTCTATGTTCGAATTTCGACCACAGGGTGATCGCTAGTTTATTTTAAATATCTGGTTGACCGAGCTTTGCTCGGTTTTTCACATACCCATATCTTTGGAACCGAACTTTCTTGATAAATCGATTCCTCGTCGATCGATTGGGTTCAAAAACCCCTAAATAAACAATTGATTTTCTTAGTCTAACCTCAAAGCAAACACTCATTGACTTCGTGTTACTTAACAACGCCATCTGCTGGAATAACTTACAATCCAAAAAATAGTATTATTATTCGCCAATAGATGTCAGGAAGAATCATATTTTTCAGTTTTAATTGGGACTTTAAAACACGAATAAAATGACATTTTCTAAAAATGATTCCTAGCTAGATCGACTTATCGCCCCCGAAACCCCCATATACTAAATTTCATGAAACTCGTTGGAGCCGATTCCGAGATTCCAATTATATATATACAAGAATTGCTCGTTTAAAGGTATTAGATTAATCTAATCGAATAGTATCTCATTTATCTAAAAAAATCTGTTAAGGGTTGGTAATCTGTTAACGGGCCTGGTCCCTGCAGGCCATCCCTGAAACTTCCCGCTAAATTAAGGTATTTTTAACTTAAAAGAGTAATAACTATAAGCATAGATTTTACATCTATTTTGCTAAAAATGGCAGAATGTTAATTTTTTAAATGCTGTATATTTTGGAAACGATGATCAATTTTGATCTTCCAAATGGCATTCAACTTAATTTTTGAGATCTAAAATATTGCTTTTGCTAAATAATCATTAGGTTGAAAATTTCGAAGTAGTGTCAAACATGTGTTGCAACATTTTTCGTCATTGATAAATCCCAAACAAATTGACTAATTTTGATGTAATTAACGGTATTTGTCGCAGTTTTGAAAGGAAAAAAGCTGATAAGATTTTTAAGTCAATCGGTGTATTAGCCTGAAAGTTATTTCAAAATATTAAGTAAGTTTGCTAAAAACAACGTAATTTTAATATTTGAAAAGCTTGAATATTAGATGCGATTTTTATGTTTGAAACGGTATTAGACGTAGTTTTTTTAATACTAAAATATCGTAGAATACCAAAAAATGATTGGGCTGAAAAATTTCCAAGTTATGTCAAAAAAATACTTTTCAATATTTTTCGTCAACGATTACTCCCAAACGGATAAACCGATTTTGATGCAATTAATGCATTAGACTTAGTTTTTGAGGAATAGAGCTGATTAGTTTTTGAACTAAATCAGTACATAAATCTAGAAGTTATTTTAAAAAATAGTGTTTCGCCAAAAAAAATTGTTGAGGTTTTTTCAAAATTTCTCAAAATCCCCTGGGCCGATTTGGTTTAAATTTTCAGGAAGTCTAAATTGAGTGGAATCCAATCGAATGCCATCAACCGCGTTTCGATCGGTCAAGCAGTTCAAAAGTTATGAGATGTTACATACACACATACACACACACATACATACATACAGACATACTGACGTCATCGTGAAAATATTCGGAAAGGGTTCCTAGGACTCCAAAACGTGGACATCTGGTGAAATTTCGATTTTCGAAAATCGAGGCAAAATCAGTACCTTCCTTATCTACATACGTAGCGGGAAGTTAAAAAACTATTAGTTAATACGGAATAAGTATTGAATTGTGCCTTTATGTTGATACGGATACTGATCAATAAAACAGTATAATTATTACCTTCATAGTTAAATCTAACTTTATGTATACATAATCTCCCAAAATTGGAATCCGTTTAAGATAACTAAGACATGCGGTCACCATATCTCTAGTCAAGACTCCATCGTCGCCTGTCACGACATCTTGTATATTCAGTATGCGTGTTATGGGAGAGTATGCATCGTTGTACAACTCCGGGAAAATGTAAAAACATCCCCAGTACTGGTCTTCGTTCATAAGAGATGTCATGTGTACAGGAAACTGAAATAAAGGAATAGATGTCATTTTTCCGTGATAAATTTCCAGCTCATCTGCTAGCAACGCATCAACGAGTCTATTGGCGAATTTATCTCTTATTAAAGAGAATTAATTGTCTGCATGCCAACCTTCACCCATTACTCAAAATTGATTATGAAAATAAAACATACGCGTGTATTACAAAAACGACGATAATACGCGCATAGTTAGTAAATCTGAAAAATAATAATTAATAATTACTTCATAAAAATATTCCACAGAAACAAAATCCATACTAATATTATAAATTCGAAAGTAGTTGTCTGTCTCTTCTTCACGCCTAAACCACTGAACCCATTTGAATGAAATTTGATACAAATATAGTTTGAGACCGAGAAAGACCTGAAAAAAATAGAATAGTTTTTATCTAGAAAATCCCCCGGGAATGTGAACTATGCGGATAAAACCCTGGGACTTTTATTATAGAAATTTTCCCACGCGGCCGGAGTCGCAGGCAGAGTCAGTGTGTCATATGCAAAAGTTGCTTGCAGCTTCACTACATAGTATAAAACAATGTCGCTTTCTCTGTCTGTCCCTATGTATGCTTAAATCTTTAAAACTACGCAACGGATTTTGATGCGGTTTTTTTAATAGATAGATTGATTTTTGAGGAAGTATTTTAGTATTACCTTACCTTTACGTACCTTTCCGGTATTCTCACGGGAACAAAAGCTACGCGGGTGAAATCACGGGCAGGTCGCTAGTTTTAAATAAAAAACACAGTAATAATATATTTGTTATGAATTATGGCAACCTATTGCTTTTACTGTATTAATAGGACTAGAACTGATAATGTAGTCAAATGTGAAACTGATTGGCTATTTAATTAATAACTCGCTATTTTCATTTACATTTAAAAGATACAAAGTTGAAGGATATCATTTTATAGAGGATTTTGTAATTATTTTAATTTTAAAACGAAAATTTGGTACTAATTTTCATACAAATCCAATTGATAGGGTGCTATTAGGTAACTTTCGAGCATCCTAACATCCATACTAATATTATAAATGGAAAAGTGTATGTGTGTGTTTTTTGTCCGTTTTTCACGGCAAAACGAAGCGACGAATTGACGTGATTTTTAATTGGAGATATTTGAAGGGATGGAGAGTGATATTGGCTAATTTTTGTCTCTTTCTAACCCCCCACTTCTCATTTAACGCGAACGAAGCCGCGGGCAAAAGCTAGTTCAAAATAAATACAACGGAAGCATATTAATTTACAAATTGATGGAGAATTTGGGCGTTTGTTAGCTCTATAAACCTTTCTAGCAATTACGTCCCTCACTAGGTGTCCGTCCCAATAACATGACGGGCCAATTTAATTACGCGTATCGTTAGTAGGAAGTAGTGAACACAGCATCTCTGTACATTATGTCCACATTCTTGTTAATGGATTTAATGCTAACTTACCGGCATTTAATATTAAGTTAATATTACGTCCAACAAGGCAAGGTAAGTAGACATGCAGGTACGTATGCAAGCAGTTCGGCAAGCAAACATGCAAGCAATGATCCAAGTAGGCATGCCTGCGTACAAAGTATTAGGGCAAGAGCTCGGAACGGTCAATCATTCGTTATTAGTGGTGGATCCAAAATTTTTGTTTGAGCGTTCCAGAATTGGCTATGCGAGTCACTCATCATCGTGGCTACTAGGCGATAGAGCTCTGCATTGTCTTACTCAGGTCTGGTACCACCGCCTTACATATTTCTGCCGCAATTGCGTCAGTGCTTGTCACAGTCGTGTTTCGGTTTGGAAGGTAAGGTAGGTAGCTACCGGCTACCTTTTTTCCGGATTGATTGAGTCACTGCTGGTCTTAAGGGTTTTCACAGTTTCATCGGGTGCCGGGCGCAGAGTGCTCAGCCAGAGTTTAAAGTTGTGGGGCTGTACGCCCTACGTCTTAAGACTATCCTGTGAGACCGAAACTCGGCTTAGGGTAGGGTGGTGATTTAAGCTGGGTGGGTAAGTGGCATTGTATTTTCCATTCGCTGATCCTTGCCCTTAGGCTCGATTCGCTGATGGGCGAAACAGGGGCCCTCGTCGCCGCCGGCGGCAACGGTGTCGCGTGTGTAGGTCTGTGGTATGTTCGTGTGTTCCGTTGACCCGAGTTATTGGGTCATCGGAATCGGTGAGAAAGTGACGGGGCCTACGTAATTTGGGATCGGGATTTGGATCTGGGATATAGTCTGCCGCGGTTATCAGCTACCTACCTACCTACCTATACTCTAATTAACTGCGTCTACCTAGGATTGCTATCTGGCACTTTTAGATTTAAGGGTTAACAGCATCAAAAATACGGGTTTTAAATTTTTTACGGGAATTAAAGTGGCATTATTTTGTTAAGAGTATCTTTAATTTTTAAATTTGTTTCTTGACACAGGAAATAGCCTTTAAAATGTCTTTATTTTGTAATTAAAACGTAAAAAAATCTATACGTGTTAAACACACGAACACACAAACAAATTCAAAGTCAAACTGCCACGGTGGCGGTTCGGACAGATAACACTCGTGTTGCAATAATTGGGGCTTGATTTACCTCGCAGTTTAAGCTTTGCTAGCGTAAAATCTAGATAACCCGTAAAATACCCGGCAGTCGGCCACCCTATGGTTTTCAAAGTTTGGTCGGTTATAAAAAAGGGAAATTTAATTTCGCTACAAGAATTTAATTAATACTTAAGTAAACAAACTCGCTTATTATCGTCAAAATATTTATATGACGGGCAACATACTTTTATCACAAATTTCGATAAAATATAACTTTGCCTTTTAAAACACTACACTAAACACGTTTGTATCAAAATAACTTCAAAGTAGAAACTCGAAGCATTATATATTCTTAAAATCTTTTTAAATTGTTTCTCTCGTAGACTATAAATTATTTTATTTGAAGAGAAGTTGTTGTAGTCAACTAAATGTGTTTAATTTTTAACGCGTAATGTAATGCAGTTAGCATTGGCGTAGCTACCGGAGAACTAGCTGGGCCAATGCACCGGGGCCTTCATCCTCAGGGGGCCCTCAGCCTACATGTTACGTTAACAATATATATTTATAACAATATATATCTCCTGTTTTTCTTAAGCATATCTTGGAGTGAACAACAAGAAGCTAATGGTGAAATACTTCTGCGCCTTCCGACTATTAGGTTTAGTAAGTAATAAATAGGGCCCAGGTTCCATTTTTGCCCCGAGGTCTTTGCTTACACCACTGGCAGTTAGCTTGCTACAAATGGAATGGTTGAGTTGTTTTTTTTTTAAATTAATTCTTAGCGTTGGTATGGTGGACTGTAAGCCACACTGGAAAAGTATGGCATCATGCTACCATCTACTTCTTTTTTATCGACTACCGGAAAATACAAGAATTTTGTGGAACAAATCGTTGGAGACTCGTAATTTATCCGACACGTTTGATTAACGGCCACGCGGTTGGACCACCGGTATCATCGCTATGACCATTATTTCCCTTTTTGTTATTATGTAATTAGACTCCTGAAGAACCGCCATACTGGTACAAAATCATCTAATATTTTGTGTCATCATCTCCCGGTCTATTATGTACCTACGCACGTAAGAAGTTATACTTTTTTGGCGTAACAAGATAAAAATCTTGCTAAGAATTTTATAATAACGCATTATCTAGATAATTCTAAATAAATTTTATTTAAATATTTTTGTTGATAATGTACAAATAAAAAAGTTATTTGTATATAATTAAAAAAATGGACAAAACTTTTATTTAGAAACTAAAATGTTGACTAGCTAATTTCATGATGTTTTTTTGTGATGGTGTGCGCGCGCATCGTAAACTCTCACCATTTTTCCATAACGCGCCAATGAGACAACTTTATTGCTTGGATTGTATATTTCAGTTACTTTCACAGCATTATATCTTATGGAATTCTTATCTGGGGAAATTCCGCCGATATAAATTCAATACTTGTAGTAAAAAGAGAGCCCAGGAGTGTCCTTGAGAGAAAAATTCAAATAAACCAATATTCTTACTGTAATATCCCAGTTTACATTTGAAGATTTAATATACGTTCGTTTAAATATTGGCTCATTTAAGAAAAATGCTGATATTAACTCGCTAAATAAATAAATCAAAAACAAATACATTTATGCTAGTGATATTCATCACCCTACCGGATCTGTTGCGTTGTGATTTTCACTGAGAACCCGCCAGGTGTGTCAGGACACGAGTAGCACAGGGTTCCGTAGGCACCAGTTACATTACATAGACTTATTTTGTATCCAAAACAATATTAAATATTGGACAGTGGTTCCAGGAACAAATTTTTTTTGATTAATAACAAGTTGAATTTTTGTAAACAGCTGCGTTTTGACGAAACGCCCATCTTTTCTATCTTCGAAAATTCTAGAATCTGGTAACTAATAAAGATAGATAAAAAAGAAAACTTTAGAGTGTCGGACTATTAACAAGCTAATGTGAAAAAATTTGGATTAATATCAATTAAAAATCTAATAATTCCAAATATTTAGAGGACTCGTCAGAAAAACCATGGAATGTGTAGGACGTAAGTTTTTTCGTGTTTTTAATAAAATAATCAAGCGATTAAAGTAAAAAAAATATTATTAATAAAATGTTTTTCTTTAACCGAATTAAAATGTTTGAAGCCCCCTAACCTTATAAGTTACCCATTCGCCATTCTTCAAAGATAGAAAAGGTTTGCGTCTCGTCAAAACGAAGCTGTTCACAAAAAATCTGCTTTAAAATTTATCTTAACTTCAACTTCAAAAAATTTATCTTAACTTCAACTACATTTTATCAGTTGGTTGGATATTAATATTCGTTATTTAACCCTTTTTAATATTTTTGGCAATGATTATATATTTCCAACCATTCCCATGAGATGGGACGATTTATAACACAGGTAATTCAATTTAATGTTATTATTAATTATTAAGTTATTATTTTAAAAAAAAAGATATTTTATTAGTAAAGAACGTCGTTAAATATGAGTTATAAAAGACATAATCCGAACATGAGTGTTGTTACGGGTATTATAAACTGAATATAATATAGCGATGAGATATGGAGGCAGCTGAGCAGAAATACGGAACCGGAAACAAGAGCAGGGATCATTGAGCTAATATTAATGTCTGAAACAACGATATCAAAGAAAAACATATAATATATAATATAGCGAAAGGCGAGCTATGAAAGTGTATACAACGTTTGCCTAGAAACCAACAAGTAGATGCTTATGATTTTACAATTAATTAATAAGTTCTCCTGATATGTAAATTGTATCACGGACACTTTTTAATGCAACAATTCGTGATACAATCTACACCGAATGTATACTTGAATTCGGCTAGTGATAATTATTGCACGCTATTTTTTTTACATTTTATTTTGTTTCCACTTACACATAAACTTACGATACTATTGAACAAGTCATTTAAAATAAACTTATAAAATACAATGGAATGCAATTTACATTTAAGTATGTACAGTGACATAATATAACAAGAATACGAGATAGAAAACGAATGCTTATAATGCTTTAATTATCTTAGTATCGCAAGTGATGTGATACCAAAATTGAACTCAACCGAGGCTACACTGCAGCAATTGTGCCACAGCACTGATTTTCAGAGTCCAGAAAAAAGTTTTCACCATTTACATCGTAATATATCGGCAACATAGATTTATGTAATACTTTTTTGTAAATCTCATCATAGAAATAATTTGTTTTAATAAGTTAAAGGTTCATAGTTAAATATTTATTAAGCAAAATGTTTAATGCTAAGTAGTTACAGATTAAATAGATGTCAATTGTTTTATTTTACTTCTTTAGATTGCTAAGATAACTTTGTTTATACAATCTTGTATGTTATACTTGTCAAAAAAATACCGTTGTTATACTTGACTTGTCTATTAGTCAAAAATATTACTTGATTACATGTGGGGAAGGTACTTAAGAATGTTTTTTTGTCTTGAGTCTTGAAAAAATGAGGCACTTAAAATACGAGATTTTTTTATTTTTATAAAAAGATTTTTTTGATAATGTTATTGACATACCTATGTATACCTCTATCGGGTTGGACAGGGTTTTTTAGGGTTTTTAAGGTGTAAACCTTGAATAGCAGACAAGACATCTGCTTGTCAGATGGCTCTCCTGAAGGAAAGATAAATGATAACCTGTAAACACCAAAGATATAAAAGGAGCGATGCTATTTGTGTGGTGGAATGACAATGCCACATGCATAAGTCTACCAGCTATCTCCAAACCGGAACACGACAATGACAAGCATTGACGCTATTACGGCAGGAATAGGTAAAGCGATAGTACCATATACCCGGGCGATATTTTACGAAACTCTACTACCTAGTAGTTATTATGGTATGTTTTCTGTGATTATGGTATTGACATGTATAACTAATCGTTCGCCTTTGCAAACTGCCTGACAGAATAATTTGTAATCTATAATTGTTTTGAGGGGATCTATATCATCATAGGGAAAAATATTAAGTAGTAGAGTTCTGAGTTTTCGCAGATCAATGCGAGATAAAAACAGTACATGAAAAATGATAATAATATAAACTCACTTGCTCCTCAATGGATAATTCATCGCTAAGGTTTTTATACATCGCATTTTCAAATGCTAGCACTGATAATGTTGCGCGGGACATACGAAAGCTACGAAGCCGTTGTTCTGAAAAAAGTGTTATTAAGAGCGTGTATTCGATTTGCAACGAAAACTTCTAGTTTTCAAGTTTTTTCCGGAGCAATATTGTAATAATGTGAGCAGATTATTCGAAGGATATTACAATTTTTGCTAGATTAAGTTTTGACTTATAATATTTACGGGACAAATTGATCTAACTCCAAAGTAAGCAAATTATTTGCTTGTGTTATGGGTGTTAACGATACTAATACATAGCAATACATAAATAAGTACATTTACATACATAATAAACACTCAAACCCGGAAATACAAACATTTATGCTCATCACACAAATGCTTGTCCCCGTTGGGGATCGAACCCGAGCCCCGTCAATTGCGTAGTCAGGGTCGCTAACCACTCAACCATATTTAGTGCAAAAATATAATTTTTGATAACGGTTTGTTAAAACGAAGGCAATCCTTGCATAGCGTTTTACGAAAATATGCGTCAGAGTTATTTTGCAGGACGAATACAAACATTGTAATGTTCCAAAATATTTTATTTTATGCATTTTTCCAACAGGATATAAAGTGCAACACAGAGGCAGTATGATGAAAATGTTGTTATTGGATAATAAAAGATAATATAAAAAAATTACAAAATCAGTTCTTTTTTTCACCAGTATTATAAACTATTTATTTTATGTGAAATAAGCTAATGCTTAATATACTGTTTTTTTACGTGAATGCGTCTTTAAATTTGCCTTCACAAAGGGGACAGTTCAAAAAACGGATGAAAACAAAATTGGGGGATAGAATTTGGTGTTATAGCTAAATAACTATCACCAACATCAAAAATCTAATCATACCATTGGATAAAGCAATTAAGCTAAAGCATTATTTGGTAGCTTAATACAATCATGTCTATATGTGTAATTATTTTATGGATATTGATTGATAATTTTCAAAATATTTGTTGATTTAAGTGGAATTTGCTTAAGGTTAGTACTAAAATGAGGCACTTTAAAATACGATATTTTTTATTTTCATAAAAATATTTTTCTTTAAATGTCTTTTTTACACATTGTATAGATGGGAATCAGAATAATGTACTTACCCCTAGAAATTTCGCCAAGGGCTATTGCAGAGAAGTAATTAATTTTAGAAACATCTGCCCATGTCCGTAATATGCTACCAAAGCGCATTCTTAATGTTATATTAGAGAGGTTTCCTTCGTCTTCGTTTAAATCATATACTTCAGACTTGTGTTGGAATTCATTTTTCCCTGCCAAGTTATTAATATTTTCTGACGACATTGTAATTATCGTCTTTTAGTTAATTTAAGATAGAATAACAGTTTTCTAACTTATTATTCTATCTTTATATGAATGGCTTCAAGTTGATTTCAATTTTCTATTATTTTTTTCTTTAGACTTTTCATCTTTATCTGCAAAGAGTTTATCTGTTTGTTTGTGAAGTCTAATTTTATTGACATTTTATTGCCAATGTGAAATATAAATATCGAAATATACGCAATTTGAAATGGAGGTTGTATAGCTTTTTAATTGGGAATAGGCTTTGATCAAGAATGTCTTGATCGAAGAGAATAGGCGTCTGATAAAAAAGAGGCTTCAGATTTTTAAAATATTATTACTGAGGAATATTGTATATATGTAAATATTTTTAATATTATTATCTTTTTAGAGACAATAATCAGTAAAAGAAACAAAAAATACGGGGATATTCATAACATTTGAGACACAACGATATTGGTAATATTGGTCGATCGGATGTGATGTCAAAGTAAGTACCTATATGATCATTTTATCAAGCGCTTAGCCGCGCGAAAACTTTGGTTTTACATATTTAGGGACCTACTAAAAATAATTGCAATTATAACATTCACTGTAAATGGCCATGTTTTTGAAGTGATTCTCCTGGGATGTAACAGACAGACAGACATTCAAATTTATAATATTATTATGGAATTCTAAATGTTAATATCCTTAACTAACACCCATACCACAAGCAAACAATTTGCTTATTTTGGAGTTAGATCATTCGTGTGAGTTGTTCAGTGGTATTGTTTATTTATTACATCGATAATAAACAAAATAGACAAAATTGTGTTTAAATATTTTTTAAATATAGATACATTTAAAAAATAGAAGAAGCACACTGGAAATAACTGACAATAATTTATAACGAAAAAAATATGTTTAGTGATTTTTGATCAATTTTTTTTTTTAATTTGATACGTTGACATGAGATTTATGCCCGGGTCAAAACTACTTGTCAAGTATTTAAAAAGGTCGAATGAGAAATGAGTACTCAGTACTAAACACGTTTTTTAATATATAAAGGCGATATCTTTGCTTATCCGAGGTCATTAATCAACATTCTGTGGACATTAAGCTGCCCACCTTTTGTCCAGCTTATATTTACGATATTGCTTTAATATTTTCGCATCGTCTACAAAAGAAATAGCAATAGCTTATGATTAATGGTTTTTACACCACTGAACATCAATTGGTTGAAATTTAAGACGGTTTTATCACATACAGTGAGTACAATAATTTGTCTTGTGTGTTATTAGCCTGGAAGGCGTCAATATGAATGACAGTTGTGTGGGCTTTTAAAAAATGTTAAGAAATAGGGATGCCAAGTCTAAAGATAAGTGCTAAAAAGATAAAAAGGTTTCAAATCAGTTGATTTTTGCGGAGTCGTATTTGATAGATTATCGTTATGATGGATTAGATATATCGGTATGATTCGAATGTGTAGTTTAATGCAGTCAAAATAGGCATTTCAAATCATAATCTCTTTAATTATATCATAAAAACCTTGGGAATTTTTTTTGACATTTTTTTAATATACAGATTGACTTTTTTTTTGTTTAGGTTGACTGATAAAAGATTGTACATATTGAAGGACACGATAGGCCATGATCATAAGTAACGAATAAAAATATAATAAGAGAATATTGCTTAACGACACAGTGTAGTAGTATTCAAAAGGTAGGGCCACACCGCACGATGTACTATTGATTCTAGTCGCGAGTTCTGTAAATCGCTGTTGTTAACGATAAACTTCAATGCGTCATGCGCGGGTGTTCGTATTAAATATTTTTATTGGCTTATTAGGTCAAAAATAAAAGCCCCTATTTATGTATTGCTTCTATAGGAAATGGGTGGCGCGGTATATTCTGAAACCGCTGGGAAACGTGTTAATTTTCGGATAAATAAATATAGGACATCAGCTGAAAACTAAAATTTAGCACATTCTTTTTTGTATTTACAACTTAATATCACCATATAAAATCATGTGGAAGATTAGAAATATTATTAACAAATTATTTGTTTTAGAGATTCTTTTAACCTGTTTTCGGAATTTTATATGATCGAGTAAAGTACATTCTATCATGTAATGAGTTATCACATTCTTTGGATAATATTAATTATATAAAATATCGTGATAGAATATAGGTATATCGTGTATTTTTTGTAAAATTGTTATTTAACAATCAATACAAAAAAACGTGATTTAACAAACCAATTTTTTCCCATTTGTCGCGATGCCTCGCCTTAAGACTCCGGCACAAAGATAGGAACGCACTTTAATAGTGCGTTGCTATCTTTGTGGTGGGGTCTGGGTAAAAACTGGGTAACCCGTAAAATACCGGGTAATTGGCCATTACCCGGTATTTTACGGGTTTTTTACGTTACGGGTATTATGACCATATGGTTTTGAAAAATTTTGAAAGTTTGGTCGGTTATTAAAGAGGAAAATTTAATTTCGCTACAAGAATTTAATAATACTTAAGTAAATAAACTCTTATGTTATTATCGTCAAAGATATCTTGCCTATTCCTGCCGCAATAGCGTCAGTGCTTGTCACTATCGTGTTCCGGTTTGGAGGGTAAGGTAGCCGGTAAACTTATGCATGTGACATTAGACCTCGCCACAAGGCAGCAACGCATCATTATTCATTAACACCTTTTGTGTTGCCTCTTTTCATCAAGATAGCCATCTGCTTCCACCAGGAGTACCATATGCTTGTTTGCTATCTTATGATAAAAAAAGACAAAAATCATCACACCAGCTTCATCACGTGGGCAGAGGCAAAAATAGAACGTCAACAGATGTTCCGAATGATTAAATAGTTTGTCGGTAGACGAAATGGGTGGTGATTTACGTCAACACATTTTACTAACCTGGTGAATTCTATCGCTTTTTTTTTCTGGTACCGGGGCCCGACAGCTTTACGTGCTAATTCAAGGTACCGAGGTCTTAACTTAGAAGTCAGGAACTTTTGCCTGACCCAGGAATCGAATCGGGGATCTTATGACCTGGGCTAAATAGGCTAACCACTAGACTACGAAGTGGTTGTGTCCAGTCAGCAGGAGCAGCATTTGCAGGACTAGCCTGCACTCAGCATAAAAAATCCTTTTACTCAGTTATGCAATATTATAATGCTTGTTAAAAATATTACTGCAAAAAGAATTCAAAAAGCCATCGCAAATGTTTTTTAACTTCCCGTTACGTATGTAGGTAAGGAAGTTACTGATTTTGCCCCGATTTTCGAAAATCGAGTTTTCACCGGATCTTCACGTTTTGAGGTTCTTAGAGCCTTTTCGGACTATTTTTGCGATGACGTCAGTATGCCTGTATAAATGTATGTGTGTGTGTTTGTTTGTGTGTATGTAAACATCTCATAACTTTTGGACGGCTAAACCTATTGATGGCATTCCATTGGATTCTACTCAACTTAGAGTTCCTGAAAATTTGAACCAGGTCGGCCCAGGAGATTTTGAGAAATTTTGAAAAAAACCGAAAAAAATTGTTGGTGACACAATATTTTTTTAATATAACTTCCAGATTAGTATACCGATTTAGTACAAAAACTAATCAGCTCTATTTATCAAACAACTATGTCTAATGCACAAATTGCATCAAAATCCATTTATCCGTTTGGGAGTAATTGTTGACGAAAGTTTTGAAAAAAGTGTGTTTTCAACATAACTACGAAATTTTTTAACCAATCGTTTTTTGGTATTCTATGGATATTTTAGTACTAAAATAACTACGTTGACTGCCGTCTACAAAATCAAAATCGAATCTAATTTTGAAAAGTTACAGCTTTTCAAATATTAAAATTACGTTATTTTTAGCAATCTTACTTAATTATTTTTTAAATAACTTTCAGGCTAATACACCGATTGACTTAAAAATCTTATCAGCTTTTCTCCTTATAACACTGCGTTAAATACCGTTAATTGTATCAATTCGGTCAATTTCTTTGGGATTCATCAATGACGAAATTTTTGGAAAAAAGTGTTGACATTTTTCAACCTATCGATTATTTAGCTGAAGAATATTTTAGATCTCAAAAATTGAGTTGAATGCCATTCGACTGATCAAAATCGATCATGGTTTCCAAAATATACAGTTTTTCAAAAATTAATATACTGCCATTTTTAACAAAATATATGTTTAAACTCAAAAAATCTATGCTTTTAGTTTTTATTCTTTTGAGCTTAAAATAGCGTGCTAAAATAGAGCTTAAGTTAGCGGGAAGTTTCAGGGATAGCCTGCAGGGTCAACCGCTTACACATTTTATTTTTATTTTTATTGTATTTTTAATTTTAACCAAATCCATCCATTCACTAAGACATTAAGAATCAAACATATACAATTTTACTAGGAAAAGCTCTACAACTTCTCGTTCGGATATGGTACCACCGCCTTATCTTTCGCTGTTGCTATAGCGTCAGTGTTTATCTCCGCCGTGTTCCGGTTTGAAGTGTAAGGAAGCCGAACAATTTATGCTTGTAGCATTAGATCTTCGTCACACAAATTGCAACACTACATTAACGTTTTTGTTGTAAAATCTACATATACACGCATACAAAGCTTTCAAATTTATCAATTTTACTATATTTATATGTAGTGTCTGTATTTACAATTGTTAGGGTTCCAGAAAAGAAAAAACGGGACCCATATAGGGTCACTTCGTTGTCCGTCTGTCAAGATTCCTTTTCTCAGGAACGCGTGGAGGTGTCAAGTTGTTTTATATCAAATACTCGTAGGCTGGGAGCTGGCGACGAATTCTGGGAAGGTTCTTTTAGCAGATTGGAATTGCGAAAATATATAATTTGGCGATACTAGGCCTGCGAGTCTGGTAGAGCGTTTGTGGTTATTTCACTAATGCGTATACAACGTTTGCAAAAAAAAAAAAAATCCCAAAAAAGGTATTTTTAGCAACTTGATTTTTATTTAATCTTTTAATTAGGCTTTTTTAGAATTCGAAAAGAAAATATGCTAGAAATTTTTGTCGGTGTTAAAGTTAAAGTTCCAGACACATTCAAACACATTTAACGAAAGTGGTAACTTTGGTATTGGTAAATAATTTTATATAATATTTATTTAACATTTTAATTGTACAATACAATATATAATAAATAAATAAATATCCCCCATGTTGGTCCGGACTGCTTTGAAGAACAAGCCAACTGCTGTTCTGCCAGGCAGGTCGTAAAATGCGACCGATTAGAGCGATAGAGTTCCGCAACATCTCGTCCAGGTATTTGGCAGCTTTGCCTTACCTGTTCCGGCCGCAATAGCGTTATTGCTTGGCATTGTCGCGTTCTGGTTTGGAAATTAAGGTAGCCGGTAACTTACGCGTGTGGCATCGCCATCTCGCCACATGGATATCAACGTACACATTAACATCTTTGTTTGCTATCTAGTTTATAGCTTATTTTCTGTCCAATAATATAAAAAATGTAGCAAAAGAAAAGCTTTGCAGGTTTTTCACCATGAGATAGCAAGCAATCAGATGGATTTCCTGATGCAGAGAAAAACTATCGCCTATAGACACTAAAGATGCTAATGGCGCGTTGCTATCTGTGTGGTGTGCCAAATGCATAAATTTACCGGCTACCTTATCCTCCAAACCAGAACACGACAATGGCAGGCATTGACGCTGTTCAGACAGGATTAGGTAAGGTGGTGGTACCAAATACCCGGGTGAGATATTGCCGAACTCTACCGCTTAGTAGTCACGATGATAGTAACACATATAGTCAATCGGTCGCCTTTTACGACTTGCCTGGCAGAGCAGTACTTAATCTATTGTTCAAAGGAGCCCGGACCAACACAAGGGATAATTATTTATTTATTATATATTTTGATGTGTACAATAGAATGTTAAATAAATAAATAAATATAATATAAATGTATTGATAACTTTCGTAAAATGTACTTGAAGGTGTTTGGAAGTACTTTAAAACCGACAAAAGTCTTTGGCATTTTTTTTTTCGAATTCTATTAAACCTAATTAAAAGATGAAATAAAAATCAAGTTGCTAAAAGTACCTTTTTTGGTTTTTTTTTGCAAATTTTTTATACTGCGCGGTAGTGAAATAATCGCAAACGTTCTGTCAGACTCGCAGGCCCGGTATCGCCTATTGACGAAATTATATATTTTCGCAATTCCAATCTGCTAAAAGGACCTTCCCAAGATTCGTCACTAGCTTGGACCATCGGTTCTATGGTCCGTCTTAGCTGTGAAAAAATTATATCAAAGGGGTCAAGATTTAAGATTTTTTACAAAATAAATGATAAATTGTCTATTTTGAAAATGTTTATCTATCTGTCTCTTACTATATATCTCCCATTTTAACTCGAGAACATGCACAAATAATATGATTTTTTGGCTGTATGGCCCGTTGTAAACCATGAATAATGTGACCGATCATAATGAAAATTGGTAGGATACATTAGAAGCATGTTGTTGTGCAAATGAAAAGTTTAGTCTAGCTTTCTTTCGTTTTGAATGTTCCGTTATGACGTTGGTGTAATAATACTTCTACTATATTATTACCTATTATAATTTATACTATACTAGATGCAGCGTGCAGCCCGCTGCATTATGATAGTATTTGGCGAATTTCGGGGGATCACATAATTTTTCTGTGATAAAAAGTAACCTATGTGCTATTCCAGGTCATCCGTACATCCGTACATCCGTACATCCGTACATCCGTACATCCGTACATCCGTACATCCGTACATCCGTACATCCGTACATCCGTACATCCGTACATCCGTACATCCGTACATCCGTACATCCGTACATCCGTACATCCGTACATCCGTACATCCGTACATCCGTACATCCGTACATCCGTACATCCGTACATCCGTACATCCGTACATCCGTACATCCGTACATCCGTACATCCGTACATCCGTACATCCGTACATCCGTACATCCGTACATCCGTACATCCGTACATCCGTACATCCGTACATCCGTACATCCGTACATCCGTACATCCGTACATCCGTACATCCGTACATCCGTACATCCGTACATCCGTACATCCGTACATCCGTACATCCGTACATCCGTACATCCGTACATCCGTACATCCGTACATCCGTACATCCGTACATTCAAACATACATACATTCATACATTCACACGATCATACATTCAAACATCCAAGCTTTCGCATTTATAATACGTAGGTCACACTATAAGTTTTGCGTAACTTAAAAAACAACATGTTTTAACCAAAATATTATGTTTATTGGTTTTCAAAATAATCTCCTTTACATTTTAAACATTTTTTCATGCGATCGAACCATTTTTTAAAACAGGAGGACCATAGATCTGAAGGCATGTTTTCAACGTGCTGATTGAACGCTATCACTGCCTCTTCGGAGTTGGTAAAAGTAAAACCTCTCATCAAATCTTTGATTTTGGGGAAAATAAAGAAATTACAAGGTGCTAGGTCGGGGCTATGCACAAGATGAGTGACAAGATGTACAAAGCGTATTGTACAAATGTATTAATTTGACAATTTGATAATTTGGTCAAAGGTTTGAAATTTGGTAATTTGGTTGACGCTATATTTTGTAGTACTCTAGGCCTCATCAACCCCGTTTTGTTTAATGCCTCCCTGACATAATTCTTACAATTTTGAAGATTTAATAATGTTGTGACTGGAAACAACTCAAGAACTTTGGAGCAACCTTGATGAAAAATTGTATTTGTAGTATATTGGTAGTAAACACGTGATTGATAAAAATGTCTACTGGGCCTATTATTGTGGCGCATGAATTTACACTCTGCGAAGTGGGCAGGTATAACTTGGTATTATCATAAAGTAATTTATTTTGATTAGCGATCGCCTGTGGCTTGAATTCGGCCATAGAGTAAACAATAAAATCTCTTTTAAGTTTGACAAGACTTTAGACGTAAATATCACAGTAAATACAATAGTATTTAAGTGTGTATTATCCATAGATATATACTCAAAGGCATTATCATGTATGTTACATGAATGTATATACTACGAACATCTAACCCTCGGATGAGTAGATAGTAGTTCCATGGCCTAACCCTAATATCAAGTATGATAGTTTGTCGCATGAAAGTAGTGTGTGTAAAGTTTATTTTTATTAATTTAATGTACTTACAATGAACTTATTTTAAAAAAAAAACTTGAGAGGTGTCAAGGGACACCCGGATGGAACGAAGTTCCTTTTATTATTATTTACAAAAAACCTGTATACACTCAACAAATAATCGTCGCGACACCACACTGTTCAATGCGAAATATAAATGAAAATATCTGGCTTGCTTTCTATAAGAGAGAGAGAGAGAGAGAGAGATAAACATCCGCACGCCGCACAGCTTACATACTAGCAAAAAGTGTCGTGAAAACTTTTCGTAAGAATTTTTTCCGTCTAAGCTCCCTTTCACAACGCGCGATAAGGAACGTCGAATTTCGGCACCCGGTCGAATTTCGACCCGCGGTCGAATTTCGGTACCCGGTCAAATTTCGGCACCCGGTCGAAATTCGACCGGCGGTCGAAACTCGGCAACCGATCGAAATTTGACACTCGGTCGAATTTCGACACTCGTTAGAAATTCGACTTTTGGTCGAAATTCGACATTCGGCCGAAATTCTGTATAAATGTCGAACATTTGGCACTAGAAAAAAAGTAAACTCAATCAAATTGTAGATAGACTCTTTTACTTTCAATGCACGAGCTAAAGGGAAGTGGCTGGATATTTCTGTGCTTACAATACCTTACTATAGCAAAAAGTGTCGTAACAACTTTTCGTAAGAATTTTTTCCGTCTAGCCCCCTTTCACAACGCTCGATAAGGAACTTCGTTCCAATATAAGGTTCCTCTCCTCCGCCTCTCTTCCAGCTCTCCGCAATGTAAGCTTTAACTGTGCCAAATTTTATACTTCACTGCCTACACTCGACCGTAATTCATACACTGATTACAAATAATACAAAACAAGTTCATGCGCATGGCTACCGGCTGCCCATGGTACGCCCGTAATATTGATCTTCACAAAGATCTAGAATTACCGACACTACAAAAATACTTCAAAGAGACGTCTGAACGCCACTTTAAAAAAGCGATGAGACACCCCAGTCCTCTGGTGGGAGCCGCGGCCGATTACGTCCCGGATGCGGTCACCGACGATTACTTAGAAGGCTACGTCACGTTCTATCCAATCTCGATGATCATCACAACCTACACTTCGCAATTTACACGCACACGCCAAAGTCGCCGCAGGCGGCGACTCTGCCCACTGTTTGGACCCGCCAACACTCCAGACTAAGAAGAAGAGCTATTAAATCGAGTTGAAATCCTGATGTTTCTTACGCTCCCACAAATCGACTCCCACAAACAAGGCGAGGTTCAGTCTCACAGGAGACACCTTTAGGGCGGGCTCTTAGCCCACTTAACTTTAACTCTGACTGAGCACCCTGCTCGCCGAAAACCTCCGGTTTCGCACTACCTAACGGTCATTTGGAACAACTGCTTAAGTTCATTTTGAAAAAAAAAATGTCTTAAGAAGGGGTCCAACAATTTTCATATTTAAGTGATAAGAAGAAGAAGAATAGTAAGTAAAAGATCATCAAGATGACGAAATAAATTGATGAATACATTACAAACGGGAGATTTGATGTTGATTACAAGCGATGTGAACCGAGTACACATCTCCCGATTTACATTTCCGCTACATCTCACGTCTTGTAATCAACACTTTGATCTTCAGACGGGATCTTTGAATTCACGTTCTTTTGTTTTGTAAACATTTTATTCATGCCAGATACTCTTGCGTGAAATTCATAAGTGCTTTCTCAAGTGATTCGGTACAAATTTGTATACAACAAGAATTATATTTTTGCAAGCTTTGAAAATGTTTATTTTTATTTAATGTACAAAGTAATGATTTTATTTATAACAAAATTGTATGATTTATTATATATATTTAATATATTATAATATCATTTATTGACCGCTCCGTTGGCGGAGTGGTTAGCGAGCCTGGCTGTGCAATCGATGGGGTTTTAGGTTCGATGGCCAACAGAAATAAACATTTCTGTAATGAGCAATTTATTACATTTATAGGTACCTTTTATCTAGAAAAATTACTATTCCCGTCGTGGGATACAACATACCCACCATCTCCCATGGCCCTGTCTCCCATTTCATGGTTTTCGGGCCGAATCTTAAAGAGATTACACTACGTCTGTTATTAGGCTCTCTTTGTCGTGCAGTTTTCTTTCTACAAGTGGTTTACCTCTTAATCTTTGCCCCTAAAGTCACACTCCTCTGAACGAGCAGACTGCACACAGACGTTGTTTGTTCACCGAGACCTATTGCTACGGCTCTACTATCTTCAAGGGTCCTCGTCTATTATGCTTAACGTTCTGAAGTTTTCCAGTGAATCTACAAGCTCCGAGAAATAAACCGATTACACCTTATAACGCTTCATCTTATTTAATAGTTCTTGGCGAATATCCGTACAAAGCGAACATTCCCATAGTGCATGGTCACGGTACTCGTTCATGCCAGAGCTGCAGCAACATAATCCTGTGTCGCTTAGACCCAGTTCCACCAACCACTCTCTATAGCAACCGTGTCCTGTCAATAGCTGTGACGTTTGATGGTCGGGCTCGATCCACCTGCTCCTCATCGTGGAATACGATAATATCATTTTACGCGAGCTAAGCCTCAAGCAAAATCTGATATTAAGCTAGTTTTTTTTATTAAAGGGCAATGAGCCTAGCTCTCGTTCCCACCATTGTAACTGCTCTAAACCAGAATCAACAGCGGGAACCGTCCTGATAACCACTGTGTTACGAGCTCAGGGTGCCCTGGGGAAAAGTAAAGCTGTCTTGGAACCCGCAACAAAATTAATCAGAAGTATTTAGGAGGAGTAGGAACATACACCCTGTTTCCCTTCCTTTTCAGCAGGAGATAGCAAAATGTTAAAAGCATAAAAATGCTACGAAATGAGACTTTTACAATCAGGTTAAGCCTGATTGCTATTGCACCAGCGAAGTTTGGAAATTAAGGACCTACCAAAATTGCCTACTTAATTTTGCTTCCAGTAGTAAGTATGACAAAATTGCATGAAGGCACGGAAGTTTCCACGTGTTCCCACAAGGTTGGAGTAATAAATTACTCCGTATATATGTACATAGAACACTATCAAGCATTTGATTACGTTCTTTTTGGCAAAGATTACACTCCTAAAGAATGTGATGTGCAGTATGTTCATATTTACAACTTAATGTAAAACACTCGCAAAAAGGAGAAGAAATTAATTTAAACGAGAATAATTTAGCTTTAAAATTACCGTGGCTAGTGAGAAAATGAGAAAGCGATCCCGGATGCATGGGAAAACGTTAAACAAATGCCGTTCTTTAGTTAAACAAGACGTGACTGTCATTCATCAATTAATCCATTAGTAACGCCGATTACGGGATGAAAAAGGCGATATATTTTTGTTTGACTTTGCGGGTTGATAAATTTTGGGTTGGTAAAATTCCTAGAATTGTAGTAAATTCACACCTGATAAAAAGGGTAAAGCTTCGGAGCTTATAGAGCGATATACTTTTCATTTTTGTATTATTACATATTGATTATATTTTTTAATGGTAAGTTATTAACGGCGTTTAAAAGTTCGTCTAACGATACAAGCTTCAACATAGGGGACACAGGTATCACGTCAACTTGCGATCTAATTTCACGATGATATTCGTTATCGCGCTCTAGGTTATCGTTCGAAATTAACGTATGCAAAAGAGCGTTAGCTGTTTCCTCTAAGCTAAGCATATATATATCGTTATTTTTTATATTATTATCTATATATATAAAAATCAATTGCTGTTCGTTAGTCTCGATAAAACTCGAGAACGGCTGAACCGATTTGGCTAATTTTGATTTTGAATTAATTGTTGAAGTCCAGGAAAGGTTTAAAAGGTGAGAAAATATAGAAAAAAATAAGAGTAGTTAAAAAAGGCAGAAGAACGTTTGCTGGGTCAACTAGTAAAAAGATAAATTATTTCTCGTATGATTTTTGATTTCATGATACACAGAAGATCAAGGACCTTCCTTTTCTAATCTATACTTTTTCTATTATTATTATCGATAGGGAAGCGCTTGATCATGATTTCGCCTGATGGTAAGCTAAGATGCGGCCTAAGTTAGAACGCGCTTCCCTAGAAGGTACCTGTTCACTCTTCTCTTGTGGATCCCTAGATTGTACTCGTCGGGGAACACAGACTCAGGAAGCATGTTCCAGTCCCATGCGGTTCGAATAAAAAATGTGGAGTCGAACCTCTTTGTCCAGGTACGTGGAACGTCCACCATAAGGCGATGCCTAGAATCTGTGCGCCTCGACGATTGATAGAAAAACGGCGAATCAAGTATATGTTACGTGTCACGTATCATGTATACGTTATTTGTAGCAGAATTGTTTTTTGCTAATGCAGTAGCGCCTCGATAGTCTTTCTTAAATTAGCAACAGCTTTTATGTATTCGTCACCTTCCAAACAACGGCGCCTAAGTTTATTGAGGTGGCGTCTAGCTTTCCTAAAATCTTGCCGTTTTTTAATTAAGTTGTCATTCTACCAGTGACACTTTTGAGTTTAATTTTTGAATGTCGACCTATAGCAATATTTGCGCAATAGGTAAATTAAGCTAGTTTATCACCAACAGAAATATATCCGAGTTAGTCAGGCCCTTTTATGTCTTCCTGCCAAGCAGCTCAAATAGGAGTAAGCTAACCCCGTCACTATCTTGACGTGACTAGGAGTGGTAGAGTTCTGCAATATCTTGTTTGGGTTTGCTTTACCATTTCGGCCGCAATAACGCAAGTGATTGTTATTTCCTTATTCTGGGTTGAAAGGTAAAGTAGCTGGTAAACGAAGAGCAACGCACCCTTAACTTGGTGCCTAAGCGATGGTTATCACTTTCTACTAGGTAATTTCCTGTTTGCTATCTTGATATACATAAATAGTTTCCTATATTTTTTTCTCTCCCTGATTAATTCGTAACCGACATAATGTTATTTGATATCCATAACGTTGAAAGCTATGTACGTTGTAATATTTTGCTAAAACAATGTAAGTTTCATTTGGTAGAGCACTTCTTTATAAATAATTAATTATGAATTCTATTCGATGACGCGGACTTTGAAATCATAGCACGTAGAATAAAGCTAGAGTGGATATTCTATGTAGCAAAATGTTTGTCTATGTGATAGTATACTAATAGACTAAGCAATATAGACACAACATATTCGTATAATTCAACCGACTTACCAAAAATGTAGAGGTCCTTAATAACATATTGACCGATTTTGATCTAATTAACGGTATTTGACGCAATTTTTAAAAGAAAAAAGCTGATATGATTTTTAAGTCTGTCGGTATATTACCCTGCAAGTTATTTCAAAAACATTAAGTAAGTTTTATAGATATAATATGTGATCTAAATATATCTAAAAGTGTTACGTCCGAAGTCTATTAGGGTTGTGACTTTTGGGTATGCCTATCGTGGTCACAACGTTGGATCCGCACCTGGTATTTTATTGCATGTATCAGTATTTTTTTACATATGTTAGTATTTCACTATACGTAGTATTATTTTATTACATATACCACTATTTTATTACATGTGCTAGAATTTATTATACGTAAAGTATCTCCACGATTAGCCGAAGATACTTATGGCCAATTGCACTAACGTTGTCTTAGCTTTGGACAATCCTAAATAGTATGCTGTCACATTCTTTTCATTTAAGACAAGATGTGACAGCATCCTATTTAGGATTGTCCTAAGCTAAGACGATGTTAGTGCAATTGGCCATTAGTCCCACAATGTGATAGGTGGCAAGCCTATCGCCAACCGATAACCAAAATTGAAAAAAAAAAAACACATCTTGTGATTTGCCCGACTCGGGAATCGACCTCGGGACCTCATGTAGTCAACAGCGACATCGGACCTTTAAACCACAGAGGCGATCATTATTGTATTATGTAGTAGTATTTTATTACATGTACTAGTATTTTATTACATGTACCAGTATTTTATTACATGCACTAGTATTTTATTAAATAAAGAAAGTGCGATATTATGGATGTTTGTTTTTTCTTTAATCCTTGGTAAAATGTCACAAACACGTTGCCTTAGTTGTAACTGGTTGCAGTTAGGGCAAAGTACACGCGTCGCTACCATGAGTCCACCTACGGTTCTGGTCAATACCTTAGTGGGTGCTTCCACACAGATTGTGGATCCCGTTACCAAGATCTTCATTATAATACAGTTTACAATTGGACTCAACCGATTATCGATGTTGACTAACATAAAACCCATGTATATCACGATGGCTCGATATTATTCTATTATTTTTCATCTTCTGATTATGTTGCCAACGATTTACATTATCATTAACTATGACTTTTATATAATAATTATTATGAGTCATTTATATTTTTACCTGACTTTAAATTTTATTTTCCGACAAGAATTCGTAAATTTTTATAATGAATTCGGTAAATTTAATGTAGAAATTAATTTTAAACCTAAAATCGCGAGGCGCTCATTATATAATATTATTTTCATGCTTTTGTTTTTAATGATTTTCTTGTTGTTTTCTTTTTTTACTCCTATTTTTGAAAATGTACGATTTATTGTTTTTTTTACAAAATTATGTTTTGTTGTAGATATTTTCTTTTTCTCTCATTTGTTAGGGGAATTTGTTCCCAGACTTCAATGCATAGCATATTATTTGAACCAAACAATTGAAGCGAAGGAAAAAATCAGCATTAATTGTGTTTCATCTCCAAAAGATGAGTATGAGACTGCCGTAAGAGAAGATGAAAACATAATAATTTTCAAAATGGGGCAGTTGATGGATGCATATTATACGTTAATGAATGCAAGTGAAAACCTTAATAAGGCCATAAAATGGCAGGTACGTTTACAATTTATATGTTTCTAATTTTGTTAAGAATTTGTCTCATTAATTTATCGACCATGAAGTTATTGAGGGGCTATCAAAATAATGTACATACACGAGGTATTCCATTAACATCCTTAGTGTTTATAGGCTACTTGTATTTTTCTTTTTCACTAGGTGCCTTATTTATTTATTTGCTATAGTTATGTTATTTCATAATAGCTGCATCGATGATCTGACGCGTCAGCTTCGCTAAAGACGATGCTTGAATCCCGCATCAGAAAATATGTTCTAAATAAGTGTTACATATTTTTTGGAAAACAGATTTTGCTGATTTGTCGATAGGTAATTCACTTGTAACATCATGGAAATTAAACTTATGTTGACTTATTATAAGTGCAGTCGTTGCACCTCTAGGTATCTCCCACTGAGGTAGATAGATGGACAGTAGCTGCAGCACTTCCTTTTTTATATCATTAGATGCAAACGAACAGATGGCTCTCCTGATGCAAGGGAAAACCTTAGTCTGTAGACACCAAATGGCAATGGCAATGTCACACGCAGAAGTCCACCGGCTACATTACCCTCCAAACTCGTACCCGATAATGACGAGCATTGACGCTATTGCAACACTAATAGGTAAGACGGTGGTACCAAATACCTCGAGTATTGGGTACCAAGACGTTATGGTAGTGACGTGTATAGCCAATTGGTCGCATTTTTTGACCTTCCTGGCTGAACGGCAGTTGGTCTATTCTTTAACGGAGCTCGGACCAACATGGGGGAAAATTCCTATTTACACATAGCTTGAACTTACATTGACCAACTGGCTGTTAAACTTATAGTTATATAGATCATATAATAAATTTATAGATATCTATAAGAAAGGAATACAGTTACTTGAACTTATTTCTAGTATGAAGTATGTATGTATTTTTGTAGTAGTATCGAATTTTACATACATAAAAAAATATTGTTTGCTTGTTTCGATAGCTGGCTGCTCCTTTCTTTTCAAAGCTTAGGAGGCCCTCTAAGTTGTAATGTCTCTGAGATGCGCTGCATCACCTGGTCCTACGATAGTTACGCCACTGGTATTTCCTTATTATATGGGCGTGACGGCATTCTTTCTGTTTCATATAAAAAATAGTTATTATGATTTCCGTCTGGTAAGAAAGGAGTTTTTAAGATTAACCTGTACAACCTGTAACCGACAGATTACCCAAATTTAAATTTCATTATATTGTAATCCGTGATGGTTCAGGTCCCCTTTGAAGAATAGATCATCTGCAGTTCTATCAGAAAGTTCTTGAGAGGTGAACGACTGGTTATGCGAATTACTACCATCGTCGCTACGAGTTGATAGAGATCTGCATTATCTCGCCCGGGACTGATACCACCGCTTTACGTATATTTGGAAGGTAATGTAGCCACTTGAACGTCCAGGGCATTGTGGTACCCAATTATTTTATATCGTCTTACGTCCAGGCACTACAATTCACATAGAAGAACATTCCAAAAATGCAATAATATTAAAAATCTATGACTTTCCTCTACATTATGTGTAATTTTTAATAAGGTAAAGAAACTTAGATAGCGTCTAAAAGAATTTTCTATTTTTAAATTCATTAAAACTTAATTCGTGCAAATATGCCGAGGAGTATCGCCGTAATTACATTTTATATTAATTTGGTTGATTTTAGAATCGAATTATTATAATACTAGCTGTTGCCCGCAAGTTCGTCCGCGCGGACTTCGTTTACTCCGCACAGCTCCTCCTCCGTAGGTGATAGCGTGATAATATGTAGCCTATATGTTGACCCGACTTGTCAGTAATATTAATGCAAAATTTGAAGTAAATCCATACAGTACTTTTTGAGTTTACCCCGGACATACAGAAAAACAGACAAATAGACAAAAATTCTACAAACCATATTTTTGACTTCGATATCGATTGTAGATCACGCCCCAAGTATTCTTTTAAAAAAATTTTCAATGTACAGTTTTGATTTTTCCTACGATTTTATTATATATATATATATATATATATATATATATATATATATATATATTTATATATATATATATATATATATATATATATATATATATATATATTTATATATATATATATATATATATATATATATATATATATATATATATATATATATATATATATATATATATATATTATAACAATTATATTTTAAATCGATTATTATAAATTTATTAACCAAAGTCAAGAAATTAATAAAAAAATATATTTCCTCAACTAATTAGGGAAAAAATACTAATATCCAGAGTTTAATATTGATATTAAATATGAAAATATTAGTATCAAGCATGTATTATCATTCAAATTCGTTCGGTATACGCTAATGTAAAGAAAAGTATTGTTTACCTATTTATAAATCGTACATATAATTTCCTTTTTACAAACGTTTTTACCGAGGAACGTAAAATGTGGGTTTTAGTCGCGCTAAATGTCGGTTACGCTCGGACGTTTGAGGCATATATATATTATAACAATTATATTTTAAATCGATTATTATAAATTTATTAACCAAAGTCAAGAAATTAATAAAAAAATATATTTCCTCAACTAATTAGGGAAAAAATACTAATATCCAGAGTTTAATATTGATATTAAATATGAAAATATTAGTATCAAGCATGTATTATCATTCAAATTCGTTCGGTATACGCTAATGTAAAGAAAAGTATTGTTTACCTATTTATAAATCGTACATATAATTTCCTTTTTACAAACGTTTTTACCGAGGAACGTAAAATGTGGGTTTTAGTCGCGCTAAATGTCGGTTACGCTCGGACGTTTGAGGCATTTGATAACTCGCGACGTGGACGTTGTGGGTAGCCGGTAGACTTATTATGCATGTGACATTGCCATCCCGCTATACGGATAGCAACACGCCTTTAACATTAATCAATATGTATTACAGATGTTGTTTCATTTGGTAACGGTCTTCTCAGCGATGTTGAATTTGTCTTTCTCATTATTTGCAGATGCCATGTCTGAGGTGAGCTAAATATTTTGTTATATTTTCTTTATTTTGCTTAAGAAACTACTCTTTTCGCTGTATAGGGACAGCTGTAATGCTTTAAATAGCACTGTTTCAGTGGTCGTCTACCACCACTATGCTTTCTTGTTTGTTTTTTACTGTTTAATTGTCATAATATGACACTCGTAAAAGAAGAAAATAAAGTTTATTTTAATTTGCAACTGCGCGAATTTTCGTTTGTAAATTTTTCCCACTTTTGGACTTAATTTGATTAATGTATAATTTATTTTTAACTAGCTGCGCTCTGCAGCCCAGCCCAGCATAAAAGTTTTAGACCGTGGTCCCACGAACAAACTTTTTTTATTAATAACAAGCTGGATTTTTGTGAACAGCTTCGTTTTGACGAGACGCTCATCACTTCTATCTTCGAAAAATCTCGAATCGGGTAACTAAAAAACAAAAGTTTAAAGTATCGGAGTAAGAAAATTTTCCACTTTACGTGTAGGACAATGTTACCCTTGAATTACAATAATAATTAAGAAGCAGATGTGAAAAAAATAGTTATTTTTAAATTAATTAATATCAATTGGGATCAAATCAATGGAGATATATGATTATTTACAGTTTCCTGAAAAACATGTGAAAATGGACTTTATGATACTGTTCATGGAATTGGTGCCTATTTTTGCTCCATGCTTGTCCGCTGACCAAATCAAGAAAGAAGCTAAACAGGTTAGAGAGCTAATAGTGACAAGTCTATATGGAAACATTCTGGGTACGTTATTTATAATTTCTTCATATAAACCGATATCTATAATTTTTTTATATTGGTAGATATCAAACAAGCAGATGGCTCTCCTGATTTTGAATTTTTAGTATATTACTCAAACGGTTCAACTTTTTAAAGCATCTTCAGGATGTAATATACTCAACCGTGCTTGTCACTGTCGTGTTTCGGTTTGGAGGGTAAGGTAGCCGGTAAACTTATGCATATGGCATTAGACCTTGCCACCACGCCTCGAGCCTGTCGACACTAGCTCAGTGGAAGAGCGTCCCGGCTTTAGGGAGATGGTCGCAGGTTCCAATCCCGCGTGTCGATATTTTTCTTTGTTGTTTTTAAGTTTTTTCCAGTTTCTCAAGCACGGGGTGAGTGCTATAACAAAAATAATTAGAAATACGAAAGTACTGATCTAAATTATAAATGTGAATTTCATCTGTAACGATGAACTCATTTAACTAGTTACACGTTGTATAGCTAGCGATCAGTACAATCGACGTAATCAATCATATAGCAAAGAAGAATTTCGCCGCCTCGAGCCTGTCGACGCTAACTCAGTGGAAGAACGTCCCGGCTTTAGGGAGATGGTCGTAGGTTCAAATCCCGCGTGTCGATATTTTTCTGTGTTGCTTTTAAGGTTTTTCCAGTTTAACAAACACGGGGTTAGTGCCATAACACAAAAATAGATAGCGGTATTCTGCCAGTAGCGGCACACGGCACTCATTGTTTATACATACATATCTTCTCGCCAGATTCCTTACGGGGTAGGCAGAGAGAACCGAGTGCCATACATCACGATCCTTGCAGGCTTGTCTCGCTTCCTCCACATTCATCATTCTCTTCATACACATGCGCCGGTTGCGAAGACTCTTGACACCACCTTCGGACAGTACTCGATCAATCTGATCGTGGTATGTCAGTCTTGGTCTTCCCCGGTACCTGCATCCTTCCACATTCGCATTGTATATCTGTTTTGTTAACCTTTCATCTACCATTCATTCTACATGTCCGAACCAACGGAGCATGCCCTTTCTCATCTTTACACCGACACTTTCTTTCAAACCTAACCTCTCTCTCACTTCCACATTTCGAACCCGGCCCGTGAGTGTCACACCACATATTTTTCTTAGCGACCTCATCTCGACTGCGTTGATTCTACTTTCATGCCCTTTCTGACATACCCAACTTTCACTTCCATACAATAACGTTGGGATATGCACATGATTACGCAGGGCTAGACGGGCACCCTGACTTAAAATTGTGCTATTAAGTAATCTCCCTAACGCTCCATTCACTCTGTTCTCTGCACACACTCTTCTTTGAACATCAGCGGTGTACCTTCCATCCTTGCTAAAAGCACATCCAAGATATACAAATTCATCCACTTGTTCCAGCACTATATATCCACTTGTTTATATTCTCATAAAATAATTCCGCATAAAAACAATGTGTACTAGCTGACTTATCATTAAAATAAAATAAATATATATTTTTGAAGTTATACTTCTTTTGGCCCGTTAGCGAAAAATGATCTCATCGTCACGAAAAACCGACACCTTGAAATTAGCTAGTCAAAATTTTAGTTTTGCAATAAAAGATTGTTATTGTTTATAATTATGTACTAATAATTACTTTTAATTTATTCAACTTGACATTGAGTTATTATAAAACTAAAATAAAAGTTGGTGTCGTTTTTTCTACAAACATAGGATAACGCGAAGGATACATTTTTTAGAAAGATTTTATCTTTTTACGTCGAAGTATAACGTCTTACGTGCGCACATAAGAACAATAACCGAATCCAATAACCGAAATCGATATGTCATTAGAAGCTCGGACGTTTAAAAAACTCACCTACATGCTTTGAGCTGCAACTGAGAATTTTATTTTCAAAGATAACCCCGAAAAACCCCAAAACCACTTTAGTCCAGTGATTTAAACCTGTTTTTTTATATCATAAAATAGCAAACAAGCAGATGGTCTCCTGAGTGCTAAGTGTGAGTTTTTCTTTTCGCATTCGATCGTGAGCGCGTTTGGAGTTTACGAGGAATTTGTATGTGATTTGTACAGCGCCACCTAGTGGTAAACGTGAGAAACCAGTTTACCACTAGGTGGCGCTGTACAAATCACATACAAATTCCTCGTAAACTCCAAAAGCGCTCACGATCGAATGCGAAAAGAAATACTCACACTTAGCACTCTGATGGAAAGATTAACCATCACCTTTAGACACCAAGGATGTTAATGGTGCGTTGTTATCCATGTTGCGGGATGGCAGTGCCACATGCATAAGTATTGACGCTATTGTGTAAGCATTGACGCTATTGTGTAAGCATTTACGCTATTGCGGTAGGAATAGATAAAGCGGCGGAGACGTTGCAACACTCGGGGGAGATGTTGCAAAACTCTACCACCTAGTAGTCATGATGGTAGTGACACGTATAATAGCCAATCGGTTGACTTTTACAACCTGCCTGGCAGAACGGCCGTTGGTCTATTCGTCAAAAGGAGCCCGGGCAAACCGATTAATAATTAAATCTTGATGATTAACGCCTAACGGGAGATTATACACTAAGCAAGCACTTACTACTACTACTACTGTACTACTGCAATACCTGAAGTAAGTACTACTATTGTACTACTTACTTCAGGTATTGTACTTAATAAATTTCGCAATTATAGTTTTGAAAAAATATGTAGTTAGAGCACTAGGAAACGCAACTATAAGTAAAACCAAATATTATTTTTATGAGCGTTTCATGGCTTAGCCTACAAGGTGTAGCCTGAAGTCATGGAGTATGATATACTGTTAGTTAATTTAGGTAATCGTAGCATCAGTTGATATGGCCGTCTCATCCATATAACTCTAAAGCCTGATTTTTTTTCAGACAAGCCCGGTCGATCCGCTGCTCGAGCATTTAAGGCACTGACTGAAACAAACAACCTTGCGTTTTCACTGTTTTACATGTTTGATATCGACATCACATTGCCTTTCAAGTTTGTTAGTTTTTTAGTTACATATGTTATCATACTGCTACAGTTTAGAGAAGTGCTTGGCATGCATTAGGAATCTTAATTGTTATAGAACAACACATGCGAAAGAAAACTATACTTTGTAAAATATAGCATGAGTTCTATGACAGATGTCAATATGACTTTACTGGGGATGTACCAGTGTATAAATAATCGAAACGAAATCGATAATTTGTTTTGGATATTTAAAACTATACAAAAATAAAACACATTTATGTTTATATTATTTATTTAATCTGAACCAGGATAATAATGAAGTACATTCTAAATCATCACCATCGCTTTCAGTTCCCGACTCACTAGAACAATCTTCTAGATTTATTATAATTTCGTTATTTTATATATTATCGAAACGAGCGTCACAGTCTCAGTCTTGATTGATAATCCTTTTTGTTCTTTCCACAACAATTTTCCAGTTTTCCGGTGTAACTTGATTACAACCTTCTTTTAGCAAGCCCATCATTTTATTCGCAGTATTGTTGCAAGCAGCATAGACTGAAATCAATTTAAGAATTTAATTTTTATGTTGTTTAATTTTTTTGACATTACTAGCCTACGCCAGCGACTTCATTATCATAAAGTTCAATAAGCCGGCCATATAAATGAATCTTTTGCTACTGCAGAGAGGTCAAGTTTTGTCTCTGGAACTACCGAAAGAAAAATACAATCCACCCCATTATTAAAACTAGAAACCCCATCAAAATATTTTTAGTACCTTACTATAGTCAATGGATAGCTTTAGACATTACATTACAATAGGTAAATAATAACCGATAATGTTATATACCGTATATTTTTCCCTGTGTGTCACCCAGCGAAATCAATGTGTAGAAACATACCTAGCGCTTAAAATTGACTTAATTTTTGATTGTGCCGCGTTAATACAATTGTGCCTCTAAAGGAATGGTATTATGCTCAATGAAATAAGTTAATTATTTTTGATTTTTCCCAGTTTGAAGTACAAGATGTTTGTGTGTTTTCTTTGCTACATTAAAAACGAATTGGTCTTTTAAATTAATTCCGACAAAATACACTAGCTAGGCTAGGTATTTGAAGCTCAAAAGAGCTAAAAGTATACTAAAACATAGATTTTTGAAACTCAAAGATTTCATAACTCTAGAATTTATTAAAAATATAACTATTTTCGTTTTTGAACAGTTGTCACCTCTGTGGTCTAGTAGTCTGGTGTCGATGTTGACCGCATTAGGTACTAGGTTTAATTCTCGTGTCGAGCAATTCGAAAAATCTGTTTTTACAATTTTCTGATAAAAAGAACATTGCCCGGTATTGGATAAGTGCTCGGTCGGCGATGGGCATGCCTCCTGTCACATTATGGAGCTAAATATCTTCGGCAAATCGTGGATGTACTTGTACCTCTACCTACCTCTTCGTGGATACGGGTGTGAAGAAAGTTTTCTTCTTTTTTTGAACCGTTGTGTATTTTCAAAACGATGATCGATTTTGATCCTTTGAATGGCATTCAACTCAATATTTGAGCTCTTAAATTTTGTCTTAGCTTCAAAATCGATTAGTTGAAAAATAACAAAATAACGTCAAAAAGATTTTTTTTAAATGAATGTCGTAAATAAATTTCGAACGAATCAAGCAAAGCAAAAGATTCAAGTAAATTAAATTTATGTTATTTGACTAGTTTCTTAAAATCAGATTTGAAAAACGTGAAGTCTTAAAATTATTTTAAAAATATGAAGAAGATTTATTAGGTTTTGGTCATGT